>CM043113.1:17131546-17504329 GCA_023701765.1 Hylyphantes graminicola | reverse complement strand
AATTTCACATGAAAGGTGGACATGAATTTTACGTGAAAGGTGGACGTGAGTTTCACGTAATCAATTGACGTTAATTTCACGTGATCAAATGACGTTAATTTTACGGGACCATATGACGCTATTTTCACGTGATCAAATGACATTAATTTCACGTGACTATATGACGCGATTTTCAAGTGATTCTTTTTTTTTTATTTCTATGTAATTTCAGTCATGGTGTAAAGCAAAAATTTGTTTAAAATATTTTGAATTACAGAAACATATAATCATTTTCAAAATTTATCGTCCTAAAAAGAAGTTTCTAAATTAATGACTGTTAACATACTATTCATAATAAGTCATTAATTAAAAAAGATTCTTTTACTGCTTATTTTGAAAAAGATATTTTTCATAACTTCAGAATATTGCATATTTTAAACAAATTTGTATTTTACACTATGATTGAGATTGCATAGAAATTAGATGAGAAAAACTGAAATTTAAAAACTATTCAGTACATAATAAAAAATTTTAATATGAGATTCATTTTTGACTTTATTATTTGACTAGTATTAATGAATCCCCCCAAAAAACTTCGTAAAAGTAAACAAACGCCTACCTAAAAAAAAACACCTTTGCATTTATTTTATAACAAAAAACAAGTCATTATGATAGTTGTAGCTTAAAAAGCCGTGATATAAAATGAATGCCAATCTCTTATTTAAAACTTCCTGGTCATAATTAATAACATAATTCAAGTTTCGCTGCCATAAAAAAAAACTGTTTGAGGTTGGTGCCCATCTTGACCACCCTCTTTACTTTTGATATCCTCTATTTGTATTGAGATCATGTATTTGTTAAAAATATTTAACAGTATCCTTCGTTATTTTGATTTAGTAATTCAAGTTCATTTGCGTGATTTAGTTTTTTAGGGGGATTAAGATGGGCACCAACCTCAAACAGTTTTTTTTATGGCAGCGAAACTTGAATTATGTTATTAATTATGACCAGGAAGTTTTAAATAAGAGATTGGCATTCATTTTATATCATGGCTTTTTTAGCGACAACTTTTATGACTTTTTTTTTTTGTTATAAAATAAATGCATAGTTGTTTTTTTTTTTGAGGTTGGCGTTTGTTTACTTTTACGAAGTTTTTTGGGGGGATATCAGTATTTTTTTTTTAAATAATAAAATATACAGACACTATATGACTACCAAATTGACAAGATTTCAATGTTTATCGAGAGTTATATAATTTCCGAGAACCAAAAAAATATTATTTCTTGCTCTTCATAGAAAAAGCAAAGTGTTTTAAGAGTTTGAATGTTAATATGAACTGAATCTGGCAACCAAATATGAATGTTTACATTTATTCCATTATCATTCAATCCATTATCGTTGTTGATATATTTTCTTTAAATTAAAACGCAAAAAAAAAAAAATTAAATGGCGCATTCCGCTTATTAATTACAATTCTAAAGGTTTTTTTTAATCTGTTGATTCAGATATTTGATTAATCATGTATTTAAAAGCTGTAATGGCGGCTTGTTCGAGAAAGGAAAGCTCTTTACCTAGTTTCTTTACTACATAGCACTTTCGCTTTCGTTACTAATACAGTATAAGATAGTACCATAAACGCATCAAAGATGTAATCAAATATTTTTATTATTTTGAATTTGAAAGATTTTTGTTTGATTTTTAAATTAAACTGGGCTGTGTTATTTTAGATTAAACCTTAAAAAGCACAAATAAAACCCATCCGGTCTTTTTTTAAACTTTGCAACATTTGCAATCTTTTTTATACTAATAAAAGTCTTTTGTGTTAAGATAAATAATGATAAATGTAAAATTAGACATTTTTTATTCTGTGTTTACCTTTTTAAATAAAAAAAAATATCTATCACAAAAAAGTTTTTTTATATTTAAAAGGTGAAAAATATTTTATTATGCTTTTATAAATTAACAAAATAAATTTTTTTAAAAAATAATTATTATATCTTAAATAAATCTCCTGCTTGTTCGGTTGAAAATAGAAAAAAAGCAAAAGCCATGCCCCGATGTTTTATTTTGATTTCACAGTTCCATTACGGTTGCGCTGCCTTACTAGGGTATTTGGGAGAAAGGTGAAATCAGTGAAAAGAACGATTGTCTAAGCCTTCTTCCCCACGGCCACTGCAAGGGGCTAATACAGTTAAGCCTTGATTGTCAGAGCCTGTCGAAACGTCACAATAACGTAGCTAAGAAATCCTGCGCATGAGCAAATGGTAGCTTACGATTTAGGTTTTAGAGTTATTGAAATTACCGTATGGTATATAATTGCTTTTAAATTATTTGCTTTATTATGCGGTACAATAAATCAATACTATATTATGACTATTCTGTGTACTTTACTGGAAAATTCTTAACGGAATATAATACTGTATTAGAGAAAAAAAGCTCCATTTCAAATAAAGCTTTTAATTTCTTTAAAAAAAACAATATACCATTAAAAAAAAAGTGTGGTATATGTAAACTACTGGTATTCCAAGCATAAGGAGCTTCACGGGAAAATTTCTGAAGAAAAATTGTAGAAATTTTTCCTGAAAAAGTATTTATAATAAGTAATACTAATAGAATTCCATAGTAGATAATCTGCAAGAAAAATTTAGGGTTATCTGTAAATGTAGGCAATACTTAAAATATTTTTAGTTTACAATCAAAATAAATTTATTTTATGAACTGGTTAACCGATTATATCATACAAATCATATTTACATCACTAAATACAAACAATTTCTTGAATATAGTAAAAAAATTAGGTTAGGGGAGACCGGGGTTAGTTGGCACAGTTTGGCACTTTACAATTTTTCTAATTTTTTGGTTTGAAGATATTTGAAATGTAAAAAGTGGGTAATGTAAGTGAACATTTTGGCTACAAATCACACACACACAATTGATTAAATATATTGTTGCCATCTTTCGGTGAAAAATGTTTTTCTTTGTGCAGTCAAACTATGCCAACTGGTAACCGGTATCGGGGCTAATTGGCATAGGTAGTGGGGTAAGTTGGCATAAGATGTGAGGCAAGTGTTTTTACTCGTCTTTATGTAAGGTGTAATTAGAATGAATGTTGATCTGCTTAAAATTAAACTTTCCATATGTCCTGGGCGATAAATGAATGTTGGTTCATTACTGATTGTAGGAGGTTGAAAAATCTTTGAACATTATGTGGGTTGAAACTGGACGTTTGAGACAAACTCGTTGCTTGGGGGTGGATTTAGGTTCGAGGACGCCCTAGGCCTGAGACGATATGGTGCCCTTTTTCTTTTATAACTAATTATATATATGGCATGTGTAATAATGGAAATGATAACAATAATAATAGGAAATCTGATTCAGGTTTTAATTAAACATTTATGTTTTTAACATAATTAATAATTTTAGTCATCTTAAAAATTTTGGCGCCCCTCACAATTTGCCGCCCTAGGCCCGGGCCTAAACCTAAATCCGCCCCTGGGGGGTGCGTATTGAAAGTTGTGGGTGACGTTTTAGGAAAAAAGAAAACCAGTCAACACCTGCTGATTCTTTTGAGTCCCAACTACTAGGATGTGCAACGCCATTAGCAACTACATATTGATATGCCAACTTTCGTACCTCTTTTCGGCTCAGGCCGAAGTATATGTCACTTGCCTTTACAAGGTATTCACTCAAAGCAAATTCTTGTTCAGGATTGAACACCTGCCCCACTATCCCATATATTCTAATACCCTCTGGAACCCCTTGGTTAGAATTCAATTTTTCTTTTGCGATCTTACAATACTGTGCGAGACTTCTAACATATATCTTAAATTCATTCGCTACTTCTCTCAAACTTCTTTTTTCAAGTAAGTGTGCCTCAACAGCTATCTTTCTATGATCTGCTGTCACTGTATCCTTCTCAGTTTTTTGTTCGTAGGTCCTCGTAATTTGAACAAAAAATATTTACATTGTCATAGATAGGTAAGACAGAAAAAGTGAGCTTACAGTTACCGTTTATTACATAATTATAACTAAATAACCGTTTGCTCGAAATCGAGCTGAAATTTGTACAGTCTTAAATTATGCCCTTTTTTAAAACTGAGTTTGGCAAATCTACGTAAAAGTATCTAAAGTAAAAGTTAATATCTGCCCAGCCATTATTGAGTTATGACTGAGAAAAGAAAACGCATTCCACATGTCTATATGTATAGATAAAAATAATTTATTATTATGAAGTAGCCTATACCTAACTAAAATTAGGTTGCTATGAATGTTGGCATACTTATGTCAACTTACTCGTTGTTGCGGGGTTAGTTGGCATACCCAGCCAGCTTATGTCAACTAGCCCCAATAGAGCAAGTAAAATAAACATGACGACCAAAACAATTATTTATCAACTACAGCAGATTTGGACTTATGACTTCTTAGCTAAATGCCCAAAGATACTAAAAACTTGTGAATGTTATCCCTGAATGACTATACTACTGTACAAAACGACAAATACTGAATAATCAAAATTTTACTTTCTTATATGAAAATCACGTTTTCAATCTTTCCTCTAAAGGCAATGGCTGGATCCAACTGGCGTTTTAATGCAAGTTGGATGTTTAAATGACGATCATGTGACGGGCTCAGTAGCGCTCTTAATCAACAGTGAAATTTTTTAAATTCACAATGCCAACTAACCCCGGTCTCCCCTAATCTTTAAATGCATTCAATAATGAAAATTTTTAGTTTATAACCACAAGAAATTTATTTTACAACCAAATTATACTGTACAATTCCTATTTACATCACTCATACAAATAATTTCTCGATAATAGTACAAAATACTACATTCAAGTCCGTTCAACCAAAATTTAATTTTATGTTATGAAAAAATACATGGCAAGAAATATTGTATGGAAACATCATCATGGAGCAAGAAAAACTGGACCATCTGTTGATGTGTGATATCTGAAATTGTAAAGCAGATTTAATAATTTGAATGCATAAGTATATAAAATGTACTAATCAAAATGTTCAAAACCTTTTTCACTTATCTATAATAATAAAAGAAAGAGTCTGTCTGTGTGTATGTCTGTGGATCGCAAATGACCTACTTAGACTGCTCTAAAAAATTCGAAATTTTTAATATAGATTCCTTTTAATATCTACGTATGCACCTGAGGCTTAGATTTTTCATATTTGATTGAAATTTTTAATTAATATAATTAGTTTCAAAAAAAACGTCATCCACGTGGGACTGCGGGACCATAACAGGGCTTGAAAATACATGGTCCGGGCCGGAACGGGGGCTTGACGCCATCCTCTATTAGTTTGATTGAGATATGCGCTCGCCCTAGGGCTGCTTTATCCTCTATTAGTTTGATTGAGATATGCGCTCGCCCTAGGGCTGCTTCATCCTCTATTAGTGTTTGCTCTTTTAGGTGCGCATGCGAAAACACGAATTTAATTTTGAGTGTATTTTCATAAGGGGGTAAGTATGGCTCTAAAAGGAAGCAATGCGAAGTTAACGGGTTCCCAGTAAGGCGGGACCATTTTCAATAAATTAGAGAGTTCACAATACAAGAAGTGAAACAAGCCCAATTTTGTTATTTTTTAAAGTTAGCAGCGCATTTCATGTACTAACTTTGTAGAATTTTAGTGCAATAATGGAAAAAGCCCTAATTCAGATAATTTCGGTAAGGCAGCAGCAATTAAAAATCTAAACAGTTAATTTATTTTGTTGTGTCTGTGACGTTGCCGAAATGTGAATGTTAAAGTCAAATGAAACCATGTGTTTTTGTGATAACTGTGTCTGCAATTTTTTGGACATTAATGTCATAAAGATCTATTAATGATGGCAGAACTCCAGTGTCTCTCAAAATTGGCACCCATTGCCGGGCATTCAAAAGTGTGGTTTGGTGTAAGCTGCATATCTGGGCAGTTGTCACAGTTTCTATACACCTGCCTGCCCTCTTTGTCTATTTTCATGCCTTTGTGGTGATTAGTTCTTAGTCAGGCAATGATTTTTGGTTCATTTTGTTATGAAGCTTAAAACCTTTCTTTTTTTTAAATCCTTAAAACAGCACAAAGAAGCTTTTAAGCTTTCTATAGACTTGGTTCACTTGCTTTCTTAGCCCTCCAATCAATTGTTAAATATTTTATTAATTTAGTTTTCGTGTTAAGGGCCAAAGGGAACGGTTGCCAGGTCCAAGTTTAGAATAAAGAACTTACTGCAAACTACTTTAGCTGGATTTATCTGTTGCCCAAACAGAAACTGGTTGAACTTTCGAATATCAATCCTACATTCGACCTTCTGTTTGTTGTCAGAGGTGTGTGTTAAAACTGAAAGAAATTATTTCAATTTTAGCAAATTAAAAGAAAATAATTAATGTTTATGTATAAAAAGTTTAATATCAAAGCAGTTGGTTTTTGTATAATTGGTCATTCTTGAGGGACGTATCAATATAACAAATATCTAAAGCTTCTTTTATACAAGAAAATATTTAGGTTAGGTTTGAATTATTGTCCCACAAGAGCTACACGAGGGCTATTGGCGACGCGAGTCGTATTTTAGAAACACAGTCAAGCGACAAGCCAACACCTGAATAGGCACCCAACCGTTAAGGATGACATCGTACGTGGCGTCATGACTTTGAAGAATATTTAATGTGCACTCCCTTATACAGGGTATTATTCATCGGACATTTTTGGCTGCAAGGACTGTTTATAGGTCAGCAGTTATTTTGGCGATGCCCGGACCCGAACTTGGGACCTTTTGCATGCTAGGCAAGTGCCTAACTAGCTGGCCTCCAACCCATACAAGAAAATATGAATACTACTATAACTAATAATTAAGTTTACAGATAATTATTGTAAATTTAAATACAAAAATTACACATTGCATTATTATTCTAACTAAAAGTTTCTTAATTGGTTCTAAAAACATTAATTACACATTCAAAATTACTACTATATACGATTTGTAAATATTTTAAGAAGTGTTATTTTAAATCTGTTTTATGTTATTATTTAATGATTTTTGTATACAATTGAAATAGGTTGATCGACTTTTTTAAATAAATTTTACATTTCAAATATCGTTAACCCCCTTTTGATTTAAATTGTCAATTAAATAATGCAAATAAATACTGAATTGAACAATCATAAATTGAAAGAAATAAAATAGGAAGAATAAAAGAACAAATAACTCATTCTATTATATTAAATCTTTTCAACATTCTTACCAGAAGTTAAGTTTAAATCTTTGAAATGTGTAGTGATGGTCACTGTATCAGTTTCGCAACGTAAATCTATTTCGCCTTCTGAGCTTGCAAACATAGTCTAAAATGATAAATAAATGTTTGAATAATTTGTAAGAGATAATCTGCTATATTATACATAAATAAAAATATATTTTTACCAACCAACCATTAATAAAATCAAAGCAATATTTTAAACTTAAGAATATTATTTTAATAAATACAATACACTCTCAATATGAAGTGTCTCTTGGGTTTCGAATTTTTACAAGGTGCAAGGTTAAAAACTTGTTATTTCACACAGATTTTTAACTGTACATTAACCCTCGCTATATCACCCCTCGTTACATCACGCATTTGGATATACCGCATTATGTAGCATGTTTCCCAAGTTTTTTTAATATGTACTTAAAATAACTATTGATATGTATATTCAGGAAAACAGATTTTACGAGAAAAATTGAAGCAAATGGATTGTTTTACTAGATAATGAGTGAAATATGTATAGTATTACCTGTGTAATAATGTGTAATATTTAATTTAAATAATAAGTCCTTTTTAAATTTGTGTTTCTTTTTACAGTAGTTACAATATTTAACATGATTTAGTTTTATCTTTCAAATACATACTGTTCTTCATTTTAAAAACTTCATTGAGAGCATAAATACATTGAAAGTACAATATTTTTATTAATCGTTATAATAATATATCAATTGTTATATTAATATATTATCCTCATATCGCGTTTTTTTGCTTTTCTCCCTGGAAGTTCAATATAATGAGGGGTTGCTGCGCTAAAATAGGTCAATCAGACAAAATTATTGCATCAGATATAATATTTAATATTTACCATGAAAGTAGAAATATTCTTCATTCTGTCAACAACACTTCTGACAACCTTGAGAGAAGGCATGTAAATAGAAACCTAAAACAAGGATTTAATGTTAAAATAGAGTTGAATAATCAATTCATCGCCCTAGAGCTACACGAGAGGATTGGAATAATATTAAATAATATAAATTACCATTACATTTACAAAAGAAAACATTAAATCGCGAAATGGAAAAAGTTAAAGATATCACTTGGTGGAGAAAAAGGTATTTGTAGAAGAATACTTTTTAAAAAGCATCTGCAGAAATATGGTTTGAAAGAAAGCATTATCACTGCTTTCAAGATCATATACTTTTTGAAGGGGTTGTAGACAAGGTTTCTGAACATACTGCAAAACTAAATAGAATATTCAAAGTTTTAAGTTATATATGTTACTGTTAAAACCTGGAATCAGCTAAAACTAGAATTAACTAGTGAAAACTAGTTTTAACTGAAGCCATTGGTGAAAACTAGTTTCTTCTATCGAAAACTAGATCTCACTAGTTAAAACCAGTTTTGATCAATTGCTTTAGTTAGAACTACTTGTAATTAGCCAAAACTAGAATTTTCTAACATGTTTTAGATACAACTAGAATTAACTGTGAATGCTTGACTTTTTATTTATTATGAACGTTAATTTTATAATCTTATTACGATGTAAAGTCCTTAAAAAGCTCCATGTACGGTTTTTAATGTAGTGTCTTCCAATATTCAAACGCTTTCATTGAATTTTAACACAATAATCAACTAAACTAATCCAAATCTATTATCATAAATCATGCTATTTTCCGCTAATTCTAGTTTTATCTAAGTGTGTTATAGTTAAAACTAGATTATACCAATCTATTTCGGCAAAACTAGTATTAGCTGACAATAACTGGTTTTAGTTAGTGGTAACTAGTTTTAACTAATGGCATCAGTTAAAACTAGTTTTCACTAGTTAATTCTAGTTCTAGGTGATTTCGGGTTTTAACGGTAAAATATATTTTTTAAAATATACTTACATCGAATTGAATCATGGACGGCTCCTGAAATTGTTCCCACAGCCTTCTAGGAATCACTAACACTGGGACATCATGTACAACAATACGGGAATGGGAATGAAGTGATGGCTGAAATACGAGATGAAGAGGTATCAAATGAAATTCAGTAATAATGAGACGAGATCTATGTGGTAAATGGTGCCAATTAAATATACAGTGATTATGGTACAATGGGTTTTGTACATTGGAGCTATTTTAAAAAATAGCTAAAGCATTTACAGGATTATAAAACAATGAATACTAATACCAACATTGGTAAGCTAACTTGAAAGGTTGTATTTAAAATGTAAGTCAGATGAAAACTATAAAGAAATAGTTTGTGGAATGAAAACTTTAGAGTTTAGTCAATATTGGTATAAGTGTACTATAGTTACACCAACATAACTATAGAGTAGTCAGTAGTTACAAAAATAGTTAACTGGTTTAAATGTTAATAAAATATATTTTTGAATTTTCGACATGATACTTATGATAAGATTGGTATGTTAAGACAAAAGTTTGTATACATTCAAAATATAAATGCCACAAAAAACATAAAGTAGTTACAATAATGCTTAGCTGGTTAAAATAATGAAATTGTATCTTGAATACTTAAACTAAACATCTGTTATCAGCTAATTAAATCATTAAACAGCTAATACAGCTGTTTTGAGAGAAACTAACGGTCTCACAGATTGAATGTATATTTTTTACATCTAAATCTCTTGTTATCATTAAAGAAGAGAATTCTATGTCAATTGACACAAAAATCTAAATTTTTTCAAAAATATTACTTAGCACGTGTTAGTTAGCTCTTCCACGAATCAATTCAATTTTTGTTAAGAGATATTATAAGTCAAGTAAGAAAATGTTAAGCATTAAAAGCATAATAATTTTTTTTGATTTTTAAATCAATTATATCATCAAAGAAGAATGCAATACTCACCAACTCAACTTCCAATGTGAGACAGGGAACATGTTTTTTGGTCAACTTGAGCTTGACAGATTTGGCTGCTTGAGCCGATCTAAATGCAGTCACCAGATTGTCGATTTGGAACTCGAGGAAGATTTCATTGTTTTCTTCGGACAAACCTTCCATATTGAATTCACAGAAGTAGTGATCCTTATAGATAAAAATTATCGGTATAAATTTTAAGGAAATGCTTTTATGTAACTTATAGATTGTCTTAACCCTTTCAGTCCCAATGACAATTTGGCATCGTCATTTTTGAAAAAAAAATTCTGATCCTCTATAGCCATTTGTGATATCAAAAAGCACATCATTCGATTATTCAAACTTTCTTCTATTAGAAAATATTTTTTATATTAATCTCAATAGATGTAAGGCCTATTATCTTTTAAAATTTGATCAGAAACATGATTATGCCAAATGGCATCACTGAGACTGAAAGGGTTAAACCAAGTAGTTAAGGGCACATGAATTTTTGTTAATGAATTTTCGTTAATTTAAGTTATGAAAACAATATATTAAACTTTACAAGAATCATATAATAAGATAACAAAAAGCACACAATCCAAATATGATTGCAAGTTATACATAATAATAGGTGTTTACTAATAATATTACAAATATAGAAACAAAACACCATTAGTTTCACCTCTATTTTTTTTTTTTTTAAAGTTATGTTCATAACTCAAATCGTAAAATGAATACAGATATAAATACCTGAGGTATTTCACACCACAAACTGGAACCACCCATTGTAATTTTTTCATTGAATGTTAAATATAAATGACTAGGGGTTATTCTTAATACGGCGATTTTGGTCAGTTTTCCAACGGTATTCAGAATTCCTAAATGAGAAAAAAAAATATTTGAAACTCTAGATTTAAAAATATTTTTACTCAAGAAAATATCAATGCATAAAAAAGTATATTTTTTTAATTCCCCGCCCATTACCTAGAAATTTACCCTTATATTGATACAATAAAATTAAATATAGTAAAACTAGAAATGATTAGTTCCAATGAAAATGTGGGCATAATTAGAAACAAGTTGGTTTGTTACAGAACCTGTCACTAAAACCGCTTCCACACCATATTTATGCTCACAGGAAACACACTTATTATACACATCAGAAAGAAATTCGCCTAACAGAGACTTCTAATTTAGAATTGTAAACGCCAAAATTAACTATTTTCATTTATATACTTTGTCAAATTAAAAATTACTCATTATCGTTTGCTAAATTTGTTTGGAATTCGTGGAATAATGATGAATATTTTTAATAAATATAATTCCTTTAGTCGCCGGAATTTAATTTACAGTTTGAAAAATATATAATTAGTAAAAATGATAGGGGAAGGTGGGTTACCTCGGACCTATTTTGACTTTTCAATTTTTATTTTCTTAATTGCTTGCAAAAAGTGAATAAAAATATTTTTACTGAATACTTTATGTTGTTATATACAACATATATTTATTTTAACATGTCATTTAAATGATTTCAACTATTAAAAAAATAAATACAGAAAATTGTAATTAGGACCAAGGTACACCACCGGCGGTGTACCTTGGTCCAACCGGTAGTGTACCTTGGACCAATTATTAATTTGTATAGAGACCCGATTTACAGTCCGAAAACCAATATTTATTAGCCACATAAAATTCAAAAATACATTTTACAACCTACTCTTATTTCTAGCCAAGATTGTAGTAATTTGTTATGTCAGGTCAATTGGCTCAGTAAGGGGTTTTATTGCCTTAGTCTTTTTAGTGCCCTTTTGGCTTTTTCAGCTGCAATGCAATCTTTCTCGGGTGTATTCGTTAAAATGCAGCATAAAAATAAACATTTGGCTATCTTTCTGTCTTAAATTTGAAAAAAAACTCAAATATTTCCCCCTATGTTTATTCAACTAGGCCTAAACGTAAAAAGGATGTTCTGCTTAGATATTTATTACAAAAAATATCTTTTTAGATGAGCATTCAATAATTATTTTCTATATTATATCAATATGGTAAAAATTTTATAGGCTTCCATAAATCTAAATAATTAACTACAAAAAAAATTCTTTATCACATCATATCAAAATTTCTTACAAATTTCCATTTTTCTAGATTTTACAAATCAGGGTTGCATATTAATAGCTTAAAATACTTAATTTTTCAAAGGAAAGAATTTACTTGAATTTTAAAAAAGGTTTTCAACAATCTGAAGCACATAAGACCTATAGTAGTGTACCTTGGACCAGTCCAAGGTACACCACTTGTATGAGGTTCGAGGTACACCACTTGGATATTAAAAACAAAATAGTTAATCACCAACTTAAGGTTAGACTTAACTTAATTTCAAGCACACTGTTTTGTAGCTAAAACTTTGCTTTATATTGCATAACCATCGTTTCTGAATAAATACTACATGTTTGAGTATAAAATTACACTAAAGAACCTGACAAAAATTTACTTTTGAACTGTGAATTTAGTTTTTCGAAACCTCTTTAATAAATTGACCTTTTAAACAAACATATAGAACTTCACTGAGATCCTTGGTAGCAAATACTTTAACTGCATGTGGTGTTGTTTCAATATCTAAGCTAATTGAGCTAGAATCAGCATAGGTTCGAGGTACACATACGTCCAAGGTACACCACTTACCCCTACTTTAAAAATAAAAGACAAACTTTGCATATATTTTATGCAAAATTAGAATTCTTTATACATCTTTCTTCATACATATATAATGAACCATCAAAAGAAGTCTATTGTGATATTTCAACAATCCAAACAAAATTATATCACAAAAATAAATTTTCTTTCAAAGGTTTTATTTTTATTTTAAATAAAGTTTCTCGTACGTTTGACGAAATGGCAACAGTGAAAATATTGAGTGAAAATGGAATTTGCATGTTATTTCAATGTAGATTAAATTTTTAGTTATTTAAATTTTAAATATACTTCTAATTTAAATTTTTTAATGAAATTTGGGATGTAACCTAGCCCGATTTTTTGCTTTAAAATGACGTATTCCAATTGTTTGTGCGACTTTTGGTTCACTCATTGAATGAAAATGGAATTTGCATGTTATTTCAATGCAGATTAAAATTTTAGTTATTTAAATTTTAAATATACTTCTAATTCAAATATTTTAGTGAAATTTGGGATGTAACCTAGCCCGATTTTTTGCTTTAAAATGACGTATCCCAATTGTTTGTGCGACTTTTGGTTCGCTCTGTGAAAGTGGGTGACGGACAGACGGACTGAACGATTATAAAACCTTCCACTTTTTACGTTATAAACGTAATGTGGAAGCTAAAAAGGTTTTCGATTTTTTTTCGCTTTACATCAATTTGATAAGTTATATTTTAGTTGTTAAAGACAAACAAGTACAATATTTTGTAAGAAGGGAAAACAATCGGAAAATATTTAGTTTTTAATGTATTTCAGTAGCTACTTGTAAAATGCTGAATGCTTGAAATTTCCACAATTTTCCCACGAAACTTCATAATGAAACTTGCTTTAAATTCTAATTGAATGAATTTTAAAAATTCTTTTAAATAACCGCCTTTTTTTCAACTCTCAGATTTGTTTTTGTTTTGGTATGTTGTTGAAGTTTAGTTAAAGTTGCAGCTTAATCTAAAAAATAGCAAAATAATTTCAAACACTTTTTAAAAAAATAAGTTTTCAATATTATAGTACTTAAAACTTATCACTACATATTAAATTGAATTTTTGTATATAGTGAAAGTTTTATAATTTGACACTTTACAAGTTGCAGTTGCAAGCAACCGCTTTCAGCATTTCTTAAGCCCATTTCACACCTGCACAGCTACTTGCAACTGCAACTTGTGGTAACCTGGATTTTCGGGCTTCCACAAAAAAATTATTCATCTCAAAATTTGGCAAGTTTCATCTTTTTGAAAGCAAACTTTAATCAAACTATGGGCATTGTTTGCATCAAACAGAAATTTATGTTTCCGAACTTCCTTAATTAGATCAATTTTCATCTTTGCCATCCATTTAATATCCATTTTTAATTGCGCAGATTTTTGCAAACGGGGAAAGTTGGCGTCTTAAAAAGTAAATAAACAACCAGTTGGCGAAGTCTAGTTTGCCACAATGCAGCCAAGGAAATCCTGAGTTCTGATTGGCTAAGGGTACATGCAACTGCGATTTTTTCGTGCTTGCAGGAAAAAATCTCACGAACTGAGTGCAACTTATTAATGCACGGTGTCCTACGGGAGTTGCAAGTAGTTGTGACAAGGTGTGAAATGGGCTTCACGATTAGCTTAGTGTAAATCCAGTGCAACTGCTCTGTGCCGTACGCCCAAAACCGGTAGATCCATTTTACGGAAGTACGTCATTGGGCGATGCAGTCAGAGTTTTCTGTGGTTAGTTGCTTATGGTACAGATTCAGTTTTTTTTTACACAAATGTTTTGTTTCACCCCTCCCCCCCCATTCATTGATTAAATTTTTTCAACTTCAACTAGCTATTTTTTTTTGTTTTGAAATGTTTCCTAATTTATCACAGTTTTCATTATGCAACCTGTAAAATATAGATTACAAGACAATAATCAAATATCGTATGTTTTCTGCACTGATAACTTTTCAAATGATTAATTTAAACTTATAATTTTGCATAGGGATAACGCACAAACAATTCTAGGCTAGACCGGAATTAAAAAAAAAAAAAAACATTTTTTTGCTATGCTTACCGATATTTTTGAGAATGAGACGCCCCATGTAAATCTTTTTTAATTTTCATCGCGGTTTTTTTAGCATTCACGAAGTTACAACTCAGTTACATTACACATTATAATTTAATGAAACTTAGATCCAATATCCTTACAAGAAGTGTCAGCTTTCTCGAAGTTTCGCATGAACATTCATAACTAAAATATTTATAAACTATTTGTCTTTCAATTGGTTTATGATCGTTATTTATAAGTAATTAATTGTTTTTGGATACATCATATTTTTAATCGTGTAAGTGAGAGAACAGACTAACAATGTATTTTCTTTAACTGTTTCATAAGAACAGGAACAGGAATTATTATTCTTGACCTTCTACATCCGTTCTCTTGCTACATTCTTTCGTACATTTTGGTTTTGATGCCAACAATAAATAGGAATCGGCAAACGCCCCTTATAATAATTGGGAAATGTGCGTTTTGTATTTCCGCTTTATTTAACTTGTTTGATACGAAAAATATTTGATTCCTGGATTCTTCTGTATTAGTATAAATACCATAACAAAATAATCTTAAATATAATTTTGAAAGTGGTAAGCGATCTAAATAGTTCATGCAAAGATATACTTAAGTTTTAAAGAAACAGTATTTTAAAAAAAATTCGTAAGAGCAATTATCACATTCGATCTATGTACCTTTTTTTGCAGTATTATATTTGCAAACATAATACTGCAGACATTTTAATAGATTTAAAGAAACATTTAAAAAATAAGAAGCTGACAAGTCACATATTCTTTAGCGAAAGCATTTCAGCGGAAAATAAAATTGGAATATTTTAAAAGGTTATTTTACAATTGGTCTTGTAACATTTTCTTGTATTCTAGTGAAAAAATGTAGCAGAATTTGTTAAAGCAAATCACAGAAAGAATTTCTGAACTAAATTTCAAGTAAATAATTAAGTATATGAAAACTAAAAGCATTGAACCAGAAGACAGAAGATAAATTCTAAGTATTTCAATTGTTAAAGAAACTGCAACATTTTACTCCCATTTAGAAACATATAATGCCATTTTCAAAATTTCTTAAAGACATTGAACATTCGAAAGGCCAAGTTTTTAAATTAGTGAGTTTTAGGAAAAACTTCTCTCACAGTTTTTAATTTTGTCTAAAATTATTTTTCAAAACTTAATTATAACTACCTCTTTCCCCTGAACAAGAGGCAATAATATTTTGGCATGACGTTTTTTTTTTTTTTGATAGAATATATTTTTTAAAAAAAGTATACTCTTTTGCACATAGACAACCATTTTAGTAATTCTTAAAAATTTATTCGTTTTATTAATCTTCAAGGCATTTTATTTATCGATAAAATTATCGGGCCCGTGCCAAAATGGTGGACAAAAAGATTTGGTTAATTCCTAAATGCAAAATGACGTACTTCCTGTGCATATAGTCCCTTCGGTCCAGAGCATGTGCTCGGAAACTACCGGCAGCCTTTACGATTTGTTTTCGCGGCTTTCGTTCGTTCGTTTATTTGTTTACTAATATTTATACAAACATTATTCTCTTTTAGTAAGTATTTTATATAATTAATTTAAGAAATTTATGATTATATGTAACAGTATTGTTTTCCTAATTTTTTGATTGGTATATTATTAGTAGTAATGGATGTTTTAGCTTTCATGATTTCGCACCGCATCGCAATAAGATATCAAAGTAAAATCTTTCTTCATTACCATATTTTTTCGCCTCAATTAAACCAACTCACTTAAAAATAGTTTTAAACTGATTGCCAGTTTTAGTTTTTCATTGAATAGTAATTAGTATTACTTAAAGTAAATGTGTACCTGTCAACAGCATTTTTCTGTTCTGTCAAATGATCCTCTGATTAATAAAAATCGGCTAGCCTAAAAATCTATGAAGTACCTGCTCATCGGTTAATACCTCTTTAGGCATTTATTGAGATAAAATCAGTAATATTTAGTCACAACTCAACTATTTGTTATCACATCATTAAAAAACAAGTACGAGGGACTTTTTTCTGTAGTGAACATTAGAATTTCAACAGGACATGACTATTTAAATCAACATCTTTACGGTGTCGATTGAAATGAAAGCCCTGTTTGTCTTTTTATGCTCAAACAGAGAAAACACGACCTTTACTCATCAGATATCTTGCGCTCCTTTAGCCAATGAAATTTGTAACTTTTCACTTTTTTGACAACCTTTCATCAAAGGCTAATTTATATTGGGGCTAATTTATATTAGGCTTCAGAAAGAGAAATGGTCTCTCGGACTGACTCTTAAAAGGGAATGTCAGTCCCATGGAGCTAATGCATTAGTTTTGGAATCGCAACTTCCTTAGAAGTATTGCTTTGCTATGTGAGCCCTTTCTACTCAGGTATGGGAATAAACATAACATCAAAATAAAAAAACGAATTTGAAACGAAAATTTTATCTAGTTATTTAAAAAAAAAATTTGAAGTTTTGAAATACAAAAAAATATACAGCAGATGGCGATACTATTTGAAAATTTTATTAATTAATTACTAAATAACCAGATTTTATTTTATTTATATGATGTTAAAACTGGTTTTTTGAAAAAAACTGGTTTAAACCAAAAAACCCGTTTTGTTTTGGTTTTTTTTTAAAAAAAAAAACCTGTTTTTTTCTAACCCTGTTAAAAAACTAACGCATTAGCTCTATGGGACTCTAACAGTCCCTCTTAATGCAATTAAAAAAGTAATAAGCAAGTCCAATTAAATCAAGATTTGCTCAAAAGTAAAACTTAACTATTTAACATGACTATATGTGAATGAATATTGCCTTTAATAACACTTTGAAATTTAATCAATTAATAATAATGTAATGTAAAGCAATACCAGGGCAATATTAATACCTTTTTACCTTAAGAAAAATTTGCTGTCCAGAATCCAAATTTATTCCTTTTGGGCAAATTTGGTACATCTAAGCAAGTCCAATTAAATCAAGATTTGCTCAAAAGAAAAACTTAACTATTTAACATCACTATATGTGAATGAATATTGCCTTTAATAACACTTTAAAATTTAATCAACTAAATAATAATGTAATGTAAATCAATACCAGGGCAATATTAATACCTTTTTACCTTAAGAAAAATTTGTTGTCCAGAATCCAAATTTATTCCTTTTGGGCAAATTTGGTACATCTATGATATAATCATCAGTCTCGATTTGGCAAGCTTGAAAATTCAATGTAGGGTTGCTATTCCTATTCAATTGCATGAAGAAAATATTTACCACCTTTGGGTTTTTTCTATGCTTAAATTGAGACAAGCCATTATTTCATAGTTCGGAAAATTCCCAGCAAATGGCAAGTCTATTTTTTCTGAACTTCTGAAAGAAAGCAGTGCAATGTTGAGGTATAACCAAGTACATTTAAATTAACTTTTGCAATGCTGCTTAAAATTGTTGGTAAAAGTAACATTTATGCATATTCTCCAAAAAAGTAAAATTTTTATTATAGATGGCCTATCACGATAATTTGCGAACAATTCCATTAACCGGGAACGATACTGAATCGGAGGAGGATGGAGAAATAGAGAAAGAAGCCATGAACGTGGACAACAGCAACGAAGATGATAGGTAAAAATATCATTAGAAAGTTGATTAATTATATTGTGTTTTTAGAGTTATTTATATGTGATATATCGCACATATATCTCCATAAAGTTACAATATTAACTACACAAATAACAGTTCTTTCTTAATAACTCTCGAATGTCTTCCCGATCCATAAAACAGTTTCCATGTTTTAATAGGCATCTATACATTCTTTCTCAAAGAAATTGCAGCCGCAGCAGAATTTGTTTTGATTTACGATAAATTCTTCTCCCCCCCATTACAAACACTGTCACTTGCTAATAAGACCTCGACATATGAGGCTGTGTGCTTTCGCGGCCGTCCTTGGCCCTCTCTTAAAAGCCGTAAAGACTACATTTTAATACTTTAAATATTTAATATGAAATAATAAAAATATTGGACGTCCAACACATTCAATTCTAGAATGACTAACAAAATAAATAAGCTTTTCTATGAAAGGGAAAATTTGCTATTATATATAAAAGGAGAAATCATGGTTTTTTTTTTCGGAAGCTACAGATTTCTACAATTCAATTAAAACTTAATCTAGATTTCAAACAAATAGCATTTGACATATTATTTGACTTTCATAAAAACACTGCATCTTATTATTCAAAAGGCAAAATGTTCATATTGCAGTTGATTTATTGAGATATAACTTATCAATTTTTAATTTTATTATTTAAAATATTTAATAATTTGGTGGAAAAATATGTTATGTGCCTTTTTTAAAAAAAAATGTGATCAAATGTACAATGACCATTATTATTTCCTCCATTAAAACTAAAAAAATTCTCTCATTTTTTATAAACTTCAAGTTAAGTTTATTTTTTACTGTTTACCTGTACAGTTTTTAATGGATGCATCAGTGCAATCACTCAAAACTTCAATGCTCATTTTCTCGTTTAAACCTTTTTGCTACGGAGCTCATGTTTTTCCACTAAGCTTTTGGAATGGAAAAATACATATTTTTGTTGCCCATTATTATTATGTTTCCATATTCTATTACTATGCGTTTGCTTTGAAACTTAATTAAGATGGCTATATAGTGATCTCGAAACTAAGATATGACCACAAGTCCAGCAGAAACTGGCTTTCAGTGGGTGGAGCTACTGACCTCACTAAGACCCAACCTTTCCCAAATCCAACCAACCACATAACTGAACTTAATGATTGACTCCGTCAATCAAACATGCCTGTAGACAAGGGGGATTTCAACCCCTCCGATTCTAAGAAAGTGAGGGGTGACCTGCCGGGGGGGGGGGGGGGGGGACATCTGGTCCTCAATACTCAATGATCTGGCCATTTCACCTATCTTCCCTTCAAGCAACTGAGCTTACGAGATAACGAAACCAGTTCTTCAGTTCTTGGCCTAAAAGAAGAGTCAGGATAACTTTAGAGTCGTTTTTCATAGTGGGTGCCTAGGTGGGATTTTGTTATTAAAATATCATCTATTACACGTGAGAATTTGGTTTCTAATAGAAAAATTTCGCAAAAATATAGTTGTTTTTTCGGTAATTTGTTTTAGTTGTTTTCATCTGAAAAGCAGGTTTTTAGTGTATTTGAAGAAAGAGCAAAACAAAATAAAAATGATATTTTGACGGAGGGGGGGGGGGGGGGATTAGAAAACTACTTGAAAGGCTGTAGATATTTGTGAACTATATTAATAATTGTCCAAATTGCTAGATTTTTTAGGCTCGTCATCAGTAGATAATCAATCGAGAACAATTACAGTAAATAGGAAAACATATAGAGACGTGATTGAAAAATAAAGTTTGCAAGGAGCAGAATTAGGCATTCATATTTTAGCTAAGAAAGCGCGTTTGAACAGCGTAACAGTATACAATTTAAAAATATAAATGGGTTTTGTAAATAACAGTAATAATATTAATTTCACAGCTAATAATGATATTACTTGCATGTACTTTTTGTACAAAGGAAGAAAACAGTAACAAAATAAATCCTTACAGCACTCAAAATCTATTTACGTTACCAGTTTAATTATCTTTTCATAAAAAAAACGAATCAAATAAGAAGTTTTAATAGACGCAGTTCGATATAATATATATATATATATATATATATATATATATATATATATATATATATATATATATATATATATATATATATATATATATATATATGTATATGTATATGTATATGTATATATGTATATGTATATATATATATGTATATATATATGTATATATATATATGTATATATATATATATATATCATTTTAAAATAATCAAGTTTAATGTAATGTAAGAAAGTAACATTTTGGGTGAAGCAGCATTATCAACAGCAGTTTAAATTATGACATGTAAAGATTACGCAATAATAACATGGGGGTAAAAATGAAATTTCTTTCAAAACAAATCTAGATATTTGTTATATGCTTTATCAGGAACATGCTATACAACAAATGAAAAACTAACAAACACAAAATGCACAGATAAAAATCTTCAAACAGATTATAGTAGGGTGCATTTACAGAACAAAAAAATATATGCATTTTAGTCCACAATAACAGTTTTACAATGGAAATCATACATATAGGATAGCTAGTTAGCTCTATAAATATAGTAAATATCGATTTGAACATACAACCAAAACAAATATAATACACAAAAGGATCGCTAAAATGAATAAGCCAAATTTATAATGGAGCAATATAAAGTAGTCATTTTTGAAGAGAACAATAAGCGTTATCAATGGTAAATATCTATTTATACAAAATACACAAATAAGAATCGCGAAAGCATTATAGTAGGGTGCAGTTGGAAATCAAGAAATATATACATTTAATTTTAGTCCACAATAATACTTTTACAATGCAAGGCATATAGGCAAGCAAATATACATATAGTAGCAAATATCGTTTTGAACATACAACCAGAAAAAAAATTATACACAAGAGGTTCATTAAAAGGAATAAAGCAAGAAAGCATTAAAATTATAAGGGAAAGGGAGCAATATAAAGCCGTGTATATAGCCTAAAAAAATTTATGGATTTTTTTTAAAAATAGTATAGCAAGCATGGTTTTGGGATTTTGACAATGAAAATAAGCATAATGCACATTTCGCAGCAGAAAACAAATATTACTGGTGCAATGCAGATAGTAATACATACGAAGCATGTGATATGGCGATTGATTTTTCGACATTTCTTTAATATTAAATTAATTTTATTTATATTGTGTAGAATTTTATATTTATATTATTTATTGTATATATTGTGATATTATTTTGTTTCCGATTTTTTTTCTGTTCTTTTTTTCTGGGCATCTAATATTGAAGGCGAAATGCGAATTGTTATTGATATATATGTCTCGGATCAATTAGTTCCAGAAAGAGTCAATCGTGGTAAAATTCACTAAGTTGGGGTTTCATGTGATCAGAAAAAAATATTGTGTCCCGTAGAATTTTCTTTACCTTTATGCCTTTTTTGTCAACATAGCAGCAAAATAACAATGACTTTTTTCGGCTAATTGTTGTTGCCCCTGAACTTGAATAAACATATTTATGTTTTTTATTGACAATTATTTCGCCCTTTTTATCGAAGACCCTGAAATTAAATTTCTTTGTCGACACGGCATCTTTGGGAGTCAAATTTTCGCAGGTGGCAGGGCATTTGACCTCGACAATCAATGCCGTCGGTGCCAGTTAGTCCGTCCGGCGAGGCTAAAAGAAAAGGCATGCTCTAGTCGACGAACAATCCACTCGGACGGATGTCCTGGCCTATAACCTAATGCAAATCTCAAATAGCGCGTTTCTTTGCTTTCTTCGCTCTTTGAGATTTGCATTAGGTTATCGGCCAGGACATCCGTCCAAGTGGATTGTTCGTCGACTAGAGCATGCCTTTTCTTTTAGCCTCGCCGGACGGACTAACTACTTCATGGCTGAAGTGTCGAAGTGGCTGTAAAGTTTTGCCTTGATAATTGACCGGCATCCAGTGCACGGCAGATGACCCCAAACTCGGAAGCCGTTATTCTCTTTCTTCTTTCCACATCGGACAGTTATTCCGATTGTTGCGGTTTGGAGTGATTCTCGCTCTTCTGCTGCACGGTCTAGCAAATCTAAAAATATTTCTCGCTTTTCTGCAAAGAACTACACAAGAAGAAGTCTCAAGAACTACATAAAAACTCAACCTTTACCGCAGCTACAACATCTCCAATCATAGTGTGCGTTTTGTATCTCACCCCGTACATTTCCATACTTCTTTCAAAACCTTTTTGGATTATGTCAGTTTCCATGCTTGATGAACTACTTTCCCCTTCCCAGTTCTTTCCACGAACGTAAAATCTTCATTGATTCGACCAACCCTAATTCGACCCCATCGCAATACTTTTATTACCTTATACTTCCTTATAGGTTTGTGAAAATAAAGATTGAAAAATCATTACAAGGCAGATCATATTCGTACATCGTAATAACTAAATACAGGGTGGTTATAAAATAATGCTCGGGCTCGCTATTCAGACTGGTCTGTAACTTGAATGAATAATCCGAATGCAACAAAAATTGTGACACTTACTAATTAAGAAGGGGGGAAAATAATGGAATCATAAAAATCGTATAATTTCTAACTTAAAAAATACTAAATTACTCTTCCAGGGTTCTAAATTACGTGGCGTAGCCAATTATGGTCAATTGCGGCCAACAAAGCCAATTACGTTTCGTTATTTATAACCCTGGTCAAGAGACGAGTTTCGTTTTTGTGAATCATAAAAAAGAAACTCGTCCCTTGACCAGGGTTCCAAATTACGAGGCATAGCCAATTACGGCCAGCACACCCAATTATGCCTCGTAATTTAGAACCCTGGTCAAGGGACGAGTTAATTTTTTATGATTCCATTATTCCCCTCCCCCCCCTACTTGATTAGTAAGTGTTTCAATTTTTGTTGCATTCGGATTAATCATTCAAGCTACAGAGCACTCCGAATAGCGAGCGTTATTTTATAACCACCCTGTATACAGCGTATAAGAGCTGTATACTAGCATTTTGTCAGGAGTAAGTTAGATACAAAATGCAAATTAACAAATATGTCATTTATATATGATCTGGTCGTTCATATATTATTCTGAATAATCACAATAATCTTTTTTAAATGATGATGTGGTTTATCAGGATCATTTAAACATCACATTATTTATCGATTAATATGAAATACGCATATATGTAACTTCAAACATTTTATACGAAGGTGCAAATACAATAGAGGAAATGCGTTCATTTAAACCTCCAATATACAGGACAAGAAAGCACAGCTCTTGGTTCTCATAACATCTTTGTTTCTTTTCCCTCCTAAAACGAAGGTGTGAATAGTGATAAATAAAAGTTGGCATTTTCTTTACATTCCTACTGTGTGAGCCATTTGCCTTGATGCTGTTTGTTAATTTTTATTGCATATAGAGTTCTACAAACAGCCTTGGATTTTTCAACATTCATACCAAACCAAGTTTTTCCATTTAGAAAGGCGACAGTAATCGCTAATAGTTTGCTTGAATTTAAAGTATAATTATATTTGATATTTTTTAAGCATTGGATTCGATCTTCGAAATTTTACTTTCTGGTACTCTGCTGCATTTTTTCCATGTGAATGCAAGAAAATGTCACTAGACAATAGTAAAGAGACATTTTAAAACATTTTTTTGTTCCGATTTCTTTTTATGATGAAATGCTCTATCAAGGGTACGTAACTTTCCATTTTTAAAATTTTTCTTAAAATCATTAAAATGTCTGAGCACAAAGCAAACGCTCTTTCGAAATAATTCAATAGTATTTTTTTTCTGAAAACTTTAAGTTTATTATTTCACTAATTATATAGCTTATACACTAAAATTATATTAAAATAATTTTATTTAAACTTAAAATGTAATAAGAACTCAGAATGAACTAGTATATTTTTCTAATCAAGAAAATGAATCAAACAGAAGAACAAAACTATCATTTCCTGATTTATGCGATTCCTACATTTGGCATCAAAACCAAATAAACCCCACTTTCTGAGTTCGACACTTGTAGCTTGTAGTCTGGGCTGTGAAATAGCCACGGCGAAGAACGCTATGAGTTCAAATGACAAAGCACTAAGAAAATACAAAATAAAAAGACCCTCGTACTCGCACCCTCCCCCAGCGTCTGCGGTGCGTTTTTCTGCGAAATTCTCTTTTCAAAGGTGGAAAAAGTCCCCCCCCCCCCCTGGCCCCCCACACTTAAGACCACATGTGAAGCTTCCCCGTCCTTGATAACGTACTGTCCGAACTAAATGAACCCTGAGAAGGGGAGGTTCTTGCGGGAGGCGTGGCTTTGCACAATTTTTTGGCACTTGTCTTCACATTTAAATTAATATCTCAAATTCAAATTATCCAATTTCAAAGTTTTAAGTCTAGTTTAAGACAGAAATATTCAATCTCGGTAACTTATTTTTCACTTTTTAATACTTTGTTCTCAATTTTAATAAAATGAAGATAAAGTTTAACTTTTATGTAATTTTTTTTCTCAAAAGTTTCAACAAAAATAACGAAAGGGTGATGCATCTTCACGTTAAAATCTGTCTAACGACACAAACCGCGTGAAAATATTCCAATAATTACTTGTGATATGCATTCGAAAAGTGTCACGATTTTACCATAGAGTTACTATTGAGAGACGACCGCTAGGTGGCGTCTGATGAACCCTCTTAATACTAATTAATTTCTCTTTAGCTTTTTTCCTATGTAAGTTTTGTATTGTTATTTTTTTTTATAGAAAATAAAGTATTGGTTGTTATTGTTTTATAATTATTTTTATCCTAACATCTTTCATAATTATAGGGACATCACTAGCTCCAGCGAATCCAGTTCCAAAGATGAAAATGATGAGGATGGCGATTCTTTGGACATCAAGCCGCCGCAGGCGATTGTGAAAACGAAAGAAACTCACCATGACGAAAAGAGGAAGAGTCACCATTCTAGAAAACATGAATGTAAGCTGCCCTAAGTATTGCTTTTCGTTATAATTTTGTTATCTGTTCGTGAAAGGTATTGGGGCACTAGGCACCTACGCTTTTGAAGCATCTATAATAATAAAAGAAAGAGTCTGTATGTCTTGAAAGACCTGCTTTGTTCTTCCCAGAAAATTCGAAGTTTTTAATATATAGATTCCTTTTAATACCTACGTGTGCACCTGAGGCTTAGTTTTTTTTCATATTTAATGATGATTTTTTAATATAATTAGTTTCAAGACTACCTCATCCATCACCATCTAACAGTGAGTGACCATAAGACTGCTTGAAAACACATGGGCCGGGCTAAAACAGGGGCTTAACTTTATCTGTCTATAAATGCGAAAATCCAGTTAGACGAACGGTTAATTAATGCAAAATAATAAAAGAGTCCATGTCTGTTAGTCGTGAAAGACCTACTTATACTTCCCAGAAAAATTTGAAATTTTTAATATAGATTCCCTTTAATACCTATGTGTGCACCAGAGACTAATTTTATTCATATTCGATAATTATTTTTTAAATTAATAGTAATATTTTTAAAAATGCGTCATCCATCTAAGAGTGAAAGACCAAAGCAGGGCTTGAAAACTCATGGGCTGAATCGAAACGGGCTTGGCATCATCCGTCAATAAACGTGAAAATCCAGTTAACCAGCACGTTAAATAATTACTAAATAAATGTATTATATATTTTCTAAATTTTATATGTTCTGCTACATTTACGTTAAAATCTTTTTGACGATGGCAACCAATGGTGGTTTTAAAAACTAAGGTGGTAAACTCTAACATTTAGCCTTGTAAGCCTAAATCAGCGCCATCTGAAGAGGTCGTAAAAGGTTATGGTGCGCAATTACCTTTTAATGTACTAATTTATTGAGTTTTGATTGAAAATCATGTGTTACAAACCAACAGTTTTAACTTCCCTAAGAAACAATGTTTTAAAATCATAAAATCAACTTTTTATCCAGGCAATCTTGACAATCTACATTTGCTGAATTGCAGGGGAAATTTTATTTATCGTTTAGTTTTATACCTACATCAAAACACACTTACTTGTAATCGTAAAGAACGTGTTTCCCAAAGAAGACCTAATGAAATATATGTTATTCCTAATGAAAACAAAGAAATTTTTTGTAAACACTTTTTTATCTAGTTTCACATTATTATAACAGGTTACCTTTACACATTCAAAATATTGTATCTGTCTCTTCTTTCAAACGTGAAATCTCCAATTTTATCTGTAAAATCAACGACATTGATACCTTTTAAATTTTATTTTATTCCGAAGCAATAGTAATACTCTTAGCCTATGTTTGCCGGATTATTTTGTTTTTATCTTTTCTTATTTACTTTAGTATTTATCTATAATTATTTAACTATATTATCAATCTTTTGCTATGGCATGTATGGGTTTTGTTTCCCCTTAACCATCAAGGTGCGTTTTTTTTTGTATATGTAGCTTGTATATAAATATTCAAATAAATATATAGGGTCAAGTGGGGTAAGTGTGATAGGGTTTCTGCATTTTTCATTAAGAAAATTCGTTCTCTGCTTCAAGTAAATTCCAAATCCTAAAATTGGTAGTGAATTATTATTAGAAACATACATATGTAGAAAAAAAATTATATGTTTGAATTCCAATTTTAAGTGTACAAAATTTGCATTTCAAAATCCATTGCTGTTTTATCACACTTACCCCACCATAGGTTGCCCCACACATATCCACATTAAATTCAAAAGCTCAAAACTTTCTTTAAACAAAAAATAAGGTTAATATTTCTTTTTAGTTTAATTATAAGTAGTACAATGTTATATATTGCAAACTTTCAGATTTTTAGAATGATTTCCTAAGTTACAAGAGCTGTTTATCACACTTACCCCCAATCACACTTACCCCATTTGACCCTATATATATTTATTTCACAGCACATAGAAGCTATCCCTCATCGTACCACAACCGAGAACGCAGCCAACGTCGCGAAAGACCTTCATCATACGTCAGCAGTTTTTCAAGAAGGGACCAGAAAGAAGGGGAAAGCCGAACTGTGCGCTACAGGGACGATGCTTCTAGGGTAAAGGAAAGAGACCACAGAAAACCTGCAGATTCTTCCCAGAAAGTTCCGGAGATACGGGAAATAAGGCTGAAGAAAGATGTCCGTGAACCTAGAGACAGGGTCAGTGATTCGAAGAATAAAGAGGAAAGACATTCGTAAGTTGATGGTGTTTTGTGTGTGTGTGTGTGTGTTAGGTTTGATTTGGAATTTTATGTAGTTTTTTTTAGGTTTTAAAGTGTGTATTGAAGTTGTGAAAGTATATTAAAGTGAGTTAAGTTTTAAAGTAACTGTGATGTGTTTGCATGATATACGATGCCGGTTTCAATATACGATGCCTGTTTCTGTTTTTTCCTTTGAAAATAACTTCGAGGTCTTGTTTTATTAAAAAATTATTCTTCAAATCAAATGTAATTCTGTATATTGTTGTCTTAGAGGAGAAAAATGTTAAAAGCATTAGCGATAGAAAATATTTGGTGGTATGCGGATTGTTACTTTTTATTTCAAAAATATATTAAATTACCAGGCATTGTGACAGAACAGATAGTGATGGCTATCAACAAGTGAATAGTGGTTTTTCAAAGGTTTTATAGCTGTCACTATTTTCCGTAGTTTTCAACTATGATTGCATGTTTTTCTAGTTAGACTTTGTAAAAAATTACATGGGTTACAATATTTCTGCAGTAAAAGGCAGGGTTCTGCAAGTTTCTGCAGTTAAAAGAAATCATCCTTGTTTTTGATTTTTATTAAAACTCATTTTATGAGCTTAATATTTTTCGGGGCTAAGCCAATGATATGTGTAATACCTGTTTTGCCCTTTAACTTACAACATTGCAGCTTGTAAATTTAAAAAAAAAAAAAGTTACTTGATGTTTGTTAATATCATTTATATATTTTAGGGATAATATAGTAGTAAGAAACAGATTAGAAGAGAAGAAAATGGAATGGCGTAAAAAGCGTTTAATGTTTATTAACAAACAAAAAGAGCCAGAAAACGAAGGGGGTTCCAAAAGTAGACCATCAAAAGATGGTAAGAACATTTTAATATGTTATCGTTTTCTTTTCTCGTTACAGGAATTCATCTAATTCGTTATCTAAGGATCCAAAATCAATACCAGTGTTTATAGGAATAGAAAATAAAATTGTCAAATCATTTCATAAAAGTATGTTTTACCTTATTATTTCTGTACAAGTGATTATCATAGTTTACCTTTAAACTCGTGAGATTTTTTGCATTTAGCATCATGGACACAGTCACTGTTGATGTTGAGGTATTTGTTTTTTCGGTAAACAAAGCTTTGACAGAGATTGTTGTTTTCTTAATTCAAAATTTGATAAAAATAATTATTTGTTAAATCATCATACACTTTAAGCACTAATATATTCTTTTCTCTTTATTTTTGTATTAATCATATGATTAAAAAAAGTATTTGTAACCAAAATGTATGCAAACCATATTTTGATTTATTTTTGTTAAAAAGTATACCTAACAATTATTTCCAGTTAAGGCTACATAAGCGATTTTATTCCCTTGGCCGCAATTGTGATGTTTGTGGTTATAAGTTAATTTATTAAAATGAATTTTAAAAGATAATTTATCAATTAATATACCATGGTAAAGGTAATTCTAAGTAAAAAATAATTAAAATGAAACAAATTTTGTTGAAAGTTTTGCATTTCAAGAGCTCGACTGATGGCGCTCTTTGGCCGAAGCCAATACGCTTATAAATTGTTAAAAATCTAAATCATCGAATGGGTTCTCATTTCATCAAGGAACCTACAGTGAAGAAAATGTATGCAAAATTCGGTTATTTCACTTGAAAACAATCAAAAGCTACATGATATAACAACCACTCTCTGCTCTCTTTAAAATGTAGGATTTTTGTGTTCATTACCGTAGTATTTAGAGAGACCTTAGTAGTGGGCCAATCATAACACCACAGACTATCTATTATAACATAAAGGTTTGATTGACCAATATCTGTCCTGAATTAGGAAAAAACGACCTTACTGCGTTATTTTGTCTTAAACTAGAATAGAAGGCTTCAAGGTTTAGTTGATCAATTGGTCCTAAACTATCGGTTAAGCTCTATGCATTTAGATGAATTACATAGATCTGTTATTTTGAAAATAATAATGAATAGTTTTATTCATTTAACTATTAGGATTAAAACTAGAGAGAGACATTTTGATTGTTCGATTATTGTAGGAGTTATTGTTCTGGATGATGTGGGACCTCATTATAATGTACTTATTTCAATATAAGAGGCAAGCATTTGTAATTAATTTCTACAAATGAAAAAACAGAATTTTAATGATCCAATCTACTTTTTAATTTACCATTTTTTTACACAATATTTGTATTACCAAGCTTATTGCAACAGTTTCACTTATTAACTAATAAATATTTTAATAAATACAACTTTAATGCATCATCAATACCTAACAGAAGTTTAATATTTTACAGATAATATCTCAACTAGTAGAGATTTACGAGAGAAACTCAGAGAGAAAGAACGCATGCTCCGAGAACGCGAAAGAGGGGGAAAAGAGCGAAGACCGCATCGTTATCGAAGTCCCAAAAAGGAAGAAAAGGAAACTGAAACAGTTGAACCTGTTGTTGAAAAGATGAAGGAAGTGCATATGCCACAAGGTTATAACCTTTTTAGTTATACAATATTATTAGCTTACAATGTAAAAGGTTTATCAAAATTATTTTTCCTCATCAAAAAAAGTTGCTATTTAAAAATCAAATATTTCTAACGTTTATTGTTTTTAAAGATATAAAGTTTTTATTTGTTTAACCATGTATAACATAGAATTGCTTCTTTATGTTTAACTGTCATTTTTTTACAACATAGTATGAATTCACTGTTTAACTTTTAATTAATAGAGTTGCTTGTGTACACCTAATTTGAAAGATTGTTTACTTTTAATTTACAATAGCACAAAACATATAGTTATTTTAAATATATTTAAGTTCCTTAAGTAAATTATGATAGCTATAGTTTTTTTATATTTGTTTTTTTAACAGCATTGCATGGATAATGCATAAAAATGCAAATTAAAGGTGTAAATTAAAATTTATTTACGATTTAACGCTGATACATAATTTTTTGAAAAGCCAAAATTGAAGTAATAATTTTAGTTTAGCTACCTATGGAAACAAAATATAACATAGAAAATTTTACAGAATGCAAAAAAAACATACAGGAAAGTCCCTACACAAATTAGGAACATCATCATGAAATCAATAAATTATAAAAGTTTAGCTGCCCGCCTCATAAGCTCAAGATTGTGGGTTTAAGAACCGGCTGGGTCATTAGAGTTTCAAAATGTGAAAATTGCTAGTATGGATGTCACATGATCATGTGATAAGGATCCCTTGAGGATCGGTTTGGCTTGGGTTCTCTCGGCAAATTTAATTTTAGCATACCTTAACACCGACAAAGAGCTTTTGTCTCTTTGTTCTTCCGAATAAGCTGAGTTGGCGAAACACTTCAGCTGCCAAAAACCCCAGCCCCTTTCAGAAACAAAAGTTATATTAGCATGAAAGTAACATTTGTCTTACATACACAAAAAATCTAAATTAATTAAATAATTTATCTATTATTTCAGAAGAAGAAGTGATGGACTATGAAGTTGACAAAGAAGATCTCGAAGATGAAGAAAGTGATCAGCAAAGTGACAGGAGTGAAGAGAAGGAAGAAGAAAAAGATGATACAGAGACGGACTCGGACAGCAGTGGAAGTGATACAGAAGGTAAGCCAGTGCTTATATTAATAGCCCTTAAGCTAATGCTTTGTTTGAGTTATTATGTTGTGTTAATAAGTAACTAGGGGTGTGTAACGCTACAGGACACTCAAGTACAGCTCAATAAATCAATACACACATTTAAATTCAATTATGTAATCTACAAGGTAATTTCAATAACTTAAAAACTAAACGGTTTAATGACAGTTCCATTTGCGCATGCACGATTTTCTCAAAAACCTTTTATGATGTACGACAACAATTATAAAACTCGTGTACCAAGCTTGAAGTCTGAAGCTTTTTTCGTTTTTCAGCAATATCTTTAAATCCAAAAAATTTAATGACAGTTAGTCGTCTGCTTGCATAATTTTCTCAAACACCTACAACATGTACTAGAAACTTTCGGTGTCTCTACCTGATATTGGGGGCCAATCAGTTTTGTTGATTAGTTTTGTTTTTTCCGTCAAGTATTTGCTATACCGAGTGAGACTGTATTTAAACAATTGATTTTATTATTTAAGTTCTATCCTTAAGAAAATATTAGAAAATGGGCTCCCTATCCAAAAGGCTACTAACCAAGATTAGAGACAAATAATAGCTGACTGAAAATGTAGAAAGCAATCATCTGCTCTTACATTAGAATAATAAAACGTACATTTATCATTGCATGCATCAGAATTTATGATGCAACTCACTTGCAGGCCTCGCAGTGCTCCTATATTTCCTATAATTCCTATAAATTTGAAAAAGTTCCTATATTTCCTATAATTCCTATTTTTTCCTATATTTTAGACCCTTAATTTCACTTTTTTCCCCTTCCATCAGTACGATCTTTGCATTGAAACTGTTACTGTGTGATCACGACTCACGGACTTGATCAGCAGAAAAATATTCCTATTGGTTTGACTTGGTCTGAACCGGAGCTACAAAAGTTAAACGAGACACCCTTCCGATCACCTGGAGGCAAAAATCTGCCAATCATTATAAGGCGATGTGACGTCATTGGTGGATTTTGTTGAAATTACTAGGCAGCTAACTAAGTAAATCAAAAAGCATTATTGGACTGCATATTTTGGTCAGGTGAAGATGATCCTCTTCTCATGGGGGATGCGGGTGGCCGATATTTGAAGATATCTTAGTGTATTCTAATCTTAATTCATCTTCAAATTTTAATTGTATTTTTTATCGTTATTATTGAAACTTATTATTTTAACTTGATCTTCATTAAAATTTAAGTTTAGTCTTCATTGATATAGACCGATAATGGAGAAAACTAGAGTTGTGGAGATTTTGAGGCCTCGTGTAAAAGTCAAATTTTTCAGGCGCTATTTTTGTGCTAAATTTCTCGACCAAAAATCGAGATATACGAGCATCAGAATGTGCGGTATTTATGGACGATATAAAACAAAAAGCTGGGTTATGGAATTTTGTAATTTTTTGTTAAAATCGAAATCAATTGAAAATTTATCTCTCAAAATTTTCCTTAATGGATAAAATCAGAGGTATTCTGCACTTGAGTGATTTTCTAATTTTTCTTTTATATGATTCTCGGAGGTTTTCTGATCATGTGATCTCCAGAGTTTTTCGATATTTGGATTGTCAGATATTAGGATCGCAAGAGTTTTCGGATATTAGATATTAGGATCGTCGGAGTTAACGGATACAGGACAGAACCTTTAACAAAGGCATTGCGGGACTTGAGCCTTTCTGGATTATGGGTTAACTATTCAATATTTCAGGAATTCGGAAAATTGGAATGAGTTTAGGGAAATCGGGTTAAAAGCACCCAATCTTATAAATACATAGGCAGAGAAATATAGTGCTAAGGTGGAGAAATTTCGGAAAAAATAACTCCAAATAAAGGGGAGCCATCTCTTACACAGAAGCCTCAAATGTTTCAGAACATTAGCAATCCTGAAAATATTGTTTCCTATCCATTCTTAGTCTATATCACTGAAAACTTAGTTTAAATTTCAATAAAAAAACTATCTAAAATGATAAATTCTAATAACAAAGATAAAAAATTAATTATATTTAAAGGTGAATTATAATTAGATTATACTAAGAAGTTTTCAAAAATTGCTAACCTGCCAGTGCAATCCAATTATGTTTCCTGATTTACTTATTTTCCGCCTAGTAATTTTAACCAAATCTACCGATGGGGTCGCAATGCCTCATAATGATTGACAGGTGTTCTTCCGATCTTGCAGAGGGAAAGTCTCCTTACTGTAGCTCCGGTTCAAGGCAATTGGACCAACCAGCAAATTTCTTTTGATCGTGTGTGACCTTGTGATCACAAGAACAGCTTGATTGTTAGGATTTTTTTTTATGTTTGAAACTTTTTCTCTTATTTTTTTTTATTTAGGTCTATTTTGGGGTTCCTGATTTTAGACAGGATTAGGTTTTTTTTTTATAAAGGAGTATTGGAAAATTTGCGGACCATCGTCGAAACTCAAAGGTGTCTGGATTATGAGTGTCCAGATTATCGGTTCTGTAATTGTTTATGGATAGCCGGAGTTTTCTTAAATAAAATATAGCTATAGTTTTTTTTTTAATGCTGTAGGATCACTTTAGTCGCTGATTAAAACCTGGCGAAATTTATTGTGAAAATATTAAGTGTATTTCAGGTCCTCTGGTAGGTCTGCAACCCCTATCGGATCGCTTTAGTTATATCGGATTTTAGGTCCAATCCCTATCGGATATCGGTAAAACTATGCTAAAAAAAATCTTATATATTTTTATGTATAATTTTTAATCGTGGTTAAAATAATTGGCTTATTGCCATTATTTGCTCAGCGGCTACTAATTATTCCTATAAATACTATATTTTCTTTAGAAAATTCCTATAAAATTCCTATATTTTCTTTAAAAATTCCTATATTTCCTATTATATTTTTGATAAAAGTCACTGCGAGGCCTGCACTTGGGATGGCCACATAGATGTTAATTAAGTGGAAAGAGTTACATAATCAGAATAAATTTTGTTTTTAGAAATATTTAAAAGACATCTGTTTTTTTAATGCTAAAACATTTAATTTGTAACGTTGTAGGGTCTGGTCACTCTAAAATGGATGAAGAGGAGGAAGTGGCAGAAGAAGAAAGTTCAGGTACTTCAAAAGAATCATTGTTGAAATAATGTAAAAGGAGCTAAGTCCTAAATTGTCATACATAGTTTTCATATAATGAATTTTTTTTCAATAAAAAATAAGGTAATTTATAAAATTATCAAAATATATTGTGGTCTCTCTACAGCATTTACTGCTGTATCCTTGTCTGGGCAACAGCAGTATATGCAATTATTTGTTTTTATTTGCAGTTATTGTCACTGCACTATTTACTAATCACTTTATTTCACAAGTATAATTTGTTTGTTCTTATTTATAACACATGTGTTGCCAAATCTCCAATTACCATGCTCTTTGGATTAGTTGATGTACACTTTCTCTCTAAATGATGCTGGTTTTTGAGAAATCAAGCTGTTTTGCAGGCTTGGCAAATTCCCCAGGGTTGATCGCCATTTTTGTGGCACCATATAGACAACTCTCTGTATCAATTTTGATGCTTACATTACATTGAATCTGAACTCTTTGTGGATGTTATGCCGACAATTTACCATGACCGTTTATGGGTCATCAGTTTTTTTTTTACGCCTGGGACCTTTTTGCATGCAAGGCCCTCATAATCTCTTGCGACCTTGCATCCTCATTTGGAGACTTTTTTTTTTTAAACCTCCCCACAAACCTTGACCTAGACCGATAGAAGAAGATCCAAATATCAGTTTTCAGCCTTTGATTTTATGTATCAGTCATTTATTTCTATAAAAAAAATTAAGTTGAACAAGGGTCAATGTGATATTAGAGTTCTTTAAAAAAATATTAAATTTTTTTCCAAAACTTTTCAAAACGATCTTCTAGTTGTTAATTTTAAAGCCTTTTGCATTAAAAACAATTTTAAAATAATCTGTTAACTACAAATAAGTAATACGGCCTTTTTTGTTGCTTTTATAGCACAAAAAATGTGTATTTTTAGAGTTTAAGGCAAGTCCCTAAGTAACTATTAAACATGTTTTTTTAAAAAAAATTCTTTGAAAAACATACTTCTTAGCATATATTTGTATAAAAAGTATGTTTAGATTATAAAAATATACATGTAGGATTTTGCTCGGGTCTTAAGAGGTTAATTAATCTGATGTTTTGTTTATCAATTACAACTAGGCCTATCAAGCTTAATAAATATTCTGTTTTGATGAATATTTGATATCCTGTTATCTTGCCATGCACTTATTTTATACATTCACTTTAACAACTCCCCTTGTAATATTTCTAAATTTAATTTTCTTTCAACAGAAGAAGAAGCAGCAGAACCAGCCAAAGTTGAAGAGGCCAAAGCTCCGGAAGAACCAAAACCTGTGACTTCTGAAGTAAAACAAGAAGAATTGGCTCCAGCTGCTGAACTTCCCAACTATTTGCCGTCAATTATGGGTTGCAGAAGTGTGGAGGAATTTCATTGTTTGAATAGAATTGAAGAGGGGACCTATGGGGTGGTATATAGGGCAAGAGATAAAAGGACAAGTAAGATGTGTTTTAGTTTACTTCCAGGGATTGGAAAGTTTTAAAAAGTAATTTTTTTACAGTTATGTGATGAAAAGTAACTAATTACGGATACTTATGTACAAAGTAATAACAGTTATTTTTAGAAATTTCAAGTTATAAAAACAGCAATTTAACCATTTTATCAATTTAAAAAAAAAAAAAATTAGAAGTAGTTACATTTCTAAATTAGCATCCAATAGCTTTCCTTTATTGTAATGGAAATTTAAAAACAATTATTGTCATTTCTATACTGCTGAAAGTAACTAGGTTACAGTTACTTGTGGAAAAATCTATTTGCATTACCTTGGCAAAAGTAACTGTAACAAGTAACAGCATTACTCAAATTCCTGTTTCTTTTATTTTATGAATTACACTTCAATTTAAAACAAATGATTTTTATTTTTATAAAATTTTATTCTTTGAGTTGTCAACATTAGATTTTTTTTGTAGCTAGATGAAATAGAATCAGTTAACATTATCATGTTAAAGAAAGACATTGTAGGATATTTCTTTAGATAAAAACTAGTTTGAGAAAAATAATAGCTAAATTAGACTTTACGTTTGTATATAAATTATTATATGTATTATAAAAATGTTCAATATATGTGTAATTTTTTCCCTATAGTTTCGTACTATATAAGTATTTAAAAATTCTAATATTTAAATTTGTTATATCTTTTTATAAGGATAAATTATGAAATAAATATCCAGATTAGGAATTGTTTTGATTCTAAACTTGAATAACATAATGGAAATAGTTTTTACAAAATAAATCAAATTCTTCATTTAATAGTTCACTGCCTATTATTGACCTAACAATAAATTTACTTTCAGATGAAATTGTCGCATTAAAACGTTTGAAAATGGAAAAGGAAAAAGAAGGGTTTCCTATTACCTCCCTTAGGGAAATCAACACACTTTTGAAAGCACAGCATATCAACATTGTTACAGTCAGGGTGAGTTTCTAAATTGTTTGCTTAATTGTATTTTGTGAATTATGTTCTTATTTGCATTTAAATAGCAACAATTTGTAAAATTTAAGTACGAGTTTGAAATAAAAGTTACACTGAGGAAAGTACAATTTCAGCTTTAATTCAATTGGTCTTTATAATTGTAATAATGGCCCATTCCATGATTTGCTATACCAAGAGAGTAAAATTTCAAACTAACAAAATGATAAAAATAATGGCTCATTTTAATGTAAAAAAAGTTGAATTTTTCAGATTTTCTAATGATTTAAATCAAAAAAATTAATTAATACTCTAAAATTTACTATTTTATCACACTTTTTGTTTCACGATTTCTAATATGATTTGGACAGTCACCATTTTTTCTTTACTATGATGATAAATATATTAAAATGATTAAAACTCTAGTTAAAAAATAATATTATGGAATTTTTCAAAGATAAAACACATGGTTTTTTATTAAAAAAAGTTATTTTTTTAATATGTTTACCAGTGGGAAAAGAAAAACATTTTTTGATTGTCACACACGTCACATTCACTTCAAAAAGTTTATATAAAATATTGATGCGTGTAAGTATCAACTAAAAAACTTAGTTTATAAATTAGTGTGCATCAAAATGACTGAATCTATCAGGAGTTTTAATTTTGTTACATATTTTACACTTTAAAATTAAATTTTAAAATGTCACACAGGTCACATTGTGACGTGTGTGACAATTGTGATGTGTGTGACTTTTAATTTAAAAAGCTTACAAAAATAGTTCAGGGATGTAAAAAAACGGGTTTTTCATGAAAAACCCAACCCACATGGGTTTTTGAATTTTTTTCATTGTTTTAGGGTTTTTTAAAAGGGTTTTAAGTTTTTTTTTTCAGGGTTTTAGGGTGTTTTTTTCAGTATTTTTAATGCTTTCAGTGTGTTGTGGTTTATTTAGGGAAGTTTGAATTATTTATTACAATTTAAAACTAGCAGAACGTATAGCGAATGTTAAAGAGATAATCAAGAATGTTGTAATTTAAATTAGAATGATTAAAAACTAATAAAAGTGTGTTAAATTGTTATATAAATGTACATTTAAATTTTAAAATGCATTGTTTTGGACTAAGTCTAACTTTAGGACTAAAAATTAAAGGTACAGAAAAGTAGAAGTATATTATTATTAATAATAAAATATTAATGAAAATTATATGAAATAATTTTTTCTTTGTTTATATAAAAAGTTTTAACTTCATAAATTTCCAGTAAAGGCAATAAGTTCAATTGCCCACTTGGGTTTTTTCATTTTTTTTTTTTTAAAGTTTATTCGGGTTGGGTAAAATCATAACAAACCTGAATTGAAGTCTCCTGTATGATTACATCTGAAAAGTACTATAAATGGCCAAGAAACACTGACATTGCCCACTATACATTTGGTAACATAATTGGAAAACTTGATCCTCCAATTCCAGCTACTTCACGTAGACAATTTTACTTTGAGGAACTATAAATTACAATATTCTTATTTAAAAATATGCTGTTAAACCTTATTTTACCTATTTTACTCGATTAATTTGTAAGTTCTTCCTATTACCCAAGTTTCATAATAAATAATTTCAACTATTTGGACGTGTCACACACGTCACAATTTGAAGTCACACACGTCACAAGCATTTTTATTTTTTAATTAAATATACATGACTTTAAATAATAAAACAGTGATTGATAGGAATTATTTGAAGTATCTATTACACATTTAAATTATAATAAATATTATAGATCAATATAAATCACAGAAAAAGTCTAATTTGCAGATCAACCTGAAAATTTTCCTTACAAAATGGTCACACACGTCACATGACTTTAAAGTCGTTTCCTATTTAAAGCAATAACTAAAACTGAATATCTTTTTGCACTAAAATGTCCTGTCACTTATGCATGACAAAACCATATTAACAAGCTTTCCCCATCAATTATAGGAGAGTATATTTTTATTGCAAAACATTGTAAAGTGACTCCAAATGTCACACACGTCACTATGGAATGGGCCTAATAATGGCTGAGGATGATAGCAGGGTTCACAATAAAATATAGCTGCCCATTGTACTGCATTTGGTAATAGATGTTAATGCTATTTTTAAGTCAATCTATGTTCCCTACTTCAGCTGAACAATTGCTTATGTATATAAAAATTTGAAACGTGTGCTAGCATTCTAAGCATTATTCTTAAAATATATCGTTTTTTTTATATTTACATAGGGCTTTGGGGTTTTTAATTAAATATTATAGCTTACTCGTAAATTTTTTTATAGCAAATATGGTGTGTAATTTATGGACTGATAATCCAATTTAGATATCATTTTGAAGTATGCACCTTGTATTTTATTACTACAGTAGATCTCTATTTATTCAAAGAATTGGTTGCTGATTATCCGAATTTCATGAAAAACTTCATCTGGCCTACCTGTTACTGTTTGTCTCAGTTTCATGTCATGCCTAGTATATTTTTAGGACCAATCATAATGATGTCCCACTGAGACATACAGTATTAAATTGATTGGGTATAAAAGTTTATATGTTGCATATAAACTATTGTACTAACTGCATTAATTTATGTTCTCAACTGTTATTTATGTAAATTAATTTTTGAATATGCAGTAAACTTTCAATATTTGTCAGTCACCATCTTTTCTAAAGAAGCCAACCTTCCGATATAAGTTAAATAAAAAAAATATTACAAAATGCTATATCTCAAACTGCCAAACGGCACTTTGGTTTTTGGTTGGCAATGATTGAAACTGGAACTACGTGATCTCACAGCCCAACAATATATTACATAATTGCAGATGGTCTTAATTACTTCAGTTAATTGGAGTTCTGCTGCATACAAAATACAAATTCACTATTTGATTTACCTTTTTATTTAAAATTGTGCCCATTTTTACTAATCCTGTATTTCTATGCTGTTATTAAAAGAAATGTTGCTCATTGCAGGAAATCGTGGTGGGAAGCAACATGGACAAAATATATATTGTTATGGATTACGTTGAGCATGATTTGAAGAGTTTAATGGAAACCATGAAGCAACCTTTCTTAGTTGGTAAGTATATTGCCTGTTTACTTATCTGTTTCCATTTTCTACTAGACATCAGGGTTGGGGTTTTCCCATCTTAAACTAATATTTTCCCATTCCACTGGCAAAAATTGATAAATACCGGGGCAACCTGGAAAATACCTCCTCTTTCAGAAAAGAAATGAAATTTACCATTTTTTTTTCGGATGTATCCGATCTGGGAAATTCCTTTTATTTAAAAGTTTTATAAAAATAAAATTGTTTTTTCTTTTGTTTGCATCCAAATTTTTGTATTCTGGCTATGTCAAGTATGTCATTATCTGGGTGGGGGAACCCTTCTTAAATTCAGGCTTGCCGTTCCCTTCTCATTCCCACCATATCCTTTATAATTTGCCAAAGCCTAGTGAAGTTATTAATATTATTTTTAAATATAGTAGACATGACTCAATATTTACCCTACAAAATATTTTAATGAATATTTACCGCAGGTAATATTCTAATAATTTATATTTATGCAAATGGCAACCATTAAAGAACAATAAACAAGAGTATGTGATTATTATGTTACCATAGATGTAAAATAACTAAGGAAGGTTTGCCTATTTTTTCAAATATTAAGGCCAAGATATATATTATAATACAAAATGAAAATATTTTAATTAGTCTCGTTAAATAACAGTTAGTAATTAATAGTTGTTTCAATATTTGACTTTTTCCCAGGTGGGAAAAACGTAATTACCAAAAAAAAAGTAATTAGTAAAAACCATGCCAACTCTGCTAGATATTGGTTACATTTTCTTATGATTGTCAATTTTTTTTGTTTATAGGCGAAGTTAAAACTTTGATGCATCAACTACTGTGTGCTGTTGCTCATTTACATGATAATTGGATTCTTCATAGGGATCTCAAAACTTCAAATTTGTTGCTAAGTCACAAGGGTATCTTGAAGGTAAGTAACCTTTTTTCATTTTCCCTACTGATCAGTGGAAGTGGCGATTGTTCGATATTATAATGTACCAAACAGCCGTTAAATGAAGAGATTATAGTTTAACTGTGTTCCATCTACTTTTTTTAAAACAAAAACGGTTGAATTCTTTTTTTTTTTTTTTGTTAACTATCGATTCAGGGTGTACCAGTTAAGAAAGTCCCCAAAAAGTCATGAAATTAGAGCAAAAGTCACAAAAATTTAATTTTTTTTTTTAAAAACACGAATTTACCCCATATTTTATATTGTTAGTATTTTCTAGTCCTTAATTATTCTGGGAAAGTCCTTGAAAAGAGTTGGAATTTTTTTCCCTAATAAGTGTATGATGCAATAGCGGCTTGAATTTGCTCTGTATTGCATCAAGTATGTTATGGTTTGTCTTTGTAATTTTTTCTTTGACGGATTAATTATTTAAACGGTTGTAAAAGATTCGAGAAAAGGTCCTGGAAAGGTCAAGAAATTATATTTGACAAATCTGGTAGACACTCTGAATATGCAAAATTGATTTTAGTGCTATAAAGTAGTACTGAAAGTTTACCCCAAAAATTTTCGTAATCCATAAATACACATTGCCTTTAACGTTTCTCTGTATTTTTAAATGAATGAGCATGAGCTTTTTAAAACCTGATCTCATCAACGTCTCTCAAATTCTTTATTTCTTGCCATTTTGTACGAATTGAAATCAAATTTTAAACACACCATCAAACCAAATATATTTATAAAAAAATTATCGTTATAAATTAGTAACCTGTGAGTCATTAGTGACTCTTTATTATTAAAATACAGTAAACTCCCGATTATCCGCGGGTGGATTATCCACTTTGCGGATTATCCGTGGGCCACTAACCACCCTCCCCCACCTCCCATTTTTCAGTTCAAAATAAAAATTAAAAAAAAATTGCTTTATGTGATTTTGATACTAGAGAAATGCGTGAGAAACAAAAAAAAAGTTGTCCTGACAAGTCAAAGATGAACTAACACTCATTAAAAGATGGAAAACGGATCCCCAAAAACTCAAATGTGCTCGCAGTATGGGATAGGAGAAGCGACAGTAATAGACATTTCGAAGTTTCTAAATTTGTACATACTATATACGATTACTATAATCAAAGAGTAAAAATAATTTACTTTAATAAAACCCAGAAGAAATTTTGCTTATATGCATTTTTTTCATTTTTGCGGATTATCCGCGAATTCGCTTATCCGCGGAAGCCGCGCCACCCAATTCCGTGGATAATCGGGAGTTAACTGTAGTTGTATTTGTGAAAAGTGTAACTTATATATATATATATATATATATATATATATATATATATATATATATATATTAGGGTGGTCCTTATTAACATGGCAAAAAATAAATTTTCGATTTTGGAACGGGCCACCCCCTCAATTTGTTTATTCATATGAAAAAATAATTCCTGCAAAATTTTAGCCAAATCAATTAGTAATAACACGTGCCCCACGGGGCTTAAAGTTTTGAAAAACGCAAAATTTTAGGGTGTTTTTTTAATAATTCCATTATAAGTCAATATCTATGCCAAATAAGAAAACATACTCAATACAAATGTTATAGATTCTAAAATTTCGTACAACTTTGTAATTTATACTTTTGATCTATGAGTAACAGGTTATGAGTTATGGGGAAAAGAATGAGCGATATTTTACTAGATTGTAAATCCCCCCCCCCATGGCCACACTACGCAAACGATATCCTTCAAAATGGTGCGACATAAGCAATTATTTAGATAACTTTTAACCGTTCTGTCTAAAAATCAACTAAAAAAGGGACATATTCAAGTATTTAAATAAAACACATTTAAAATATGCCGTAATTTTAAGACTTTGGGCTGTCTGGGCCGTCGCGTGGGTGGGGCAGAGGGTGCAACATTAAAGTGATTATTTAGATTAACTTTTAACTGGTTATGTCTGACATTTAATTAAAAAGGGGCAGATTCAAGTTTTTCAAAAAAAAAGTTAAAATGTACCACGATTTAAAACTGTTGGCTGTCAGGGCCGTCACGTGGGTGAGAGAGGGGGGGGGGGGCACTTTCGCTAAGGAGTAAGTTTTTTTAATGGCAAAAGCGATACGCCATGAGTCATACATTTATCCACATATGTTTTCAACCCCTGTATAATGGTTACTGCCTCTAGTTGAAGTAATCAAAAATTTCTTACATATGGTAATGGTAGAACAGATGTGAAACCAATGTAATTGCTAAAAAGACTGTTGCGTTCTAAAAAAGCTAATGCGGTTTTATTTTAATTGATAGAACAAGCAATTTCTAACGAATTTCGGACCTTTGTTAAATGTTTCATATAAAGTTCGTGTATACGTACTGATACGTTCGTACCGAGTTATGCTCGAAAATAAATATTTATTTTTGCTACAATTAAAAACCAAGTAACTGGTGCCAAATTGTTATTTCTTGGAGATTTGTTACTCATATTATTTTTAAATATGGTTAATTAAACCTGAATTCACACGAGTGTTTTCGTTGCAATGGATGAAAATCTAATTTTAGAGGAAAACATGTATTCCTACCTGCAAAATATAACACTACAAATGAATGGTTATAAAACAGATTCGAATGACAGAGATACCACATTAAGGAAGATTTCAAGGAATTACATCCTTTATATTGTTCAATTCTGAAAATTGTCTGGAAGGAAGTTTTAAGATCCTTAAACTTCGTAAATTTTGCAGCATAAAGAGGTGTGAAGTTAATTGAAGAATTCAACTATCAGTTTACAAAGGATGAATCCAAAAAAACATTTATTTTACAGACCATGCAAGACTGTCTTAAAAATTACACATCACACTATCAAAAATCTGTACTAAAGCAATACAATAATGACAATATAGTAAGTTAAAAGTGCATGGAAATCGGGCATGAAAACCCCAGTTTTTATGTTCAGTACCGGAACAATTTACAAATGATTACATTCTAAATTAGTTTCTTACTTGTAGAGAAAATTAAAAAACTAGAAAACGTCAATAATACAGTATTTTCAATAAGTTTCGAAAAGAAAGGGGGGAATATTTTATACAGGAATATTAATAGTATAGGGAAATTTATAATATTTATTCTCTAAAAATATTCTTTTTCTTTCAATTTATCTGGTTTTCATAACTGAATTTATTATATTTACTTATACTAAATTCCTTTAAAAAATTCACTATTTTAGATTTTCTTTTTATTATTAATAAAATATTAAGATTAACCAATTAAAATATTAAGATAAACCAATGACCCCTTCTCCCATATTGTACATTCAAAACAGCACTGGTTAGCAACATAATTACATTTCTAAGAATGTCATTTGCTTACTAGCTGCACAAATAGTTCAGTTAATAACCCATATTTAATTTTTGAAAAAAACCGCCCCCTGCCCCACCCACGCGACGGCCCTGACAGCCAAAGGTCTTGAAATGGCGGTATATTATAAACATGTTTTTTTTTAAAATTAAACACCTGCATCAGTAACTTTTTAGTTAATTTTTAGACAGAACAGTTAAAAGTTATCTAAATAATTACTTATGCCGCACCATTGTGAAGGATATCGCTTGCGTAGTGTGGCCATGGGGGGATTTACAATCTAGCAAAATGTCGCTTGTTCTTTTCCCCATAACTCATTACCTGTTACTCATAGACCAAAAGTGTAAATTACAAAGTTGTAGGAAATTTTATAATCTATAACATTTGTATTGAGTATGTTTTCTTATTTGGCATAGATATTGACTTATAATGGAATTATTAAAAAAACACCCTAAAATTTTGCGTTTTTCAAAACTTTAAGCCCCGTGGGGCACGTGTTATTACTAATTGATTTGGCTAAAATTTTGCAGGAATTATTTTTTCATATGAATAAACAATTTGAGGGGGTGGCCCGTTCAAAAATCGAAAATTTATTTTTAAGGACCACCCTAATATATATATATATATATATATATATATATATATATATATATATATATATATATATATATATATATATATATATATATATATATATATATATATATATATATATATATAATTACAAAATATATCTTTATTATTACAAAATATTTGGTTTTAAAGTATTTGTGATGTATTATATTATTATTTACAATTCCTGATATTGTATGATTTTTTCCTTACAGGTTGGTGATTTTGGTTTGGCACGAGAGTATGGGTCACCACTGAAACCTTATACACCAGTTGTTGTCACCTTATGGTACAGAGCTCCTGAACTGCTGCTTGGTGCAAAGGTATGAAAAAACCAACCAGGTTATTTTTAAAATTAAAATAAATTTATATTTCATTTAGTAATTTTTCAAATTAATTTTAAGTATTAATGAATACACAAGAAATAATGAGTATTAAGAAAAAGCCCTCTTTATCGCTATATATTTGTGTGTGCATATCCGACACAAATATGCACGGGTATCGTTAGAAGTTTAATACAACACTTTTCAGTTTGTATGTTGCATTTTGGTTGCATAAAAGAAATTACACGTACAAAATTAATTGCAACAAGACAATGACTGATTATAAACATGCAACCATATACCAATTATTTACTTAAGTACAAAAAAAAAAAAAAACTTTCTTATCATAGAGAACAAGCACTTTTTTTTTTATTTATATGTTTGAATATGCTTTGCTTATGCTTAATTAACTGATTATAAACATGCAACCATATACCAATTATTTACTTAAGTACAAAAAACCTTTCTTATCATTTTAAGAGAACTAGTTATATTTTTTGGATTTATATATGTGAATATGCTCTACTTATGCCATTGAGAAGTTTCTGATTTTAATATTTTATTTCTTTTTAGCAATATTCTACGCCCATTGACATGTGGTCTGTGGGTTGTATATTTGGGGAGCTCTTGACTATGAAGCCCCTTTTCCCAGGCAAGTCTGAAATTGACCAACTGAATAGAGTTTTCAAAGTAAGTGGTGTTTTTGAAATCAATTTACTTCTATTGAATTTGGTTGCCATATAATTTATTTGTAATTAGAGTAGTTTTATAACATAATTAAGTTATCAATTTTTAAAGTTATGAAATTAATATTTTTCTTATTTCATATATTTTTAGAAATGGCATTTTGTGGGGTAAATAACACAATTCAGCTTTTAAGAGAATTCAAATTATGTTCTTTTGATAATCCTGTGTGTAAATTTTGCAATTTGTGTAATTGTAAATAACGTATAACAGTTACCTAGTTTCAGTATCTTATGGACCAATCCACATGGGATTTCTCTTTTCATACTTTCTTTTTTTTACTTAGGATCTTGGCACACCAAGTGAGAAGATATGGCATGGTTATAGTGAATTACCTTTGGTGAAGAAAGTTACTTTTACTGAATACCCATACAATAACTTAAGAAGCCGCTTTGGTCATAATTTCACCGACCTAGGATTCGATCTCCTCAACAGGTAAGTGGTCAAGGTTTCAAAGTAGACAATGGTTTTTTAAAATCAAATACTTTCCAAGATCTCTTCTTTTGCCTCAAATTATTTTACTAAAAAAATATCAGCCAAAACAATCCATATGATAATTCAAATTAAATCATATGCATAATACAAAATTATTAGACCAGTATTTTTTTCTTTTTTTCAAATACCCTTTAGAAATGGAGAAAAACCCTATTGGCTTGTTTCATGTGGCATATTTCCTTCCAGTTTTCATTCTGCAATTAGTGCCTTGTTTATGTGAGACATTGATCAGGGTGGTAACAGCATCTGGAAATCAGGGAATTCTCAGAGAACTTTTTAATTCTGGAAATATCAAGGGATTCTAATGGAATTTTTCAAATTTTGCAAAATATCGGAATTTTTTCCATTTAGGATTACTTAAACAGCAGGTTCAGGTTCTTGTGATCACTACTACCAGACACTTGATAAAAAAAAAATATTCTGGTTGATTCCATTTGTCTGAAGAACCAATCTTGGAGGAAGGATCAATCCCTCTCTTATGAATCATGTTATAACATGATTCTCTGACCACATGATTCCTCTAAACTTATTCAAATTTTCGAAATGTAGAAAAGTTGGGTAGGCTAACTCATAAACAGTAAAATCAATCTTGTGATGTAAAAATTAAATTTTCTGTACTGCATTTAATTTTATATATAGCATGTTTTCTAGGGTAATTGTAAAATCAGGGAAATTTTTTTAGAAAGTATCAGGGAAATCATGGAAATATCAGGGAACTTTTTTTCTAGGATTTTGTAACCACCCTGTTGATTCACCAATAAAAGATGGAGAAATAATTTAAATTCATCCCACATTTCTGTTGCCACTCCAGACCCGCAACATACACATTAACTATATTTATTAAGTCATGCCTTCAAAACGATCCATTAGAGAATATACTTCCTCATAAAAACTTAAAGTTAGTTAAAACTATATTTAAATTAAATTTGGGTAATTTTATAAAGGAATACCAATGAATATACGTTTTTCAGTTCCAATTGTAAGTTTCATAATTTTTTGGGGCAGTTTCCCAAATTAATCTAACCTACTAATGGACACTTGATAAAAAAATGTTCTGGTTGATTCGATTTGCCTGAAGGACTAATCTTGGAGGAAGAATCAATCTCTCATTTTCAGAAATGTAAAAAAGTTAGGTAGGCTAACCCATAATCCAGATTGTCTAAATTCCTGTGATGTCTGGATTAAATTATCTGTACTGCATTGAATTTGTGTATTGCATGTTTTTTTTTTAGGTAATTGTAGTATCAGGGAAATTTTTGTGAAGGTATCAGGGAAATCATGGAAATATCAGGGAACTTTTATTCTAGGATTTTGTAACCACCCAGTAACATTTGCTGCTGTATTTCATAACATTAATCTATTTCTATCTTAACAAATAAACTTTTTTTCCAGATTCCTGACCTACAACCCAACCAGAAGGATCACAGCCGAAGATGCCAAAAAACACGACTTCTTCAGCGAGAAACCCAAACCGGTTGCCCCCTCTATGTTCCCCACATGGCCTGCCAAGAGCGAGCAGGGCCATCGAAAAGCTCAGAGTCCAAAACCACCTTCTGGGGGGAAGCAGTATGCCAGGCAAATGGTAGGCATTTAGTTTCTGAGTATTAGTTTTACAAACTTTAAAAAAATTATAAATGTACTGACTTGCAGGGCTCTATAATCCAACTTTTTGGTTCGAATATTTTATTAATTTTTAGGGTTATCAGGTCAAAAAAAGTAAAAAAAAACAGGACACTTTTAAAAAGCAGGACACATTTAAAATTGAGACAAAACCTTGTTATTAGCACATTAAACATTATTAAATATTATTTAAACATTGTTATTAGCATATTTTTCAACAGAACTAATTTTTCTTAATAAGTCCTTGTTTTTAAATATATTATATCTAAAGACAAGGACCCATGTTCTGACCCGATTTGCATAACACACGTTTTGAAGTAAACTAAAAAAGTAAGCTATTACACTTTGAAATGTATACAAACTTCTTTAAAGATCTATAAAATTAATTAAATTTTCAAAAATAAGGACAAATATTGATTTTTTAAAAAAAAAATACGGACGGCAGGACAGAGCCTCTAAATGCGGACGTGTCCTGATAAATACAGAGGTCTGGTAACCCTATTAATTTTCACTAAATAATTTTACAACAAAATATTCAAACCAAATTTCGAATTTACCGAAAATGAGCACACAACCTTTTATCCTTAGGGTTAGTGCCCTATGGGACAGAAAGATGTGCAATAAAAAGTTGTGCTTTTAAGTAATTTGGCATACTGTTATGCTGAATTATTATTGGCACATACAAAATAATGCAAGTAGCTTGTTCAATTTTATGGTAATCAACTTTAATTTAAAGAATTTAGCACACAACCTTTTACTCTTAGGGTTAAGTACCCTACAAGTCAGAAATATGTGCAATGAAAAGTTGTGCTTTTTGCAGGCCTAGGAACTAGTCTCTTTTCTAGCTATTAGTCTCTATTTTTTTTAAAGTGTCTCTAAAAGTATCTTTTTTCAGGTCAAAGTCTCTAAATTAGCTATTTTTCACCAGTGGGTCTAACTTTCGCAGAGATTTAACTAGAACATTGCTGGCATATTAAGAACTTTTTCTCTCTTGCAAATACACGTCTTTTGCTTTTCTATCGGTGATGTTACAACTCAACGCTACAGGATTGCCGCGTTTTGTTTTGTAATTTCAACAGTGCTCATTGTGACATCTGACTTTCCAGATTTTTTGGCTGATGCCTGTACACAGAATTGTACTTCGATTTTTTTAGCGACGGAAAAATCGGAATTATGCTTGAATTTGTTGAAAATTCTGGTTTGCCACTTACTGGAAGTTTAGATTTATGAAGATAAGCTTTTTGTATTGTTTATTTCGAGGTTTAGCGATCAGCCGTTTTTTTTTTTAAAATCCCCCATTGTAAATTTCAGATTTGCTGATTTCAAGAGTTCTATAATTTTTCCGCAAATGTCCAATTCCTTCAAAGTTACAAGATTTGTCTTTTTCTTTTAAGATTTAGAATTTTAAATTAATTGCTCGAATTTAAAAGTTATTTGTTATGTAGGGTTTTAAGATTCGCGGTTTGTTTTCGGATTTTCAGATATTCTCGATTTTCCGTCTTTGCAGTTTAACCTAGATTCATTATTTGGGTGGAATTTAAGATTATGTGATATGCTAATTTTTTTAGGTTTGTTTATTTTCAAGAGTCTTCAATTTCCATTTTTTTGAAGATGCACGATTTACACATTTTCAGTTTCGCGATTAAAATATTTCCTGCTTGTGATTTTGCCGTTTTTACTGATATTTGAGGATTTTTTGAGTCATCGATATTCAAGGTTTTACGATTGGAATAGTGATTTTTTGACTTCAAAGATATGAATTGCAATACAAAACAACAAGTTTAATTAATAAATTTTAATAATAAAAATTTGAATAAAATTTGAAGATAAATTTGATTAATTACACTAAGATGTCTTGGAATATCAGTTACCGCCCAGTAAAATCCAACAATGCTTCCCGATTTGCTTATTTTGTTGCCTAGTAATTTTCATGAAATCCACCGATGAGGTTGCCTTGCTTCATAATGATTGACAGTTTTTTGCCTATGCTGATCGGAAGAGCGTCTCATTACTTTTGTAGCTCCGGTTCAGGCCAAGTCGGACCAAACAGAATATTTTCCGCTGATCAAGAGTATGTGAGATGTGTGACCATGTTAGATATCACAAGAAGTGCTTGATTTTTTTTCCGCCTATTTAAACTTTTTTTCTACTTTGGCTTACCTTTGGGTTTTTGATTCTAGCCAGGTTTAAGTTAAAAAAATAATGGTAATATTGCCAGAATTTAAAAGTGTCCGGAATAGAACATTATGTGCCTGGTTCTGTACTTCTTTATTAGACAATTTCCGAAAATTCACTACTTTAGTGATGTTTAGTTTTGCATTTTATAAATTCGTAATTTATGGATTTTCAAGGAGTCGTAAATTGCCAATCTGATGAAATATTTTTTTTCTTGCTGAAACGATTCGCAGAATGCTTATTACCCTAGTCTACTTTTAGTCTCTTTTTTTTTATTTGAAAGTATCTTTTGTCTACTTTTTTTAGAGCATTACTAGTTCTGAGGCCTGTTTTGAGTAATTTGGAATACTGTTATGTTGAATTATTATTGGCACATACAAAATAACGCAATTAGCTTGTTCAATTTTATGGTATTCAACTTTAATTTAAAGAATTTAGCGCACAACCTTTTACTCTTAGGGTTAAGTACCCTATGAGTCAGAAAGATGTGCAATAAAAAGTTGTGCTTTTGAGTAATTTGGCATACTGTTATGTTGAATTAATTATTAGCACTTACAAAATAATGCAGCTTGCCTTTGAAATTTACCGGAATTTATTTAAAAGTATTGTTTAAGTTAAATAGCAGAAAGCTGATTACATAGCATTATCGTTCTGTAACTATCACTTTAAACAAATGGACGAGAGACGAGAGGTTTAATGTCAAACTTTTTAGTTGCAATAGTATTTATTTACTTGTACTCTTTTAGTTGGTGCCTCTTTATCTTTCTTTTACATTGTTCAATAAATTCTTCTTGTCTCTACAAATCATAATAGTTATTTATGGAACTAGTGTAAAGAGTAAAGCTTTTTTAAGCGAGTTGAATAAATTATTTAATGAAAGCGGCTCAGTGGCTGTGAGATTAAACGTGACCGCCTCGTAAACTGGATTTTCTGGATGTGAAAATCTTGGGCACACATGTCATATGATTATGTGGCATGTAAAAACCCTGGAGGGCTCATTTGCATTGGATTCTCTCGGCAAAATTAAATCTCTGCACACTTTAACATCCACAGAGAGCTCAGATTGTTGTAATCTTTGCGTCAAAATTGGTAGAGAGAGTCGCGTAGATGGTGTCACAAAAAAATGGCTCCTAGTTCTGGGGAATATACTGAGTCTGCAAAGGCTTTATCGCTAAAGTTGCAGCCCCATTAGAAGAAAAATATTATTTCACAAGGAAGGTGTAAGCGAGTGAAATAAATTCACGAGTTTAAAAAGGCTATTTTCAACGTGTTGTCATACACTATTTTTTTATAATTTGCAAAAGATTTTTCTTAGATTGGCGTTGGAAATAAGACGCCAAATAAGGAATCACGCTCAAATAAAGAATTTTACACCAATCACAAAGCCTCCGAATAGAATATCATGCTCAAATGAAGAATTTTACACCAATCAGATGCTCACTTTGTCGCACAAGTGCGTGAAAGTAACTCTGAAACACGATTTCGTAAAAAGCATCACTTAATTGCCACGATTATTGATTTGAAAAGGTTAGTTTTTTTGCACGATATTGATGCTATTCGGTGAAGCAGCGGCAAAGCATCAGCCCAAGGAACTGGGAGTTGAAATAGTCGTTGGTTTGAATCCCAGTACATATGTTGAATTTCAAATTATCATTTCTACATTATTACGAACATCCTAGAACTTTCTAGTTTATACCATTCTGGAAACAAGTACTTTCGATGCTTCGATATAAAAACCCTTGTCACCTCATAGTTCTGGGTCAGTTCTGTTATTTGCATCTCAATTGTACTTCTATTCTCTGATACTAATATAATAAGTTAGCAACTCCCAAAGCTTCTTGATTTCCACGCGACAATATTATACAAATTCCTTTTTTTGTGTTGTTGCAGGGCGAAGCTGACGACGAAGGCCTCATGGCAGTGGCAGGTTTCCACATGGCTGGCGCACAAGAAGGTCACTCAGCCAAGGGCGTTGGATTCAGTTTGAAGTTCTAGCCAGCATTGTAAAGGGGAACCCTCACTGTTTTGTATAAAGAAGACCAATTGTAAATAGTTTTTAATTATTAAAGTATATGGTATATTTGTGATTAAGTATTCTTTTTTTAATTACCGTATGCAACACTTATTTGAATTTTTGAGAGTTTGTACACGTTTTTAGATAATACATAGAAATGTCCATTTCACTCCGGAAAACAATCCTATATCTATTCTTATATAAACATATTTTTCAAACATTTTTTTTTTAAAATATATTGTAGAAAATCAGCATACACTCTGGCAGGGCTATTATAGAACTTGCTTTCCTCAAAGGAAAACAAACACAATAAAACTTGGGTCTTTTTCTTAACAAATAATGTAACATTTTAAAGAATCCTATTTTGATACATATTAAGACGTCATTAAAAACTGACTTGTATCATGATTTTTATGTTTTTTTAAAACTTCAAATAAAAGTTTTCATACAATGACTGAGTGTAAATGGTAACTTAAAAGATGGCAAAAGAAAAGATGGATTAAAAAATGGCCTTAGGCACCATAAATGCCAGAACAGAAATAACGTCTTCCTTGACACTCGATTGCCTAAAAAGTTCTATGGTAGGGTAGACTGAACCTCTGGAAACAGCACCATGGACCAACACGGAGACAATATAGGGTGGCATGTGAGGCTTGATGGTCGAGTGGTTTACATCGCAGAATGCTAGCAGCCTGCCTGCGCAATGTAACGTGGGCGGGCTCGATTCCCGTCTTACCGAAAGGTCCGATGAATTATACCATGGGTAGAGGAAGTGCACGTTAAATATGCTCCAAAGTCCCTATGCTGCGTACGCGATGACGCCCTTAAAAAGTTGCGTTTGGCGCTTACTCACTTAGCGCTAGTAACCAACCATATCGATCCGATCGCAATGAGGTTGTGTTAAATGTTGGTTGGTTGGTATATATATTTTTTTCAGGCTTGTGTGCTTTATGCGTTGAATGCCTGCTCAGATATTGACCTTGGTCATGGTATAAAAGGATCATAGAAGAATATACCAAAGAGTTCTATAGAAGGGTAGAGACTGAACCTGGCAATAGCACCTTGGACCAACACGCATAACATTTAGGGTATCATGTGGGGCCCGCGCCCGATGGCCGAGTGGTTTGGATCGCAGACCATAACGCTAGCAGTCCGCGCGCTGTAGCGGGTGCGGGTTCGATTCCCACCTTTGTCCTGGGTGTGCTTTCCTTTCTCAGTATCAAAGTTTCAAGTCAACTGCTTCATTTGGTAAAATTTATAAGCCATTTTAAATATAGTTTAAAAAAACCCTAAATAGCCTCGATTCCAATTGACCTCTAAACCGAAACTAGCTCTTTTGCCACTCAATTCCCACTCCGTAGTGAACCATGGCTTCCGATGGCAGCTCAGTACGAGTCGTTCCTACCTTACTATGGAACTCTTTGGGTTATTCCCGGTCGTGTTGTAGTCCAAGTGAAGCTCTAGTGCAATGATTAAACCAACCTCTTTGGTTAATCTAGGTTGAGCGGTTGCGGCTGTCTATTTCTAGCCTCAAACAGGTTTTGATTTTTTACTATTTCTGCGTGTTTGGCTTCGTGGCTTCTTTGCCACTTGAAACTTTTTATTTTCACCAGAACTTTTAAAGTGTATCTCAGCTTGAAGATTTGGTGAACGTTTGCATTATTTCTCTCTACACTAGTTGTGACTCTCATGTTTCATCTACGGCAGTTAAGTAGGCCGGGACCTACTTCTTAAGGAAGATTTCGGCAGAAGAATTCAAGGAACGAAATTTGAATCGTTCCCTTACAAGCTTGTGCCGAGGGCGTGATTATTTGGACATCCATATTATAGAAGTCGCCATCAAGGGTAAGTAATAGCTTTTTTCCAGTTAAAATAAACTACAATGTCTGAAACTTCAATTGAAGTAAAACCCAAAAGTAATTGAACTTGGCTTTGTCTCTGAAACTGGTTTAATTTTTTGGGTACCAAATTTCTATAGTCTGCTTTTCTGTGCACCAAGTTAATACTTGCAGTAAATAAAACGTGACTTCGTTAAAATTTATTTTCAGCATCAAATAAGTAGAGTTATAGTCAAATTACTATAGAATTATCTTTATCTTAATATAGCATTATCTGTATATTGCGGTTGTTTGTGTTCTATTTGTTTCTACTGAATTCTTCTTGTACTGTTCCGTTACGTATTAACGTCTAATTAACTCTTTAACGTTGCGGCACGCCCACGACAACAAATAGCAACTCAAAATGGACCCGTCCTCTATCGTTTAGTTATATGTAAAATTGTCATACACAGCTCTTCTATATCCTCGACATCTAATGCTTACATGAACCCGCTGCATATTCCTAAAAGGTTAATCCGTTTGTGTTTTTAAATGAGCAAAGTTAGAATCTTATTTGAGAATAAATGCATTTGAAATCCTTTCCACACTAAAATTAACTTATTTATAGATTCTAATTAACTTATTTATGGATTCGCTCTTGCTGATTTAGGTCTTAATTCTTTGAATTCTGTCATACTATATTTGGAACTAATGCGTTTCTATATGTGCATATCTAATTTAGTATTTCCGCGAGCGCTTATAGTTGTTTGAAATTATAATTGTTAAATAAAACATTTTTTATTGTTGTCAAAGTTATAAACTTATTATAGTCATACTAGAGTCTGAAAAGCCAATTGATTTCACGTAGTTAATTGAAACGGTACTAGAAATTTTTCCAGAATAAAGACACTTTCCTATAGAAAATTATGAATTTTTGGTAGATCAGCGAAATTTCTTTCCGTTTTATTAAATAAATTCATAAGATACTAAAATAAACTATTTTGAATATTTTATTTAAAATACGCTATTTCTTAAAAATGATTTGCTTGTTGTACTGGACTTCCGATAGTCATGTCCACTTTTAGACGATCCACATTATGAAACAATTCTAAAACTTTTGAAATCCTTCTGATATTAATATTCTTTATTGTATTAAATTAAATAAAAATATTAAAAAAAACTTATTTAAGCAAAACGCGAAAGAGCTTTGGAGAATAAAAATGTTATTAGTATTTAAGTACTTGTCATAAGCATGCTTCATTCTTGAATGGCAATGAAAATGTGGAATAAAAATAAATTCTTTCTGAAATTTTCTAATCCACGATTGGTGCTCAGTTCCTTCGTGATACGGTAAAATCCACTGTACTGACCCCCCAACTAATCATTAGAATTTCATTCCTCATTTCTGTTGCCACCAAAGACGTGAAACATGACTATAAAGAAAGAATTTTAGCGATTAGCGTTAAAGTAACATCGAACATTTAACATTTTTAAATAAATGAATTATTTAGAGCTTAATTTCGTTGTCAGTTCTGATTACTTATTTAATTTTACATTCCGTAATCGATGAACAAAAAATAAACATCAACTACCATTTTAACTTTTCCCAAAAAGCTCATGAAAGTTTAAGCAGAAAATAAATATTCTATTTCTTCCTAATTTTTCATTACACCCAAAAACACAATCAAGAAAAACTACGTTCCAGAAAAGCCGCGATTATTCAATATTCTGACTTCTCACCGTTTAACGAACTTCGTGCTCATCTTTTTAATTGATTAGGCGAAGAAAAAAAAGTACTTTCTTTCAATAAATTTCATTAATGATCTTCTGAATTTTTCCATAAACCGACCTAACCCTGTCTTTCATTAGCCTGAAATTCATTAATTTCCCCTTGGAAAAAGCAGTTTGCCAAGATTTCAACCCAGAGGCTAAGTGGTCTTTGGCCAAGTGCCAGTCGACTTGATGGGGCCAGTCTTGGTATTAATTTCTTCCACGGAGGTTATTTCCTCTCTTTGAAAATAGATGGCGGCACGATACCCATAATTGATAAGGACCGTGGGGTAGGCTCAAATATCGTCCCACTAGAGCTACATTACTACTTTTGGCGACTGGCGCGGTAATTTAGAATCAGTCAAGTGACGATCTGACATCCGAGTAGGCATCCAACGTAATTTTTTAGGGCGACATGCTGCTTCCGGACTTTGGAGCATATTTAGTACGCACTTCCTCTACACGAAGAAATATGCGTCAGACGTTTTATCTGCAAAGACCGTAGGTCAGTATTATATTATATAAGTTAAAAAAATACTTTCCCCGGAAAATAACTTTACTTGCTCAAAATTATTTTATATCAATCTTAGCTTAATAAACCAATCTTTGCACGGGTGTACGCTTAAGAAAGGTGACTTGTATATTATATGTAAATATTTATATTATGCAAACTGAACCCCCTCGTCACTGGTTAGCAAATCATCAGGATATTATGTTCGTTCCATAAGTATTAACAGCGGTTTTATATTATGACGCCCATTGCCAATATCCCTCGTGTAGCTCTAGTGCGATGATTCAACCTTTCATCCCATATAATTGTCAGCATTTTTAAAAGTTCAGGATGTCCACATGAATCCTGGCTCTTTTTATGGACAATAAACACCACATTTGTATACATCAATATTTCTCAATATTTTCATTACTTGCCATTTATAAACAGCAAACTTAAACGACCTTCAAGAATAAAATCAAATTCGGAAACATCATTACAATCGAGTAAAGTAAATTTGATCAACAGTTTAAAAAAAAATCTAAAAGTTTTTTATATTACTGATATTATTAATACTGTTGTGGTCCTAAGTGTCCTGTGAAAATTTTGGTTGATTTCTGAACCAATTAAACTGTTGACCATTCACTTAGCTAGGGATCAATATTGAGGTTATAATTAATGTGTCCTGTTTTCATAGACTAAAAGTACCTAATCGGAAAAATTGCTAAATTTTAAGTATTTCAAAATTTCGAGTATAAAAAGTTAGTTTAAAAATATATATAATAGGAATGCAGTTAAGAGTATATTGAGAAAAATAATTACTAAAAAATAAATGATTTAATTACTTAAATAAATTACTATAAAGAGGTGTTTTAATGAAATATATATTGCTTTCCCTCCATTGCTTACATCTTATTCACGATAATATCAGATCGCATGCTAGTATTGTTTTACTCCTCTTAATTTACTTAATTCACCCCTAGGGGTTCCAAGTGTCACCTTCAGTTTTAACAGTGTATAGTTACGTCGATTACAACTTCCAGACCATCACAGCATATTCTATCTTTAGATCAACCATTCCCTAACAAGCGAAGTACACTAAACTGTATTAAAAAAAACCCGCAACGACAAACAATCTATCGATTTCCGTGTACACAATAGATTAAATTGCCACAACATTTGAAGTATGGCCTATCCCTAGCCGCAGACAGCGACATTTACAACGGTGTCCCCCCACCGAATCGGAGAAATTTTCAATTTCCTCGCCTTGTTCGCCTATCAAGTAGACAAATGGCAGTGCGTGACTACTTGCTGAAAGGTTGAGGCATGGCTGATCTCTATCTTGGTGGTAGAAGAGAAGGCTTATAAATAAAATTTAATTATGTAGTTGAGATTGCCGACTTGATTTTATGTGTGATTATTTTTTTTCGGAGAAGACGGGAGTTATAGGGGATGGGGAGCCCAGTGGGTTAGGCACTCGCCTAGCATGCGAAAGGTCCCAGGTTCGGGTCCGGGCATCGCCAAAATAGCTGCCGACCTATAAACGGTCCGTGCAGCCAAAAATGTCCGACGAATAATACCCCGTGTAACGGAGTGCTCGTTAAATATCCTTCCAAGTCCTAACGTTGCGTAGCGTACGATGTCGCCCTTAACGGTTGCGTTGGGTGCCTATTCAGGTGTCGGCTCATACTTGACTGTGGTTCTTAAATACGACGCCCGTTGCCAATAACCCTTGTGTAGCTCTAGTGCTACGATAATTCAAACCAAACTAACAGACAGGAGTTATTAGTCATCAAAAGCCTTTTATATATTTTAGTAGTTTTTGATGAATTTTTGAAACGCGAAAATGACCCAGGTGTATTTGATCGCTTTTGACTTGAACTGTGAAATTATTTTTTATCGAAGTTATAATTTTAATAGTTTGCACAATAAATTCTATTTTTTACTTTTAAATAAATTGAAGATTCTAGAAAATTTGCTCGTCTATAAGCTGCAGCTTACTTAGCGTGTTTAGAAATAAACCCCGAATTTATTGAAGATTTTTTTTAGGTAAGATCCAGTGTATCATAGAAAACCCAATTGAACTAAAACAACACCACACTCAGCCAAAATAAAACCTTGAGTTTAAACAGCACAAGTGAAGCAATAGTAACTTCCAAAAATACAACATTACAATATTGTGTAGTTTCAATACAAGAATTGTTGATGACATACAAAAACAAATTTGTGTTCCAACACAACTGACGATCGCAAGAGAAGACGATTATTTTTCTCTGACGCGATTGGCAAAAAACATAAATTATATTGTTTTCCAAAACGTGTCTAACAAAATTATAACTAATTTTGAAGTACCGAAATATATATAAAATGATTCGACAGGCAAACTTTAGATGAAATTAAGTCGTTTTTATTTAGCTGCTAAGACATTGGTAAACGATAAATTGGTCGTCTGAAGTCGACGGTAGTGTGGGACGGAATGATCTACAAAAAGGGCCGTCGATCTCTCTTCAATCGACCATTCAGAGTCATGATTATTCGTGGGAAAAGGTGCAAGTTCAGGATGACTCAGCAAAGTTTATGTGAGAACGATTGATTTAGGCAACTGTTTGTCGCCGACAGGGTGTGGTTGGGATGTTAAAATACTAAGTGATATTAAGGATATGTGAAAAAGGGAATTTAGTTTTAATTAGGGTTAAAAATAGAAGATTTTGAGGAATTCAGTTATAATATGTCATATATTTTTAAGTATAGCTGCTAATGTAACATAATGTTTGCTAACCATTGCATAATTATTTAGACGCAACACAATTTTTTTTTCAACACAACTTCTAATAACTGGGAGAAACTGTTTTTTTGTACTGAATGTCAACTTTCTGAGTCCATAAAAAGCACAAATCTTTGACCACATCCTCTAAAACCCCAAATTTAACGGACCATGCGATTTTCATACTCCCGCCACAATAAACTTCCAAAAATTTCAAGCTTCTCGAACCATGATAGAGAGCTGAACATAAAAAAAGGAACTTTAGAACATTCGAAAGATCGTTGCCCCTTAACTCCCGGCTCGATGCCAACACTGGAAAATAATCAGGGGTGTCCATTACTTTAACGAGGAGGACACAGAACATTTTTCAAACCGCTGCCACCCCCAACATAAAGAGAACAATGGTTTAGAACAAGAAGTAAATTTCAATGTCTGGTGGAATAGGGCTATTGTGCTTTATTAAAATATTGTGCTTCATGTGTACAGTTTGTGATTCAGGGTTTGGTGAATATTTATGGAAATATGGACTTCAGCTATGGTGCAGAAAATTTGTTGGAATGGTATATTTTTGGGCAGGGATGGGGTGGTTGTAGAAACCTTTCTTTGACATTAGTTTTTCCAACTCATATTTAAAACAAATTTTAAAATTTAAGTAGTTTCCCGTTTTTGATTTTTTTTTTTAAAAAAGCCATTGATAACATTAAATCATTTTATTTATTTCGAGTACTTTGTTTACTGCATAATAATTTAAATTAATTTTAAATAGACAGCCGATAAACATACAACCCAACCTCATCAGGGTTCCCTAGCTAATTTTATATTCCACGTTACTTTTGCAACTAGGAAAAAAAGATATTTTTTACAGAAATTTTTACTCATTAATACCTTTCAATTTTAGCAGCCTTATGCTTATTTTTAAAATTCCAAGTATTTATCAACACCTTAGTGACTTGTTAGTCGTGACTATGTCGCTTTAAAGTTGCATCGACGTAGCTTTATAACATGACCGTAGTCCATACAAGCTACTGTCCCCAGCAGCGTACCTCCAGTTCGACACCACTCAAGTCAACCAATCCACTCAACTCACGTTCGCCACACCTTTTTTTTATTTTCAAAAGACACCCATTCATCAACAGCCCCTCTAAAAAGACACCCTAAATTACAGCCAAGAGTTGTAACATGTCGCCAGCTACATGGCGTGACACGGGGAATCCATGGCGGCAGCTGTACCCCATCCCAGGGCGCTCGTAACGCTTATTAAAAGGTAAAACTGCAGACGCACCGCTTAACGCCTTTTTAATAGTGACGGACGCTGGACGTGAGCGGCTTATTAAATCCAGCACTGCACTGCGTTGGGGTGATAAGGTCTCAAATGGGAAAAGCCAAGGTGTCGGATGGTAAAATATGGTAAATGTTTTCACATAAAAAAAATAAGTTTTCAGAGTAAAAATAGATATAATTGGTTAAAAAACATTTTTATTATTTATCCTTGGATATGAAGTAAGGTTAACGAATTTTTTAAATATAATTTATTTTAAAAATATGTACTTATCGTGTAATACATAAAGAAGCTATACAATTTCATCTGTCAATACCATAAGTAAACTTTTTTTTAGTTGAAGAGACTTACTTAAAAAAATTCCCTCCGAGATTCCCTTGTGCTTATTAGTATAATTTTTAATCAACTCTGTTATAAAGCGTACAAGTGGTATCTAAATGCCTTTTTAAAACAATTTCAATAAAAAAATTTCGTTTTCACTATTTAAATTTAATATTATTAGCCAAGTAAAGCAAAAAGTCACTGAATTTGAAGTTTATTTCCAATTTGAAAAAAAAATTATTGACCTTAGTAGGAGACTTGTTTTCTATTCTAGTTTTGAATCATGAAAATTTCAAGCTAGTAATGAATCATTCAAAAGTGATTAATCCTAAAATATGATTCAATAGTGATTTATTCGTTGTTTTTTTTTTCGATTGGGCGTTTAGTAATGAAACAAATATTTAGAATTAGTCTTTGTTGTTATTAAAAATTTTGATTAAACGACTACTTATAGCATATAGGGTTAAAAATCTTCAATAAATGTCATTAATGTAAGTTGGATTGATAATGAGCACAGAATAATTATTTTGCATGTTTTTTTTACACTTAATATTCAACCTCGTATATAACGTCACGTCGCCGGTCCCTTGAAAAACACACGCTATAACTGGGATACACTCTTAAAACAAACGAGCGATTTTAACTCAGTCTGAGTTAATTTTCACTCCCTCCGGTGTCTAAAATGCACTTCTTCTATTTAGGAGTGGATTTCACTCTTTTATTTTGTTAAACCTCTAACAACAAATGAGCTATTTTAAGGCGATTAGGAGCGATAAAGGGCAATTACGAGCTATCCAGGAGTTAATTTCACTCCTTTCCAGTGTCGAAAATGCACTTCTCCTATAGGAGTGGATTTCACTCTTTTATTTTAAGAGTGTATATTCTACAAATTAGTAAAATTACAATTAAAACGTTATCACACCAACCTTATGGATTTCACGTCTCGTGCCTTGTTCCAACAGCTTTTAAATAATAGATGCATTACGAAAGGTTGGTTTTGTAGAGCAGGCATTACCTTTCCATTGGAGATGCGAGATGAAGGGAATACCAATAAGAGAAGCACCGAGAATAGATGATGGTTTTTGTGTGTGGAATTACTCGGTGAGTAATTGTGTCCAGGAGTAATATTAATTGTTGTATGTAGATGTACAACTTGATATTTAGTTTTGCTAAAGATAATTATTTTTTGCTAGTTTATCTTCTGGGAAAGTTTGTAACGCAAAGTCGAAGATAAAGCTGTGTCCACGTCCATCTTATACTCGTAAAAAAATGTTCAAGCAACGCAATTGGACTTGTATATTTGGTTTATGGGACAGAGGATTCTTAATATTTTTAAAACCAGAAATTATTACTAATTTTTTAAGGGCATAAGATTAGTGGCTTCCATATTCTACACATCTTAATGTCATTTTGACGTCATAACAATACAAAATACCTTTGTATTATTAGACCATAAACGTAATATTTTTAATCAAACTTCAAAACATCGTTAAATCGTAATCGTTTCATTATAGATGGACGGCATTAGACGTCTTATTTGTGAAATGTCCTTTGAACTTTGTTATTTGTCGCCCTTATAACGTATGATACAACCTGCTCATAAAATTAAACCTGCAAATCTGCAACCATGAGTTTAAGAAATATACGATTTTATTTTTGACCATAGAATTTTTTTAAAGGGCATCGAATCTAATATAAAATAAGTAACAATATTATTTAAAAAAATGACTTTTGTGGCGAAAATTGTTTATTCTTTATTATGCAATTTAGTAACTATTATTTTAAAAATAAACTAAATTTTGCCAATAGTTAATTAAATTGACAAAAACAGTTTAATTTTTTTTTTGTGAAAAAGGTATAACATAAGATATTTTTAAAACTTTTTGTTCGTCTGTCTGTACGTCCGGACTTGCATTTGCTTACCTTTCCGTCGTCAGAGCCTACCAAATGAAATATCAATAGAAATGTTCGTTGTTGCCACATCAGTAATATGATAAACTGTATTTAAAGATAATATTGGAAGCGAAATTTATTTGTCATAAATAAGTTTGGAATGAAGTCATAAAGTGTAGCACATTCTTTGATTGTTCATTATTTATTTGCCCCGAAGGTGGTAATTCATTAAATTTTTTGCATAAAAAGTTGATCAGTTTTACTTTGCATATCATTATTTATTAACGCAATTCGGAATTGCTTCATGTTTTTCATTACCAAATATTTCGTAAATATTGAATTTTTACAAGTTTCTATGTTTAAAATTAAGAATAAAAATAGTTCTCGTTATATAAGGCATTGGTGACATTTTCAAAAAATGTGACAACAGATGAAAAAGATTTGATCCAATTTAGCATAATTATTCTTCGAACTTTCAATAAATTAAGCAGACGATGGACAATATTAATTTGCGATACAAAATTAGGGAAAGTATCCGATTTCGGCTTTTAAAAGTATAAATTAAGCGAAATGCCTGTGTTTGGTGTTTTTTCCCCATAAGATGTATATAAATCCTGAGTGGAAGCGGCTCTAGGTTACAGTTGCAAATATATTTTTTCGATAAGAATTTCAGTGAGCATTTAAGTTACAAGAAAGTCGGCTACTTTTGCTCTTTTAGAACATCTTTTTTTCTACGGCAACGTTTTGTTAGTTTTTTACCATTTCATTTTACTGCTGAGATTTTAACATTTCTTTTGGTTTAAAAAAATAAATTTTGCTTGGGATTGATAAATATTCGAGTTTAAAATCGAATAGCTAAACAAATGTTAATAGTTTACTTCGCTTTTTCCAGTATGTACTTCATAAATGCTGTTGGTAAATATTCTAAACTGTAGATTTTATTCCAATTTTTAAAATTTTCAGATATCATTAAATGCTTATATTGTTAGAACTACAGTAATGTAGCACACTATTTGTAGACTCTAGAAAAAATGACTAATTTTTTTAAAAGTAAAGTTGAAGAGTATTAAAATTGGTATCGCAAGGTATTGGCGACCATAACTGCATGCGATGTGTCCGTGTTACTGCGGTTAAGTCAAATGCTACAGTTGCCAATTCTGAAGAGTTGCGCTTACCAATTGTCAAGAAAAAGGGTCAAAATTGGAAAAATCAAATGACGTTTCAAACGAACTTAAGTAAATAACCCAGAAGCGTTTACTTGGATAGTATTTTAAATGATTAGTCATTATAGCCGACATTACTTTTCTTTTTCATTCAAAAGAATTTAAGAAAAAGAGAAAAGTTAAATAATTTCCTATGCTTTTCAAGTTTATATTCTAGAAATGTTAACGTACGTAAATATTAAATTTCAATCAAATCTTCTCAATTTCTTTTAAAAATGTGCGCCTAAGAAATCGCTTATGTTTGTCGAATTACTGTAGTGAACTATCTCTGTAGGATTCGAGAAAAATGACTAATTTATTTTAAAAGTAGAGTTGATGACCATTAAAATTGGTACCTTAAATGTTATTGGCGACCACAATTGCATGCGATGTTCCCGTGTTACTGCGGTTAAGTCAAATGCTACAGTTGCCAATCCTGAAGAGTTGCGCTTACCAATTATCATCATGTAAGTTCTAGTGCAACGTTGATTGAACTCAACGTAAAGAGGTTCTTCTCTACTTTAAATGGATTGGTCATTTTTCTTTGTTAATATTCCTTGTTTATATTCTTTCATTTCTTTGTTAATGTTACGTCTCAGCGGCCCAATTTCATGGTATAGAGAAAATTCTTTTGAAAGATATTAAAAAAATTAAACGCATGGATTTTTCATTGAATTTTTTAAAACTTTAATAACATTTCTTGTACGACAGTGTCAAATACCTTATTCAGTTTGAGAAGCATTAGATCTTAAGCCCAACCTTTCACCAAATAGGCACTCAAACCCTTTAATTTAAGTTTGAATCAAACAAAGTAAATAACGTTAAAAGACAGTTGCTGTGGTTCTAAATTACGACGTTCTTCGTCAATAGCCCTCGTGTAGCGCTAGTGCCACGTTATTCAAACTAAACTAAAAGTCAGTTACTTATAAGGTTTTTTTACCCAATTCGCTGCCCGTTCGAAATAATTTCTGCCCTTTCATCCCAGGTTAAATCCTCGGGAAACACGAAAAATGAAGCCAAACTTTTATTATCGCCGCTGAAACCATAGTAGTGATATAGTAGTAGTACCAAAACCATAGTAGTGGCTAGCGGAGCAGCTTGCTGAATCGATTCCAATTAGCCTTTCTTTAATCTGGCGTAAATGACGGTAAAAAAGCGTCTTACTTTTTGGTCTTCCACATCTGCAAAACACCGGGCCGTAATCTTGTGATGCGTTGACAATGGTTCGTGTAATCTTCGGACGGTTTGGTTTTTGCGATTTGCCCGAATGTGCAGAGTAAGCAGCATTTGGGATAGATTGTATAATAACATACTTTTAACGAATAGTTACTGTGCGTCCTTGTATATTCGAAAGGTTATTCTGTAAGGATGAGGGAACACATTAGAACACTGTATTTTTACTTCAAAAAAAAATCTGAAGATTTTTTTTAAAGAGTACTGTAAGTTACACTAATTGTTAATGTTGTTAGGACTACGGTAATGACACAACACACTATTTGTAGATTCTGGAAAAATGGCTAATTTATTTAAAGTAAATTTGAAGAACGTTAAAATTGATAGCTCAAAGGTATTGGCGACCATAACTGCACGCGATGTTCCCGTGTTACTGCGGTTAAGTCAAATGCTACAGTTGCCAGCCTATACGCCATTATCTGAATTCATCATAGTACCATATTCTTACAGTTAAAAATTTGTTTGTTTCCTTTAGCACTTGATGAGTTAAATTAAAAACTAAATTTTGCGCATTATGTTAGCCAATTTTTTTAACTGCAATTCAAGTCTAAAAACTTAAAAATTGCTTATTAAGAAAGAAATTCCATTGATATGGCTGTTAGAACAAACCTTTATTCTTACAATATTCGAGTTGCACACAAATTCATAAGCATAAATTTATGAAATATTGGATCAAAACATTTCATTAATTTCTTTCGCAAATCGAATTTAGAAGCTTATTTTTTTGTTCACTTTTACTATCTCAAATATTGCTCTCTCTGCTTAATTTGCAGATTGAAGAATAACATTGCTTGGCGCGTTTGGAAAAATTCGAACTCCTTAAATAACGCGAGCTTTTTATTCTTGAATAAGTATCAAATAGAAATCTGTAAAAACTTGATAATTTGGAAATATTTATTAATAACAAAAACAGGAAACTACTCTAAACTGCACTGAACAAGAATAAATTTCAATTAAAACTAACAGATTTTTCTGCCAAAAGTATAATGTCTTGCCTCTTTCTTAGTAAACAAATAATAATATTGAACAATCAAAGTATAACATTGTGCTACATTTCATGACGTCACTCCAAACTTATTCACGATTTTCTTTTACTTCAAATATTGTTGTTAAATAAAGTTTCTCATGCCATTGTTGATGTGACTACAGCGATTAAATGAGACGAATTTCTGTGCCAATTCAATGGGTAATTCACCGTTCGGACGTACAGATAGATGGAGTAAATGAAAGATTTGTCTGAGGTCATACCTTTCTCACAAAAAAATATAATTTTTAACATCGAAGGATAGAATCGAATTTGGAATGGAGTACCGACACACTCGCATTGTCAGCATGTTAATACCCAATTTATAAGTTACATATTTTTAATACTTTCGAATAAAAAAATAGGCTACAAATTATCTAAGTCTTAACCCCTTAAGACACGCCTTAAACTTTAAAAATACACATTTTTGTGCTATAAATGCAACAAAAAAGGCCGTATCACTTATTTGTAGTTAACAGTATATTTTAACATTGTTTTTAAAACAAAATGAATTTAAAATTAACTACTGAAAGAACTTTTGAAAATTTTGAACATAAATGTTTAAATTTCTTTTTTTAAGAACTCTAATATCATATTGACCCTCGTTCAACTTCATTTTTTTTATAGAAATAAGACTGATACCTGTAATCAAAGACTGAAAACTGATACATGAATCTTCTTCGATCGGAAAATGTCAATTTCGGAACTAATTAACGTGTTAATCGTTTGTGGGCAGTTTTTAAAAAACGTCCCGACGCCAGGTCGCAAGAGGTAAAATTAGATATTCATGTTTATTTCAATGTACAAGTGTCAGGAACAAAACGTTTAATCTCTCGCACCCGTTAAAAGAGATTTGGGGAAAGTTTTTCTGGATCATAACGGGCAAGTTGGCGAAAAGAAGAATCTTATTTTTATCTTTTGTTTGTGTTCTTAATTCTTCTCGAGATATAAGGTTTCATTGATTTGGATCCTTTTAGCAAATTGATCCAAGTCGTGGCCTGTTTTCTCGAAGAGAATTTTTTGGTTTTGACCTTGTAATCAGCGTAACTATAACGAAGGTTGTTGGTATCTAATCGCATTGTATGCGGGAAAATGGATTATCTAACACAAACCTTTGTGTTAATATTACTAAAATGTACCCCTAGAGTTAAACATTCTTGAACATACTCTTGGGCAATATACATTTTAACTTCCTTTATTACTACAAAATATTAACGTTGGGCAAGCTATTTGTCATCTCTTGGAGGCCATACTGATGTTTTTTGATTACAAAATTTTATGATTAAGACTAGGGGGCAAAGACCCTTGCTCGCTACCACTCGCCAACCCCCGAGAATTGCTACGCAATTCCTATTTGTTTGTTCCGCAAACAAACAAGCAATATTATTATGAGGATACTGCCAATGCAGGAATGCTCATCTATACAATCTGGCTAGTTTCCGTGGGACTGCTTCAGGGCATCACGTAGCTCTAGCGCTAAGCAGCGATCTCAACCAAAGCCACGGGACGCAATCTGAAGCAGCCCCGGCGTTTCTGATTGGCTGAAGCCGCGTAAGTCACGTGGCTTTCAAGCGTCCGACAATTATAATTTTATGTTGTATAGAGATTTTGTATGCAATGGTGTGTGCAATTTATAAAAATGAAATTTCCCCAAATTTAATGCATCACACGCAATTTTATAATAAGCATGTGGAGTTTCCAATGCTTTTAAAGTTAAAAATAATTACGTTCCAGATGGTAAAAGATTATATCTTAAAAGGAATTTTAAGCCACTTTTTGACGGGCAAAAAAAAAAAAAAAACTGTCATTTCTCTAGTTATTAATAGAACAGAGACGCAAAACTTCATATTATCTCGAAAATTTTCTATTGTCAACACTTCCCTTAGCCGCCCACTTTTCCGATGCTAGTACATTACTAATCAAATTATCTAGGGACATAATATAATAAGTATTAAGCTTTTTTCCAAGGTAAAGAAAACGCTACAGAAACAATTGTATTTGTGAAAGGGATATTATCAATTTAGATATAATCGATTCTTTCTGTGAGGATTGGTTGGTATACATATCTTTTCAGGGGCTTGTGTGCTTGCTCAGAGAGCCGCTTATAAACCTTCATCAAGTAAGCAGTCACAACACACACACTCACTCACATGCACATATATACGTGAGATGCTGCCATCTATCACGCGCCACCTCAACAATTTAGACATGTCCCTGAAGGGGAGGGAAAGAGTCTCCAGGAACCTGTACTCATGGGAAGCTGCGCAATGACCGCCCACAGGACTTTCGGACCCAACAGATTTAACGAGCACGTACTCCGCATACACTTGGTGAGTTTTCAGCGACCAGGACTTGATCGCGGGACCTTCCGATCCGTAAATCGAGACACTGACCACAGGGCGCCTCACACCCCTTCTGTGAGGGTGAAATGGATAAATGAAATGAAAGAGGTAAAGAGATAAAATTCAGAGCAGTTTCTGATAGCCGCGAAAATATACCACCTATTTTTAAAACTGTTTCGTATGTGATGTGTATAGTAATTATTTTTTTGTTAAAACTATTATAGCTAAGCGTAGTAAATGGGTTATCTTTTTGTTGTCGTTTTGACTAAAATTTGGGGCTTGATATTATTATTTAATAAAAATAAATCACATTTTAAACACAATCATATTTCAAAAAGAATAAAAATGCTTCAATGATTATAGTAACTTTCAGAAATAAACTAATTTATCAAACCCTCAATAAAATAATTCGGATCTTAAGCACGAAAATTATTCTTAAATATTCAAAATCATTAAACCTCTGAGGGACAAACATTTATAGCACCGCATTATATTTAAATTTTAACTTAATTTTTTTCCCCAAAATGTATTTCTGTAGCAGATGATTATAAAGGACGCTTCCATTCATTAAAACAAAATTATAAATTTGTGTGTTTCTTGAAAACCTGACAGATAGATGATGGTTTTTCTACTTTTGTATCTTTAAGATATTTCTAGCGTTCATTTCAAAATGTTTTCTTTTCTGTCGATTTTAAAAAACCTCCTAATCTGAATTGAACACCTAATTGAGAACACGGTGCCAATTCCATTCACAGGTAAATAGCCCTCGCGTAGCTTTAGCGTGACGATAACTTGACCTAATACGTGACAGGTAAGAAAAATGCGTAGCAATTATAGTTTTGATTAAAGAATCAGAAATCGTCAAGTCGTATGTAGTTAACCTACACTCTTAAAACACGAGTGAAATCCACTCCTGTAGGAGAAAAGCATTTTCGACACTGGAAAGGAGTGAATATTATCTCAGACTGAGTTAAAAATCACTCGTTTAGAGTGATCCTGTCGGAGGTTTAACACACAAAGGATCCACTCCTATAGGGGAAGTGCATTTTTGACACTGGAGGACTGAAAATCAACTCGGACCGAGTTAAAATCGCTCGTTTGTTTTAAAAGAGTAATACAAACTCCACTTTAGAATTATATACCACCAAATAATTGGCAGAGAGCGTTTACTTAGGCTCACTGCAAAGCAATAGATGGCTTCGCTTGGCAAATCTGTTTTTGTATTATAATTTTCCCCTGACATCATCTCCATATTCTTAAGGGGGAATGGGCGTGCAGGACCGGGGGTCTCCAAACTCAACTGCCTCAATGTTAATCCAATGGGAAAAAATTATTTTCGCTGCCACATTTCTCCGGCTGTATTGAATATTTTTACAAGCGGATTTTTTTATGTGATAAATGTAGCTGACTTACAGGTCTCTATCTTGCCACTTTTTGAAATTGCTTCGAATATTTTGTGTAAAATAATTTATTGAATATTAAAAAAAAATATTCGTACTAATTTCAAAAAGTGGGATTGTCGGGACCTGTAAGTCAGCTACATTCATCACATAAAAAAAATCCGCTTGTAAAAATATTCAATACAGCCGGAGAAATGTGGCAGCGAAAATAATTTTTTCCCATTGGATTAACATTGAGGCACTTGAGTTTAGAGACCCCCGGTCCTGCACGCCCATTCCCCCTTAACTCTATGCTTTTCATACATAAGAACCATTTCATGATCCGCTGCCAAATTCCGTTTCAGAGATGATCCTAATGAGAGGAAAAATGCTCCTCGGATGCTGGCTGTCAAGCCCTGCCGACCAATCACAAAAATTGGAAAAAGTCTTTCCGGGGAAATCTTTCCTTCTAATAAGCAAGACCGGATGTCCGGCCACCCACCCCCCTCCTACCCCCAACAATCAGGAAAAAACGAACCTTATTTGGTTTTTGTGTTTTTTCTAGATTTGGAGTTAGGTTCTTTTGAAGGGGATGTTTTGTGTAGGTTCTTGCTCTTTTCTTGGAATGATGTTAACGTAGTGAGCGTACACTCTTAAAACGAACGAGCGATTTTAACTCAGTCTGAGTTAATTTTCACTCCTCCAGTCTAGAAAATGCACTTCTCCTGGAGGAGTGGATCCGTTGTGTGTTAAACCTCCGACAGGATAACTCCAAACGAGTGATTTTTACTCAGTCTGAGATAATATTCAATCCTTTCCAGTATCGAAAATGCACTTCTCCTACTGGAGTGGATTTCACTCAGTGGATTTTTGTTTTAAGAGTGTAGGTTTAGCTTATATGCACCAAAAGTTTGAATTATTAGTTTAATTTCTTGCCTTGAAGGGGAAAAGGACAATTTTTTGATCTGGGAGGGTACCAAAATGTTTCCTCCTATTTACTTGCATCACAAATGGCCTTTCTATTCCCAATATGCAGCTGTTTGTGTGACAACTGATTGTTTCACAAATAATCTACTTCCCTGTACTTAAGGATGTATCATGTATACGACCAGTATAAAGTTATGCACTTCTAACAGTTTAGTCATGCTTTTCTTACTTTCAATTACCAAATATGGAATATAAGCAAAGAGTTCTTTAGTAGGGTAGAGACTGAACCTGGCAACAGCACCGTGGACCAAAACGGAGACAATAGGGTGGCATGTGGGGCCAGATGGCCGAGTGGTTTGGATAGTACGCCACTACGCTAGCAGTCTTCGCGTTGTAACGGGTGCAGGTTCGATTCCAGTCTTTGTCCTTTGACCTGGGTGTACTTCCTTTCTCAGTATCAAAATTATAAATCAACCAACACTTTTGCCTCTCTATTCGGGCTCCGTAGTGAGCCATGGCTGTCGATGGTATCTCAGTACGAGTCGTTCTTTTTACCCTATACTATATAACTCTTTGAATATAAGTTATTGAAAGTGCTGCGATGGAATCGAAAATCCTGATTTTGCTTTCTACAATTTTTGGAAGATGCCGATAATGAAAAGATGTGATAAGAAATCTTCATCAATTGTCTAAATCATTTTTAATTTTGGATAACACCTCCGTTTTGCTAATTTCTACCATCTTCAGAAACTTAAACACAACCCAGTCGCTTCGTATCGTAGTCGAGTTCAGTGACACGGTCCACTGTCACTGAACCTCAAACTATAATTTTTCAGACGTCAATTCAAACAAACATAATACAGTACAAACTCCACGACCGACCACCTCTACTTACGACCACATTTTCAAGGCACCGATTTCCCCCCCAATGTGCTCGATGTTAAAAACCACTCTGAGAGAGACCAGATTTAGCTCCCCAAACGACCGTTTTTAAATCCCATTTCATGAAACATATCTTTTTATAACACGACTTTTTCCGATTTAAAAAATAAATTAGGACGAGTCAATTCGGGAAAAATCGAAAAAAAAGTCAGAAATTTCTTCTTACGTTAAAATGTTTAATTAGTTCACACTAGTTTGTTAAAATAAATTAGTTCGTATAGTATTTTTTTTTACTTCAGCTTGTTGAAAAGTAAGTTAGTATAATTTTGTGTACATTATTGGCGAATTAATAAATAAACGTAACGATAAATAGATTTTTGTAATTTTTTTAATGGATAATACGTTGTTAAATGATATTTCAACTTTCTACACTCTTAAAAAACAAAAGAATGAAATCCACTCCAGTAGAAGTGCATTTTCGATACTGGAAAGGAGTGAATATTAACTCAGCCTGAGTTAAAATCACTCGTTTGGAGTGATCCTGTCGGAGCTTTAACACACAAAAGATCCACTACTCTAGGAGAAGTGCATTTTCACGACTGGAGGAGTGAAATAAACTCAGACTGGAGTTAAAATCGCTCGTTCGATTTAAGAAAGTACCTAATTAATTTTATACCAACCTCCATTTACGACCGATTTATTGGGTAACGGGAGGATGGTCGCTCTTAGTCGCTTCAAATAACACATGGACACGAAATTTCGGTTATTTCCTTACCATCCCAGTGTTTTTCCCCTCAGTTTGGTAAATGTATGTTGGTCAGGAAATGGCCATAGAATAACTCCAATTGGAGAAGAATAATGCAATAAATGTCCAAAGAAGTTTTTTTATTGATAGAATTATGATGATGATGATACTCCACTAGAGTGGATGAGTGTTTTTTCCCGTTACTTCTGGTATTGGAGGCAGAGAGAGATGATTTTGTTTCTTTCTAGGAAATACTTTATTTAAAATAAAGAGGAATACCATAGTCAAAATATGGATAATGCTTGTGATATTTATTTCATTACCATATTAAAATTTTTTATTTTAACCTCTTAAGACCCGAGCAAAATCCTAAACATACTTTTTATAAATATATGCTAAAAAGTATGTTCATGCAAAATGCCTTTAAAATGAACTAGTAAAATAACTTTTTGAAAAAAAAGTTTAAACTAATTTTTCTAATATCGTATTGATCCTCGTTCAACTTCATTTTTTATAGAAATACTGATATTTGGGTCTGCTTCTATCGGACCAGGTCAATTTAGGAACTAATTGTATTAAGTGTTTATAGGGAGGTTTTAAAATAATTCCCTAAATGGGTACGACAGGTCGCTAGAGGTTAAATGTAATTGTTCTGATAAAAGGGTATAACTTACTTAATCCAAAATACGGATACTTTAAGTTCACCTTTTTAGTCAACTCTATTTTTTTTTAAATCAAAAGCATTCAGTAGTAGAAATTATTGGCCTACTTTAATTTTTTGTTTGAAAGAACTAAAAAAAGAAATTTTGTGAATTGATATCGTGGAGATTTCGGTTCGTCTGTACACCTTTTTTTTTTTAACATTCAAAACTTGTGAAGTGATTTTTTTAAAAAAAAGTATGACTTCAGATCTTGTGTAGGGCTTTGGAGCCCAGTCGGTTAGGCGTTCGCCTAGCATGCGGAAGGTCCCAGGTTCGGGTCCAGGAATCATAACTTCCAGTCCATACAATGGCTCGTGCAAGCCAAAATGTCCGATGAATAATTCCCTGTGTGGAGGGAGTGTGTTTTAAACATCCTTCAAAGTCCTAACGCTGAGTACGATATCGCCCTTAACGTTTGCGTTGGGTGCCTACTCAGGTGTCGGCTCGTCACTTTACTGTGGTTCTAAAACGCGTCGCCCGCTAAAATACCCCGCGACAATAATTTAAACTAGATCGGATCTTGTATATTTTTTGTCCATCTGCCTATGCGTACTAAGCGAATTTCTCTAAGTAAGAAGAAAGCATAAAATTTTAGTTCTTTTCATGACATTTTTTTGTGGGTTAAAGTTTTTCACTTGAAAGAAAATTCTATTAATGCTTTTAATATAAATACCTGCAAAACAAAGAAACTGTTTCACTTTGTTTGTGCAGCAGATAGCAATTTAGTGATATTTAAATAGTATTTACAAATACACTTTATTTGTAACGTGGCATATCGTTTATAAAGCCACGAGTAAGAAAATATTTCCGCAAAAGGGTTGGTATTTCAGTAATTTTTAAAGTATTAACCCTTTATAAGGCACTTATGAGTACTCATTCCATAATTAAATTTAAAATAATTCCATTCCATAATTAAATTAAAAAAAAATCCATAATTAAATTTATCTATACTAATCAACAAATTAATTTAGCGTAGCTTCTACGATTTCTTTCAAGTTGGCGACTTCTTTGGCTATTGCTAAGACCTAGCAGATTCTGATGAGCGGCCGAATTTATATTCTCCATCATTAGAAATATCCATTAAGCAGCCGGTACAACATTATGCAAAGCAAATTAACAGTTACTGGCGAATTTTAATTTACTTTATTCTTTCTTAGTTAGGAATATCTGATACAATGGCCGGTCTCGATTTGGAGTTTTAAATTTCATTGCCAAACAGCGAAAATGCGCAAACATGCTAAACATTTCACTTCATATTTCATACAACTCATAAGTATAGCAAACCTTCATCCTGCAATCACTAAGCAATCCATTACATTATAGTTGTACCATTATTTACTCAAAATAACAATTTTTATTAAATGCAGTAAATCCTTCGTTAAATCGCTCTTGGAATGTAATAAATGGAATTGTGTTTCAAAACTCAAAACATTTAAAGAGTTCTAGTGCCCTGTTGCAGTTCCAGTAAACAGAAATTATTCATCAGTGAAAAACGATTTGATTGGTCGATGCGATGACGTCAAACACTTAACCTATAAGACCGCTATTTTACTTTTCATTCTTCAATTGGCGAAAATGGGGACAAGGTGGAATTTTCGATCGAGTTGTACGGTTTTAGAACAAAGTCGGTTTACGTCTGTTACGGTTTTAGTCTACAAAGGCAAAGTAATCCTCCAGACAAATTTTACTTTAGTTTCCTGCACCAAATCGTTATGCAATTTAACGGTACCTGTTATTCGTTTACGCGACCGTTATTGTTTTACTTTTCAGTGTTCATTTAAGGGAAAATAGATGGCAGTTTGAATACTATTAATGCAATATTCACTTTCAAAACATTAAAGATTAAAAAAACGTTAAAGTATGTTCGTAAAACAAAATTTCGTCGTTAGTCAGGGAAATTTGGAATAAAAAAGAAAGAAAACTAAAATAAATTCATTATAAAGTGCATTCTATGTACTATCTATTTTTAACTGCAATATGTTATTGATTAATGTTAAATCTTAATTCAGTCCATTAAGGGTTAAGTTTAATCAAATTCACTATAACTTACAAAAGGGCTATCGGTGATCCTTCGCTTTAGAATTGGCAGTCATATCATTCGACTTCACCGCAGTTGCACGGAAACATCGAATGCCAAAAGGACCGTCTATTGAAAAGAACCAGAACAGACGACCTTAGCATTCGACTTCACCGCAGTTGCACGGAAGCATCGAATACAGGTATGGTCACCAATGAAAGAAATGGCTTACATTCAGCGTTTCTGATTGGCTGAAGCCGCGCAAGTCACGTGGCTTTCAAGAGGCCGACAATTACAATTTTATATTATATCAAGAAACAAACGAATGTAGAATATTAATTGTGTTTGAGATCAGAAATTTAAGTATAAATAGAAATCAAACTACTGCTTTTGCTGATTTTTTTTAGTGAAGTGTAAAATCATGTGATAGCAGAATTCAATGGTTTATTATGAAGTGTACAAAAATGGTGAAAAAGAGGTTCTCAATGAAAGTTACTGTTACAAATCTACTTGTATCAATCAAGATATCAACTACTATTTAATATCTTTTCCTTTTTTTATTGGTGACTATACCTGTATTCGATGTTTCCGTGATACTGCGGTGAAGTCTGATACTATATGCGTTGCCATTCCCGTCATGTTTTACCCATTTCTTTTATTGGTGACCATACTGTATTCGATGTTTCCGTGATACTGCGGTGAAGTCTGATACTATATGGGTTGCCATTCCCGTCATGTTTTACCCATTTCTTTTATTGGTGACCATACTGTATTCGATGTTTCCGCGATACTGCGGTGAAGTCTGATACTATATGGTTGCCATTCCCGTCATGTTTTACCCATTTCTTTCATTGGCGACCAGTGACCATACTGTATTCGATGTTTCCGTGTTACTGCGGTTAAGTCTGATACTATATGGTTGCCATTCCCGTCATGTTTTACCCATTTCTTTCATTGGTGGCCATACTGTATTCGATGTTTCCGTGATACTGCGGTGAAGTATGATACTATATGGGTTGTCATTCCCGTCATGTTTTACCCATTTCTTTCATTGGTGACCAGTGAACATACTGTATTCGATGTTTTCGTGATAGTGCGGTGAAGTCTGATTCAGGTATAGTCACCAATAAAAAAAAGGAAAAGATATTAAATAGTAGTTGATATCTTGATTGATACAAGTAGATTTGTAACAGTAACTTTCATTGAGAACCTCTTTTTCACCATTTTTGTACACTTCATAATAAACCATTGAATTCTGCTATCACATGATTTATACACTTCACTAAAAAAATCAGCAAAAGCAGCAGTTTGATTTCTATTTACACTTAAATTTCTGATCTCAAACACAATTAATATTCTACATTCGTTTGTTTCTCTATATAATATAAAATTCTAATTGTCGGCCTCTTGAAAGCCACGTGACTTGCGCGGCTTCAGCCAATCAGAAACGCTGAATGTAAGCCATTTCTTTCATTGGTGACCATACCTGTATTCGATGTTTCCGTGCAACTGCGGTGAAGTCGAATGCTAAGGTCGTCTGTTCTGGTTCTTTTCAATAGACGGTCCTTTTGGCATTCGATGTTTCCGTGCAACTGCGGTGAAGTCGAATAATATGACTGCCAATTCTAAAGCAAAGGATCACCGATAGCCCTTATGTAAGTTATAGTGAATTTGATTAAACTTAACCCTTAATGGACTGAATTAAGATTTAATATTAATCAATAACATATTGCAGTTAAAAATAGATAGTACATAGAATGCACTTTATAATGAATTTATTTTCGTTTTCTTTCTTTTCTATTCCAAATTTCCCTGACTAGCGACGAAATTTTGTTTTACAAACATACTTTAACGTTTTAGTCTTTGATGTTTTGAAAGTGAATATTGCATTAATAGAATTCCCACTGTCATCTATTTTCCTTTAAATGAAAACTAAAAAGTAAAACAACGGTTTTGTTAACGAATAACAAGTACCGTTAAATTGCATAACAATTTGGTGCAGGTAACTAAAGTAAAATTTGTCTGGAGGATTAATTTGCCTTTGAAGACTAAAACCGTAACAGACGTAAACCGACTTTGTTCTAAAACCGTACAACTCAATTGAAAATTCCAGCTTGTCCCCATTTTCGCCAATTGAAGAATGAAAAGTAAAATAGCAACCTTATGGGTGATACTTATGAGTGATGGGTAGCTGGCGAGCCCAGTCGGCTAGGCAGTCACCTAGCATGCGAAAGGTCCAAGGTTCGGATCCGGGCATCGCCAAAATAACTGCCGACCTATAAAACGGCCCGTGCAGCCAAAAATGCCCGACGAATAATACCCCGTGTAAGGGAGTGCACGTTAAATATCCTTCAAAGTCCTAACGCTGCGTACGGGTTGCGTTGGGTGCCTATTTAGGTGTCGGCTCGTCACTTGACTGTGGTTCTACAATACGACGCAAGTCGCCAATATTCCTCGTGTAGCACTAGCGTGACGATAATTCAAACCTAACATAACTTATGAGGGATGATGTCGTGTCCATGGATAAAAATTATATGGGACCAAATATCAGACTGCCTCGGTGATCTGCAGACAGGGTCCTCATAAAGGCCTTCGCTAGTCGAGTTGGTGATTTGCTGCAATTTTGCCAAGAAGGCTTTATAAGAGAAAAGATTTTTGGATCCAGTTCCGAGTCAGCAGTTTCTGCAGCTGGAGTAATTCCTGGTTCCATCTTTTTGGATTTCCATCCCTTTGAAGTGGCCTGCCCTTAATCTAGTTAGGGTGGTCGCAGTTGCCCTATTGGTCTTTAATTCGCAGATTTGGTGTTTAATGTTAACACTTCCGCTATTAAATTTTGCTATGGCCATTGTGCCAGAATATCAGCAGACTCGTTTCCGTCGTTACCAACGCTTGCTGGAATTCACTGCAAAATGAATTTCTTGTTCAAATTTGAATGTTGAAACCTTCCCTCATGTATAGCCGCGATCATCTTTTACTGTCTCTTTTTGATAGCTTATGATTTCTGTGAGTATATATAAAGAGTTAAAAACTTCGAACTTATTAAAGAATAGCTAAGTTTCTATGTGAAGAGTACACGGGAAGAACCACTTGAATTCCTAAAAGGCTTTCCTTTATAGCCTTTTTGGGGATGATAGCAAAAAATCGTATAAAATGGTGTAAAGAAACTGGTTACTCGCTTTGTTTATCTTTCGCGGCAACCCTGATTCACGCCAGAGATCAGTAGACACAAGTAACACGTTTGTACCGCAAATGAACCAAAAGAAAAGCTGGTTTCCTGTCGCCAATGTCCGCCAAGCAGACGCATAAGGTAAGAGTCCTGACAAATCAAGTGGTTCTTCCCGTGTACTCTTCATGTAAACTCGTTTTCAGCTCAATCTTCTGGCTATTCTTTTTGTAGATATTTAACAGTATTTCTTTCATTTTTGAAGTAGTCTTATCGAAAAAGACTTAAATTTTGTTTGCGTAGAAAGTAACGGACAATTTAAAAAACATTCCACTTTAAAATTACAATCCACTACTAAATTCTTCAAAAATATTTCAACCAAATATTTTTCAGCAATTTTATTCATTTTTATTAATCAATTAAATATTATTCGTTCCTTGTGACAATGGGTGGGTTCCTGTGATTGGGGATGACTTCGGTGTCGCTTCGTCACTTGACTGTGGTTATGAATTATGGCATAAATTTTCATGTAGCTGTAGTAGTGCAACTATAATTCAAAACGATCTATCTATTGTAAGTTTTAAAAAAAATCTTAGGTACCCTCTTAAGAGTGAAATCCACTCCAGTTGGAGAAGTGCATTTTCGACACTGGAAAGGATTGAATATTAACTCAGACTGAGTTAAAATCACTCGTTTGGAGTGATCCTGTCGGAGGCTTAACACACAAAAAAAATCCACTCCTTCCGGGTAAGTGCATTTCCCAGACTGAAGGTGTGAAATTAACTCAGTCTGAGTGAAATTCGCTCGTTTGTTTTAAGAGTGTAATATTAACATCCCTCTTCTGTAGAAGTTGTTTTACTACTAGGATACTATTGTAAACAAAAAAACAACTTACAGGAGTTTACTATAAGAAAACTGTTGAGCTATAAAGTAACAATCGTAATCTTTTTGTAAAGTTAAACAAGTTGGTTTTTTACAGAATCTGTCACTTACACCGCTTCCACACAACTTTTTACGCTCAACAGGAAACACAATAACACCTCAAAAAGAAATTCGCCTAACAGGGCCTTTGGCTAGCTCTAATTCGAACTTTTATAAGCAAAAACTAATAATTTTCTTTTGCAGATTTGATAGTTAATCTTTATCGTTTGCTAATTTTTTTGAACTTAGAAGAATAGTGATGAATTTTTTTAATAAATATCTTTTTGCAGTCACAAGTTTACATTTCGAAAAATAAATTAGTAAAATTGTTGCTTTAAAAATAAAAGCGAAAACTTGCATATTTTTCATGCAAATTTCGAATTTTTTTATGCATCTTTCTTCCCAAAAGTATAACGAACCATCAAAATAACTTTATTGTGCTATTACAACAATCCAAATTGAATTATTACTCAAAAATAAATATTTTTTTCAAGAATTTTATTTTTATTTCAAATAAAGTTTCTCGCACGTTTGATGTCATGGCAACAGCGAAAATATTGAATAAACAAGTTGGTTTGTTACAGAACCTGTCACTAAAACCGCTTCCACGCCATATTTATGCTCACAAGAAACACACTTATTATACACATCAGAAAGAAATTCGCCTAACAGAGACTTCTAATTTAGAATTGTAAACGCCAAAATTAACTATTTTCATTAATATACTTTGTCAAATTAAAAATTACTCATTATCGTTTGCTAAATTTGTTTGGAATTCGTGGAATAATGATGCAAATTTTTAATAAATATAATTCTTTTAGTCGCCGGAATTTAATTTACAGTTCGAAAAATATATAATTAGTAAAAATGATGCTTTAAAAATAAAAGAGAAACTTTGCATATATTTTATGCAAAATTAGAATTCTTTATACATCTTTCTTCATACATATATAATGAACCATCAAAAGAAGTCTATTGTGATATTTCAACAATCCAAACCAAATTATATCACATAAATAAATTTTCTTTCAAAGGTTTTATTTTAAATAAAGTTTCTCGTACGTTTGACGAAATGGCAACAGTGAAAATATTGAGTGAAAATGGAATTTGCATGTTATTTCAATGTAGATTAAATTTTTAGTTATTTAAATTTTAAATATACTTCTAATTTAAATTTTTTAATGAAATTTGGGATGTAACCTAGCCCGATTTTTTGCTTTAAAATGACGTATCCCAATTGTTTGTGCGACTTTTGGTTCGCTCTGTGAAAGTGGGTGACGGACAGACGGACGGACGGACTGAACGATTATAAAACCTTCCACTTTTTACGTTATAAATTTAATGTGGAAGCTAAAATGGAATTCGCATGTTATTTCAATGCAGATTAAATTTTTAGTTATTTAAATTTTAAATAAACTTCTAATTAAAATTTTTTAATGAAATTTCGAATGTAGCCTAAAATGATTTTTTGCTTCAAAACGACGTATCCAACTTGTTTGTGAGACTTGCGGTTCGTTCTGTGAAAGTGGGTGACGGACGGACAGACAGAACGATTATAAAAACCTTCCACTTTTAGCTTCTACTCTACGTTTATAACGTAAAAAGTGGAAGGTTTTATAATCGTTCTGTCCGTCTGTCTGTCTGTCCGTCTGTCCGTCCGTCACCCACTTTCACAGAACGAATCGCAAGCCTCACAAACAAGTGGGATACATCATTTTGAAGCAAAAAATCTGTTTAGGCTACATTCCAAATTTCATTAAAAAATTTAAATTAGAAGTTTATTTAAAATTTAAATAACTAAAAATTTAATCTACATTGAAATAACATGCTAATTCCATTTTTATTCAATATTTTCACTGTTGCCATGACATCAAACGTACGAGAAACTTTATTTAAAATAAAATAAAATTCTTGAAAAAAATATTTATTTTTGTGCAATTAATTCAATTTGGATTGCTGTAATAGCACAATAAAGTTATTTTGATGGTTCGTTATATTTTTGGGAAAAAAGATGCATAAAAATTCGAAATTTGCATAAAAAATATGGAAATTTTCGCTTTTATTTTTAAAGCAACAATTTTACTAATTTATTTTTCGAAATGTAAACTTGTGACTGCAAAAAGATATTTATTAAAAAAAATCCATCATTATTCTTCGAAGTTCAAAAAAAAATAGCAAACGATAAAGATTAATTATCAAATCTGCAAAAGATTAAATAAAATTATTTTTGCTTATAAAAGTTTGAAGTAGAACTAGCCAAAGGCCCTGTTTGGCGAATTTCTTTTTGAGGTGTTGTGTGGAAGCGGTGTAAGTGACAGATTCTGTAACAAACCAACTTATTTACGTTATAAACGTAGTGTGGAAGCTAATACCGACAATATTTAATTAATGCGTCAGGAAAGATGTTCCAAAGCAGTGGGATTACAAGCATAAGAAACTAGCATACCAATTAACTAACTCGCCAATTTTAATTCGGATCAAACAACCTGCAATCTCATTGTATATACTAACGTTAAAATTAGCTTTTGAACAACAAAAACTAATTGCGTCGATATATAAGAATAAAATTTAATCGAAAACTAATGGATATTGATCGCCATCTTTCAAGCTTAAGTACATAAACCGGAATCTTCTACGTCTTATGCTTCTCAATAGTTCAAGACGCCTGTAATTAATTTTTCTAATTAGCGAAGAGTGTTAATTGGCATAGAAGCTCCTCTTGCATTTTGGCTGTTTAATTAGTTTTCTCTTGATTAAAAAAGGTTTTTTATTTACGCCTACAGCGATAGATTTTCTTGATAAACAAATATAAATTTTTAATTGCCGTGCCTTATATGCTGTCTCTGGTTAGAATGTAAGATGAAGATATTTAGAGGAACGCTATCAAAAAAAGTATTTTTTTATTTAATAATTTGTTTCTATATTAGGCTATTAAGATAATTATTTGGATAATACAAACTTATTGAACGTGTCATAAATCTTTAAACAAAGTGGCGGAGGGAAACGGTTAGATCAACATACTTTGTAATTAAAATATTAATTTTGTAAGTAATTTGTAATACAATATATCATTTGTTGCTGTTAGTAATACTTAAAAAAGTATCATCTCAACTCAGTTTTATTTATTTAAAGATTTATTGTTACCAGGTATTTAAAATATTTCGCATTTTTGTCTATTCTTAAATAAACTGATAGAAAACATTAACTGTTTAAAAGGCGCCTATTCATTGGTACGATTTGATAAATTTGCTACTAATTGAAAATCCTTGATTTTAACTAATGTTCAGTTAGGTTATTAAGGGGGAATGGGCGTGCAGGACCGGGGGTCTCCAAACTCAAGTGCCTCAATGTTAATCCAATGGGGAAAAAACTATTTTCTTTGCCACATTTCTCCGGCTGCATTGAATATTTTTACAAGCGGTTTTTTTATGTGATAAATGTAGCTGACTTACAGGTCTCTATCTTCCCACTTTTTAAAATTGCTTCGAATATTTTGTGTAAAATAATTTATTGAATATTAAAAAAAATATTCGCACTAATTTCAAAAAGTGGGATTGTCGGGACCTGTAAGTCAGCTACATTTATCACATAAAAAATCCGCTTGTAAAAATATTCAATGCAGCCGGAGAAATGTGGCAAAGAAAATAGTTTTTCCCCATTGGATTAACATTGAGGCACTTGAGTTTGGAGACCCCCGGTCCTGCACGCCCATTCCCCCTTAAGAGTGAAAGCTTGAGTCACCAAACGTTGAGGACCGAAATTGCCCCTTTAGAGAATACTTCCTTTGGCCTTAATTTGGATCTTGCTAGTCAACCATTTATTTGCAATAAAATAACTTTTAACGTAATAAAACTTTTAAATCATTTAGTAAGCATGGCCTACACTACTTTAAGACCACAGAAGCTCTTCGTGACATCCCGTTATCCGTCCAGTTCGGATTATCGGCTTTTCCGAAGAAAAAGTACGAAACCTAACGATTCCGGTTCAGAGCAGATTTCGGTCCTCTCTTTCGGGACAGCCGACTATTCAAAAATAGATGGAAAGTGGGACGTCACAGAGCTTCTATGGCCCAATTAGTTAAGTCTGCCTTGAGGATTTAAGCCATAAGATATCCATTTTCCTAAAGGTATCCCGCTGAACCGAAGATCTTTTTCGCGTTTGGTCACGGCCAACTTCAATAACAAGGCCAGAGAAGCTCTCCCAAACATGAGCGCAGACGGAAATTTTGACGTCACTGTTCCCAGTGATAATGATCGAGAAACTACTTCGTATGCATTTGGAACCGAAAAATGTGGTCAGCCGTGAACGAGTGGTTCCGAACAGGTTTCGAGACATTGGGTTCTCTTCATCTTCGGAACAAAGTCACTCGGAACTATGAATATCCAAATTTCCGTCCCGAGCTTGTTTGGGAAAGCTTCTTCGGCCTCAGTAGTTGAGTAGACCGTGGTTTGGTACGGATATAGGCGCACATTTGACTTTGGTAGCAATAAAATGTCAGACACATTACATTTAAAGTGCCTGAATCATTCACAGCAGAATCATTACATGGTATCATACTGAAAGCTATAACATTTTCTCGTTTTCCGTAAAAGGTTGGAGTCCCAACACCAATCATCCTATGCTATTCCACCAAGTTCTTGAATTCTCTCACGATTCTAGACCTTCCTACGTTCCACAAATCAACAAAATCGCTCATTTGGTTTGGAAATATAGCAAAGGGATATTCGGGACAAAACAAATCTTTGTTGAAATTGATATTTGAATATTTTTTAAATAGTAATAATTGCGTAGTCCATGGAATAAGTCATGACACACAAATTTACATCTAATTTCATTAAATATAATAAATATACAAATGTAATTATTACTGAAATCAAAGTTTTTATGTATGTGTACTTCTCATGTGTTTTATGCTTGCTTTTATTTTCATTGGATGTGTGTTTGTTTCAAATATCTTTAAGTACAATATAGTGTTTAACATAATTAACAACTGAAAGCTTAGGTGTTGTGCTTTTCTACCGACCGCGTTTAAAAAATTTCTGGCACCGGAATAGATATTAGCCCCAGGAAAACTAAGAACAACTTTGATAGTGATGTTATCTACTAACTATATTAAAAAATTTTTTTACGAACTTTAATATAAATAAATTTGCTCCTCAATTCTCATTGGCATGAAAAATACAAAAATATTCATGTACCTAATTACGTAATGAGTCAAATTGCTTTATTAACAAGCTGTACTTGTCAATGGATTTCAATACAGCTTGTTCAAATATCGTATGAATTCGGAGACCACGCTAAATTTTTCTCATTTCCCAAACGTTTTCTGCATCCACACCTTCTGCTGGCCCTCATTACAATTCCCATTTCCACAATAACTTCTCAAAATTTACGTTTTCACCTAACATCTTTGTCACTCCAACCAGTTGACATACCTCTCTGAAGAGGACACACAACGACAATAACGATACACACCCATTCAGCCGACACCCACAGAGGAGATACCTCGCATTCCAAGACGTCCTCGCACCAAAAAAAAAACTTTTTAAAAAAGAATCTCTGAAAAACGTTTCTTCCGATAGTTTCTCGCCTTAAATCGTTCGAACTGGAGAGACTTTTTCTTTCTTCCCGTGTTCTATTTGGACAGGAATTCCGAGTGGTGGGTATCGAATTCCATTGTCTTCCTTTGGAGGCTAGAATACAATAGATATGTTGTTGGATGGGAAGGTATCAAATGAAGCTGTTGGTTGCTGTTGCAATAGGCCCAATGTTTGGCTAATGGAAGTTGTTTCACGTCAAGAATGGCAAAAGATCCAAATGTTTGTTTTTATTTGTTGTCTGGAATTACTTTTTTTTTTGGTATTCGAAAATGAGTTTTCTAAGAATATTTTACTTTATTTTTATTGTCAATTTATTGCTGTGCTTCTTTGGTCGTTTGAAACATTTGTTAAAGAAAACTTGCATAGAAAGAAAAGTTTCTTTTCATCAATAGTGGTCATTTTGAGTGTAAAACCGAAGCAAACAATGAAATCGCTGTACGTAAAAAGAAAGCAAGATCATTGCATCATCTGAAACTTCCCATTATTTGGCGTTACGTGGCATTATCATAAAATGTCTAACAAATACCTATTTGTAACATTCGCATGAAGAAAAATATTTGATCCCTGTGTTCATTTAAATCTTACACTCTTAAAACAAGAGTGCAATCCACTCTATAGGGGGAGTGCATTTTCGACACCGAAAGGAGTGAAAACTAACCCAGACTGAGTGACAATCGCTCGTTTGTTTTAAGAGTGTATAAATAGTAAACTTGGGGCGCTTGGTAGCCTAATAAAAAAGCGCTGGTTTAGGGTTATGTTGAAATATTCTCGCACTAGAGCTACATGAAGGCTGTATGCGACGGTCGGCATAATTTAGAATTAGTCAAAGGACGAACCGATAGTGAAATGGCACCCACAGCAACTTTATGTCCAACTCGGGCTCAGAGTTCGATATCCAATGACAGGAGACTACCGTGTTTACTTGTTGGTCAAATCTATGGTGAACCGAGTGGTTCTAAAATACGACGCCCGTCGCCAATAGCCCTCGTGTAGCTCTAGTGCGACGATAATTCAAACCTAACCTATGGTGAACCGATCGATGGGTCGAATGGAAACTTATGGTGTTTCTCAAATGTTGCGCTGGGTGCCAACTCGAATATTGCCATCTTTGACCTGTCAAAACAAAAAAAAAAACTTTTGCTATGATAAAGAACTACAATAAAATTCAACATTGGAATTTCAATTTTCAATTAGTTAGAGAAAAGGGAAAGTTCTTTTAGAAATACCATTAACGGACTGGTGGCAAGAAAATGTGCTAAGTGAAAATGTGCTTCCTGGTTAAGTTTATTAAGTAATTAAAATATGAGATAAATGAAGACCATCGGGGTCTTGAAAAAAAGTCCTGAAAAAATTTATAAAAGACCAAATTAAAATAAGAAAAACGAATGAAAAAAAAAAACTTTAAGCATTAAACGCTTTCTACATAAATGAAGCTGTAATGGTCTTCACAAAGTCATCGTTAATGGGTTAAGTGTTTGTTTTTGCGTACCACACCTATTTGGCGATTTCCAAACCTCTCCACCACGCCAAACATCCGCCATCTTATTCTAGGCCTCCATTTCTTTTCCTCCCCGACGCGTCACAGGTTATTCTCATTCTAATAAAACAGTCACGAGCGGTTTTGTGAATGAATTTTCTGCCTCTGCCCGTATTTGGGGAGTGTGCAATTTGTTTGTATCCGTGACGTATGGAGTCTGGGGGCGGTGTGCTGCCTGCGAGACTTTCTTTTGGTGATCAGGCTTGCGAGTATTTACTCTACAAGGATATTTACATGTCCTGATTTCCCCCCAGTGGGTTGAAGCGTCATGCCGCGGAAGTTAGTTTGGAAGGTTCTTCAGTCTTCCTGTATTCTTTTAACCTTTTTATAAACGGAATAAAAATTAATTTTTAATTATTTGCCGTTGCCTATTTTAACATCTTGCAGCCTGGCTTCCCCATTTGGGGGACATTTTTTAAAAAATCCCCACAAACAATTAACACTTTAGCTAGTTTCGAAATTGACCTGGTCCGAAAGAAGAAAATCCAAATATTAGTTTTCAGTCTTTGATTACAGGTATCAGACATTTACTTCTATAAAAAATGAAGTTGAACGAGGTTCAATACGATATTCGACAAAATTATTTAAATTAAAAAAAAACTTTTTCAAGAAGTTCTGTTTGTAGTTTCCTTTAAAATCATTTTGAAATAAAAACAATGATAAAATAATATATTAATTACAAATAAGTGATACGGCCTTTTTTGTTGCATTTATAGCACAAAATATGTGAATTTTTAGAGTGTCCCTAACTATTAAACATATTAAAAAAAAATCGTTGGAAAACATACTTTTTAGCATATTTGTATGAAAAGTGTGTTTTGATTATATAAGAATATCTTAAGAGGTGATATCTACATGTGCAATTTTACTGTATTGTGGTAGAGAAATAATTGAAACATTAAATGCACTTTATGATGATTTTTTTAAAATTTCCTCCTTTTCTATTAATAACAGTTAGATTCCACTGACTAAGAGTGTAATTTTGTTGAATGAATGATTTAAAGTTTTAGTCTTTAATGTTTTGAAACGGAATACTGCATTAACAAAATAGGCACTACCATCTATTTATTCCCTTATAAACTAACAATAAAAAGTAAAATAACCACCTTTCAAAAGACTATGTTCTGCACTAAACCCTTCATATTCAAACCTGGAAAATCTACGGAACTCATTGACAATTGGAGACCACTGCAGTCATTACTCTCAAGCTATTTAAATACCCTTCGCTACATTGTGCTACATTGCTAACATCCAAGATTAAGAAGTCGTCATAAAGATCCTGATAAGCAGTATTCAAACTAACCAAAATAAGTATTCAAAATACGCAAATCTACGAATCACATTGACAAACTGCGATTACAACAAGCACAAACTCTCAAAGGACATTTAAATTAACCCACCCTTCCACCCCTTCTAAAAAAAATTAATGAATTTTGTGACGGCGACTCGCCTTCCGAGATGAAAGACAAAATTAAAATGCATCAAGAAAGAGTGAGCTATAAACAATTTTCAAACCACGCAAGAAATTTTCAGGAAAATTAAATTATCCCGTCGCAATGCTACAAAGTCAATATACAATGTTTCTCTGTAAATCTTGATGAGAAATTCGATCCGAAATTTCCACGTGAACTAGATTCAAACGAACCTATGTCAATAAGCCATATTCAAACTACGCAAGTCTATAGATTCCATTTACAAATGGCAAACGCTTCTCAAATAGGGCAATTAACCCTTCTCCCTGTAACATTGCATGTCGTGGAAATAACCTTTAAAGATTCAATACAAAATATCGACAGGAAACACTGACCCATTAACCATTTTCAAACTACGTAACTCTTAAACGGAAATTTAAACTTCCCACCACTTCGCTACAATGTTAATACAATGTATCTCTGTGAATACGTGTTGTGGATATTTCGGATCAAATTTCGCATCGAGCGCCACATGAACCAGATTCAAACGAACCTATGCCTACAAACCATAATCAAACTGCGTGGTCTTTGGTCTACGGATTCCATTGGTCCAGGCTACGGACAAATCGCGAATACTCGAAGTAAGCACTATTCTGAGAAAGTAATTGAATTAACCCACTGTGAAACCTTGTTTGTCGGATTCTGGACAGATAAGATTCACGACAAAATTTCGTGAAGAAACACTTGACCTATAAACCCTTTTCAAACCACGCAAGCTCTTAAACGGAAATTTAAATTTTCACCTCTTCGCTACAATGTTAATACAATGTATCAAAGCGAATTCGTGTTGTGAAATTCGATCGGAAATATCCACATAAACCGGGCTCAAACGAACCTTAGTCAAACGGACCTTATGCCTATAATCTATAAACCATGTTCAAACTACGCTAGTATACGGATTTCATTGACAAATGGCAAACACATCAAACGTTACTCTGAGATTGCAATTGAATTAACCCTTCTCTACCCTGTAATATTGCATGTCGTGGAAAAAACCTCTTTAGATTCAATACAAAATTTTTAAATGTAATTTTGCACTATTTCCATTTATTTATATATAATTTTCCACTGTATTTTGTTCTTCTGCTATGGCCTGTACTGGTTTTGTTTCCCCTCGGCCATCAACGTGTTTTGCCTTTTTTTTCTTTTGTATTTGTATCTTGTAAAAAAAAATAATAATAAATATTATTATTAATTGAAAAAAATATATCGTCAAGAAACAATGACTCATAAACCCTTTTCAAAACAGTAACCACGCAACTCTTAAACGGAAATTTAAATTTTCCCACCGCTTCGCTGCAATCTTAATACAATGTATCAAAGCGAGTTCGTGTTGGGAAATTCGATCCGAACTATCCACATAAACCGGACTCAAACGAACCTTAGCCAAACGGACTGTTGACGCCAGTTGTCAACATGTTGTAAAGGAATAAAACTCGTAAAATAGCTCAAAGGCAACTCTCTTTATTTAAATAGTAGACATGAAGGTAAAAGTTACTAACAGGAGATTTAAAAGGTTGATCAACAAATATTGCACATGACAAGTAAAAACAGATAGTTAAAATGGCCACGCAATACACAGAACAACAGACTTTTATAGAACCGCCTCTTCTTTACTTCATTTCATGTCATTTGCTTAGGCAGGCGGTTACACTCCCCCGCCTTGAAACTTTCTAAGGTTTCAAAAAAAAAAAACATTAAAATGCAACAAGGTTAATTAAAAAGAACAATTCTAAATATATCAAAACACAATTAAAATTTGTTATCTTGAATGGGTAAAATACAAATACTCGAAACACTACGTTTGTAAGTACCTTTCTCGGTCTTAACCTCTACCACGCGAACCCTTCCATCCTTGCCCGGGATTACCCTAGATATTCGACCTATCCTCCAAGAGCAGAGAGGTAACCTATCTTCTCTTAACAAGACAACCATACCTGAAACAACGTTATCTGTTTCAAAATGCCATTTCGACCTCTGTTGAAGGTTACTAAAATAATCTAGAGACCATTTTTTCCAGATGGTCTGCGACAATTTAGTCAGTAACTGCCATCGAGTTAATCTATTAGCTGGGGTATCGGCTAAATTCAATTCGGGCAAGGAGTTTAGAGGGCGACCAATTAAAAAATGACCAGCAGCTAAAACCGAGAAATCGTTAGGATGTGATGACATTGGGGTCAAAGGCCTACTATTTAGCATTGACTATCTGATAAGTGATTGTAAGGAATTCTTCAAAAGTAAGCTTGTGCTCTCCAATACAGCGCTTTAAGTGATGTTTGAAACTCTTCACTCCCGCCTCCCAAAGCCCACCAAAATTGGGAGAACGGGGAGGGATGAACCCCCACGACACCCCCTGCGAAGTCAAATAACTACTTACAGGCTCCTGGTCAAACAAGGCAATAACCTTTTTAATTTCCGAGGCAGCACCACAGAAGTTCTTCGCATTATCAGAAAGAAACTGTGAGGGTAATCCTCTTCGACTTACAAACCTTTTCAGACAGGCAATCAATGCATTAGATGTTAAATCACATAAAATTTCAAGATGTACAGCTTTAGTAACTAAACAAACGAATACACAAACATAAATTTTTTGGTATACACCCTTCCTCTGATTTTTATATTTAATAAGAAAATGACCACATAAATCTAATCCTGTTTTAAAGAAAGGAGGACTAATCTGGACTCTATCTTTCGGCAAAGATGCCATAATTTGATTAGCTTCTCTGGGATTAGCCTTAAAACATGTTACACAATTATGTACCACTCGTCTAGCCACATCCCGGCCACTTAAGGCCCAGTATTGTTGACGCACAGTATTCAACAATGCCTGTGGTCCACAATGTAAATTTCTTAGATGATAATATTCAAAAATCATTAAAGTTAACTTATGACTCTTTGGAAGGAGGACAGGGTGTTTTGTATCAAAAGGAAGCCCAGAGTTCACAAGTCGGCCACCTACACGAATTATACCCTTTTCATCCAGAAACAGTGCTAAACTGCTAAGACTTGATTCTCGAAGGGGTTTTTTCTCTGCCAAAAGCTTCAACTCCCTAGAGAAGGTTTGAGTTTGAACACATTTTAAGATAAACTCTTTAGCTTTGTCCAATTCACTCACCTGAAGGGGACCGCTGTGAACTCCGGTCCTACAATTGGAAATAAATCTATAAATAAAAGCAAATATTCTAATTAATTTAAGATAAGAATTGGTAATATCAAAAATACAATTTTCAGTAGAGCTAAAAAATATTAAATTGTCTCTTTCATTCGGGTGATCCTTCTTCAACTCCCTAGTGTAAGACTCTTCAACATCGGGAGAACTACAATTTACAGAAGTGTCAGTCAGTTCATTCCTAGAGAGAAAAGCTGGCCCATTCCACCAAAGCGAAAGTTTCTCGATCTGACCAGGCCACACACCACGAGACACAAGGTCAGCAGGATTGTTACCAGTACTTACGTGATTCCAGGTGAAGGATTTGGACAAATCTTGTATTCTAGACACTCTGTTCGCCACAAAAACTTTGTAGGAACTCGGAGGTGATCGAATCCATGCAAGAACTATAGTAGAGTCGCAGTATAGCAACACTTTATCAATGCTTAGTTCCAAAGCTGAGATTACTTTCACGACCAACTTGGTCAACAGCTCCGCACCACAAAGTTCAAGCCGGGGAATGCTCAAGGGCTTTGAAATAGGTGAAACTCGTGACTTACTACATAGGAGAGACACTTGAACCTGACCACTTTGATCTTTGGATCGAATATAAACCACAGCTCCAAACCCATCCTTGCTGGCATCACAAAATCCGATTAGATGTATTTCTGTAGGGCAATCACTGATGATTCGACGAGGAACGTGCACTTTATTCAACAATGACAAAGGCTCTGCAAATTTGCACCATTCTTTTTGTAAACTGTCTGGAAGTTCATCGTCCCAGGAAAGCTTGAGCAACCAAAGTTTTTGAATGAAGATTTTAGCCTTTATAAGTATTGGCCCCAGCAGCCCCAGCGGATCAAACAGCCTCGAAATATGCGAGAGAATGGACCTCTTTGTGATTGCACAATGTGAAGTATCAGTAGAAAAGGCGAAATGATCTTGACCCGGATCCCAACTCAATCCCAGAGTCTTAATGGTGTTATTGGAAGACTTGTCAAAAGACACCTCACTACTTCTGGTCTTGACTGCATGAAGGAGGGAAGGCTCATTAGAACTCCACTTATGAAGCTCCATTCCTCCCGCCCTCAATAAGTTGATCAACTCAGACTGAAGCACCTCTGCACTCTCTAGATCATTACTCCCAGTGAGGATGTCATCGACGTAGAAGTCCCTCTTGGCCGCTCTAACTGCCGAGGGAAACCTTCCTTCCTCATCTATGCACAATTGCTTGAGGACCCGAGTCGCTAGGTAGGGTGCCGACTTAGTACCGTAAGTGACCGTGAGCAGTTCATAAACTTTAACCTCGTTTTCCCCATCCCGCCAGAGAATGCACTGTAAATCTGTTTGTGATGGGTTTACCAAAATTTGTCTATACATCTTAACCACATCTGCGGTTATTGCAATGGTGTGTTTTCTAAACCTTAATAAAATAGAAAATAAATCCTCTTGAGGAATATTACCAGTTTTAAGAAAATCATTTAAGGAATAACCAGATGATGTAACAGCAGAACCATTAAAAACCACTCTAAGTTTGGTTGACGAACTCTCAGGCCTCAGAACGCCATGATGAGGCAAAACATATCTGGGGATATTTGACGAGACCTGCATATGACCAAGTCGCTCATATTCACTCATGAAGTCATGGTACAAGGCCGAGAGTTCCTCATTTTTGTCTAATCTTTTGAAAAGGCTAGTTAATCTTTTGTTTGCAACGAATTTAGAGTCCCCCAAATTCAAATTTTCATTTACAGGTAGGGTCACAACGTATTTACCTTTTTTATCCCTATAATGGGTTTTAACAAAATGTTCTTCACAAAATAAATTTTCATCACCCTGATCACTTTCAACCTCGATACCCTCCACCTCCCAAAACTGTTTAAGGGTCTTATCTAAATCCTCTAAAATTAACCCACAATGAACAATTTGGTTACTGTCTACAACCACACTTCCCCCACACAAAAAACCAAACACAGAGTTTTGGAAAATAAGATCAGTCCCAGGTTGATCTAGTGTACCAGGTTTCAGAAGCTCAAAAAAGACCTGAGCTCCCAACAAAATATCAACCTCTCCTGGTTTATTAAAATTGTCATCGGCTAATTTCACAGGTTCCAAATCAAGGGAACCGATATCAAAATATTGAGTGGGGGCCAAATCAGTGATATTTGGAACAACAAGCAATTCTACAATTTTTGAAAAGGTACCATCATGATTAGCAATGGTTGTTTTGAGTGCAGTGTCAACCACGGAGGTAGAGTTATTTAGTCCTGAGACCACGACTCTTATTTTGTTACGTCTTAGGTCCAGTTTCTTGGAGTATGTCTGGGAGATGAAGCACGACTGGCTTCCATTATCTAGTAGCGCTCGCGCAGAGTGATATCTCCCAAACCTATCCGCAATTTGAACAGTAGCCGTGCTTAGCAAGACCATTTTGGACCCAAATTTGGAAGTGTTAGCAGCAGCACAACATTTAACCTCAGTTTGGTTAACCGTTTCTTTCGGAATAAAAACCTGCGCGCTTGGGTTAAAACTAGCAGCAACTTGAGTTACTTTATTCCCACCACTCAGTGAAGGGCGACTCTCTTCAGGGACTTCGGAAAAATGCAAATAAATATGATGTCTCTTTTTGCAAACTCCGCAACTTTGCTTAGACCAACAAGTTGCGACCTTATGGTTACCCAAACAATTAAAACATAATTTATTAGCCTTAACCACTTCAACCCTCTCTTTAACCAACATTTTTCTAAACTCTGGACACAAATTAAGGTAATGAGTTTGATTTTTACACAGTACACACTTTGGACCTTTAACTTCCGACACAAAAGACTTAGAAGCAAATTTTGACCCATTAAATCGATTGCCCTTATTTGTTTCATTTACTGACCCACGCGAGTGAGAAAATGGCTCTGTTTTTCCACTCCCACTCGACGACACATAAATATCAATGCACTTGGAGATGTCGTGGGGCTTGAACCAATTGTCCTCCTGCTTAACGCCAATGTGTAATTGAAGGTCCCGATCCAAAGTACTAAAAGACTTATCTGAAACTATTAAATCGCACAAACCTTTAAAATCATTAACATCACGTAATTGACAGTAATAGTCAAAGGTAGCACTCAAACGTGAAGCGAATTGAACGTAAGTTTCGTCACGAAATTTTTGGGCTTTACGAAAGTCATTTAAAACGTCTTGAGGTGAACTTTGGAACTGTTTTAAAACGGCTTCCTTGACTTTAGAATAATCTGACAAATCATCTGCAGTCATATGAACCATCATATTAGTCGCCTTCTCCCCCAAAATATTCAACAAAATTTCAGCCTTAAAAGTCTCCGGCACATTTTTAATTTGAAATGCCCTCTCAAGAGACTGGAAATAAAAATTATAAGACTCGGAACGCGATGGCAAAGACATGGTTAAAGTTTTTACACTTTTAAGTAATTGTTCTAAACTTTCCGCTTTTTTGAAATTATCAGTATCATCAATCTTTACACTCGATTTGAGTGTTGAATTTGATCTAATTTGTTCCAGTTCCAATTGTTTTTCTATCTGTGCTAATTTAACACGTTCACACTCAAGCTGCGATTCTCGTTCTTTTGATCGTTCACTCTCGCGCTCACGTTCTTTTGAGCGTTCACTTTCGCGCTCACGTTCAAGTGCATTTTCTTCCTTTTCCTTAATATCAAGCAAAACAGTTTCAAGGACACTCTCAAACACCTCCCTTTTATTTTTGTAGACGTCGCTATTCTCAATGGCTTCCCTTAAAGTTAAAACCCTAGGAGGTGAAGGCACAAAAACATTTAACTCCTCTGCTAATTGAATTAATACTTGTTTCTTTAAACCAGATAAAGACATTTTTACTACTAAAAGTATAACTTTTATTACAAAATAATAATAATAAACAATGCTAAAAACTACTCACGGGCACCCACGGCACTAAACCACTCAAATTGGTGGTAAACTATGAAATATATCCGTACATGGCTAAATATTACACTTTCATTGTAGCACTCTGTACACTCGATCACAACTCCTTGAAAGCAAGTGGACTGTATAGACTGTATTCTTGAATCACTTCACGACGGACCACTATGTTGACGCCAGTTGTCAACATGTTGTAAAGGAATAAAACTCGTAAAATAGCTCAAAGGCAACTCTCTTTATTTAAATAGTAGACATGAAGGTAAAAGTTACTAACAGGAGATTTAAAAGGTTGATCAACAAATATTGCACATGACAAGTAAAAACAGATAGTTAAAATGGCCACGCAATACACAGAACAACAGACTTTTATAGAACCGCCTCTTCTTTACTTCATTTCATGTCATTTGCTTAGGCAGGCGGTTACACGGACCTTATGCCTATAAACCATATTCAAACTACACAAGTCTACGGATCCCATTGACAAATGGCAAACACAGCAAACGCTACTCTGGGAGGGCAATTGAATTAACCCTTGGCTACACTGTGATACATTGTGTGTCGGCGACTCGCTTTGTGATGGTCCCCGTTGCGCATCCTTCTCGGCAATAAGACGCCGCTTAGCCATAGAGGCAAGAAGATGGAGGGGAAGCTGGGCAAAAACCAATGCAAAAACTTGTTCGCCAAATGAAGCTATCGATTGCATTGTAGTAAGCCCAAGCAAACACCATCGGTGAAGTGTTTGGCGATATTCTTCAATGGTGTTTGCATAGGTTTACACGCTGCCTACTCAACTACAATACCACCTAGATTAGAAGGCCGAAGAACTAAGCAACACAACGTCACACTAGTGGACCAATTTCGATTTGTTGACCAATAACGTCGTATCTTAAGATGACGTCGCATCTTCATTCATCTTATCTTAAAAATGTATTCAAATACAAGATCTAGTCAAGAATGATCACTGGTCAAAACCACAGAATCGGTCCACTAATTTGACGTCAAGCATTTAGTTCGCCGGCCTTCTAATCTAGGTGGTATTGCTACTAAGGCCAAAGGAGCTCTCCCAAATACGCTCGGGGACGGAAAGTCTGACGTCATAGTTCCGGGTGACGTTGTTCCGAAGATGAAGAGAATCTGATGTCTCGAAATCTTTTCGGAACCACTCGTTCAAGCGTGACTACATTTGTAGGGTTCCGAATGAGTCCGAAATAGTTTCTCCATCTACGGCACCCGGAGCAGTGACGTCAAAATTTCCGTCCACCCTCATGTTTGAGAGAGCTTATCTAGCCTTTTCATTTAAGTTGGCCGTGGTTTACTACATACACTTGGCAATTTCTGACTCTTTAATGAAATTTAGAATTACAATGCGTTTTTTTACCTTAATTACTACCATTTTGTATAAATTCAGATCTCGGGCTGCACCCTACAACTGCGCAAACGGTCATATTTTGATTTTTTAATGAACGCTTTTATATGGAATTAAATGATGCGTTCCAGCATGACTAACAATAAGCGGTTTTTTGGGCTTACTAATCGACTTTCCGATAGCTTCACTTTGTTTCTCGTCATGCACATCCATTTCTTCTTGACTCTATGTGCTTATTTGAGGAAGAAGGCGTTGACATGGCAACGATCCCACAGCATCCCTTTCCTCTTCTTGCTCTCTCGTTTCGACACTGGGTTGCTACAGTTGGCGATTTCTGGACCAAGAAGTGAAATTTATCTTAAAGTTGTATTGATGGGAACTCTCTGCTACAATTGCGTCGGATAGCGCCAAAATTGGTATTCTCAACCAACCTTCTACGAAACTACGTTATTATATAATTATTTTTTATATAGCTATAAAGCGGAGTTGTTTTTGCTTTTTACGACTAATTTTTTAAAAAAAAGTTTACGTTTCAAAGTCGTTTTTTTTTTTTTTTTTAGAATTTCTTCTAGAAAATGGATCGAAAAAACATCGGTTTTTTAAAGTTCTTAATTCTAAAAACACTGTTTGGCATAGACCATTTACATTTAATTAGTACTGTTTTATTTTGATTGGTTAACAAGCACTTACTGGCTTATAATTCTAATTAAATTAATTTTTTTTAATCTTTAAGAATCTTTATTCCTTTTATCATGCTGCTTTGCGTTTCCCTTTAAACTTAAATAATACATTTGTTTTTCGATTGTTGATGCACGTTTTTAAAATATACTTCTGGTTACTCAACTGGATTCTAATTATATTTCCGATATTTGTTCAATATTTAAGTTTGCAAATGAAGTTATGGAGGAATATTTATGCATAATTGGGAGTTTGATGAGATGGTGCAATATTAAGGGTACACTCGTGCAACGCCGGATGTTCTTTATAGCTAGTTTATTGTAAGCTAAACTTGGCACTTGCAATTTTACTTCTTTCTTCTACAAAAATTTTTAGAGATCAAAACTGGAGCATATCAATTCCCATCACTGAAGCTGATTTTGTGAAATATTAGGGTTGATTACATTTATATGTATTCAAACCTAATATTTTCCCTAATATGTATATGTATTTGTATACATTAAATATGTACGCAAATTTTATTTTACCTAGGGCAGCTGCAAAATAATAACAATGTTAAATATTAGTTAAGACAAATAATTTCCTTTGTAAAGTAACGGTTATCGGAACTAAAAAAAAATCGAATCAGAAAAAAAATGGCACGATATGCTACAGATAATGCAAACTTCATCATTATCATTTTAACTCTAAATCTGTTCAATAACTCGCGGCTCTTCACCGAACCCAGTACTTTATTAAAAGTGACATTTTATATCCCACTCACTAAATCTTCTCCCCCCAATGGAGGAAATATGCTTTTGTTCTCCTGAATTAAAAAAAAATAATAATAAAGTATTGTCAGACGACGGGATACAAAAGATCAGCAAGAGGCAAAAAAATAGTCATACCCTCACCAAACATAAAAGAAGCATTCTATGGAAACACAAAAAGAAGTAATATTCCACAATTAATCATTTAAGCTGGTGGGAACGATTAAGGATATCATTGCCCAAAGTCTATTAATAATACAGCCGATAGAGGGAGCCCCGAGCCGAGACGGTTCTTTGTTAAGAAAATATAGACCATAAGATATTCTCCGTTTCCTACGTATTTATTATTTGATTTGTTTCCGTGGCAACACTGGTCGACGCCACGTCTGAGGTTTCTGATCAGCGACCTGAAAAATATGGACTGAGGATCCAATAGTAAAAGAGGGCGGTTGAGTGGATCTAGAGTTTCACAATACCGACTTGTTCCTTAACTCTTTCAGTCCCAGTGATGCCATTCGGCACCATAATTAAAAAAAAAATAATAGGCCTGACATCTATTGGTATTAATAAAATATTTTCTAATGAAAAAAGTTTGAAGAATCGAATGATGTGCTTTTTGATATCATAAATGGCTACAGAACAGACGATTAGAAAAATATTGAAAATTATAATGCCAAATTGTCATTTTGACTGAAAGGGTTAAATATGTAAAACTACGTAGCTTACATACGTTGTAATGTACTCGTTATAAATAAGAAATCCCAGCCATCTTGTATACAGGAAGAAGCGTTGTGATAGTCGTACTTTTTGTAGATTGGCGAACTCTTCCTATCACCGCTGGTGAGCCCAGTCGGTAAGACGCTTGCCTTGCATGCGGAAGGCCCCGGTTCGGGTCCGGACATTTCCAAAATAACTATAAATGGCCTAAAAAGCCCGACGAAAATAGATTGAGTGCTTGTTGAATGTGCTTCAAAGCCCCGATGTCGCGTACGATGTAGTTCTTGAAAGTTGTGTGGGGTGCCTACTCAGGGTCGGCTCGTCACTTGACTGTGGCTCTAAATTACTGCCCTCGTCGCCAATATCCCCCGTGTAGTTCTAGTGTGACTCTCGTACTTTTCTTCTTCGGAAAAGCCGACATTCCCGACCGGGCGGATAACGCGCCGTCACTAAGGGCTTATGTGGCTTTAAAGTTTAGAACATGGAGTGCGATTCGTAATAGGACAATAGCCGTTCGTCGGCTGTTAACCTTTTTTAACGAGGCTTGCCATTTCGCCAATAGTTGTCATGACGCTGTCTACGGTAGTAGAGAGGATTTTTAGTAACCGTAGTAAGCGAATCCCTGATAAATTGATTAGCAAGGTTTCTATTATAGAACATTTATTGCTATTTCTGGTATAAATAATTGAATGCTAAAATGTAACGTCTTCGTTTTGAAAAGTTATATTCAAGTGAAATCAGTGACTTATTAACCCATTTTCGACGACTTTGTGAATTCCATTAAGGGGAATGGACGCGCTGGATCGCGGTTCTCCAACATCAGTGTTAATCCAATGGAGAAAAAAGTGTTTTCTCTGCCACATTTCTCCTGTAAAATTGAATATTTTTACAAATGGATTTTTCTATGTGATAAATGCAGCTGACTTACAGGTTCCGACAATTTCATTTTTTGAAATTAGTTCATATTTTTTAAAAATTTTGAATAATTTTACAAGAAGTATTCGAAGCAATTTTAAAAAGTGGGATTATAGAGATCTGTAAGTTATCTGCATTTATTATTAAAAAAAAAACAGTTTGCAAAAATATTCAATACAGCCTGAGAAATGTGTCGGAGAAAAGTTATATCCGCATTGGATTACCATTGAGGAACTTGAGTTTGGAGACCCCCGGTCCAGCGTGCCCATTCAAATTTGATTTTGGTGTAAACTAATTTGGCCTACCTAAAGTTTTTAGGGCTATAATCTTTACTTAAATTAACAAAATATTGGTTAGATAAATTAGATAAATTTGAGCAGAAAACTCATTTTTACGAGACAAGTTTTCTTGCCAACCGTCGTTAATAAGTTTACAAAAAAAATGTTTAAGAAAATATAAATACCTATGATATTATAAACACAACATTTTTAGACTCTCATACGCGCCAAGGTGTAGCGAGAAAATCACGTGACTTTTATTTCGTCATGGGTCCTCCCAACTTAGGTTTACCAATGCTACGCATCCTAAGTCTTTGTTTCCGGTATGACTAATTTGGAAGAGTTGAAGCTATTTTTTCTTCCATTCTTCTTCCCTTTATTGGCTGTGAAATTAGTATCGGGGAAATGGCAGATGCCATTTTTTTTTTCATCTTGCAGGTGGGGTTCTTTTTTTGTTCTTCAATTTATTGTGTTAGTAACTGTAAGAAAAAATTAATAACTCAATAAATCTTGTTCCATGATTTACAACCCACATTAATTGTGGGGTTTTCCTGGCTCTGACGTGTGGGGATCGGATTTACGATATTCCTACACATGTCTACAATTCTGTAAGACTAACTCAAACAAGGGGCTGAAGAGCTCAGTCGGTTAGGCATTCGCCTAGCATGCGGAAGGTCCCAGGTTCGGATCTGGGCATTGCCGAAATAACTGCCGACCTATAAACGGCCCGAGCAGCCAAAATGTCCAACGAATAATACCCGTGTGGAGAGAGTGCCCGTTAAATATGATCTTAAGCCCCAACACTGCGTACGATGTCTCCCTTAATGGTTACGTTGGGTGCCTACTCAGGTCTGCTCGTCACTTGACTGTGGTTCAAGTCTTGGCAGTCAAAAAGAAATGCTAAATAAAAATTAAATTCTTCCTCTAGCCATGACTAGTAAATTAATGTCAAGTAGGAACAGAAAATCCATCAGAGCACCAGTCGCAGGAAATGTAGGAATGAAAGGTTGAAGTAATGACGTCACCTGAAACAAGCCAATAATGAAATTAACGTATAACATAACTACTTTGAAGAGCTTACCGTAAAAACGTGCCAAGTGACATTTTTGAAAAGAAATTGTGGTTTTAGTGTCAATGAACATATTACTTATATTTCTTCAACTATAACAAGCTTCCCCTTTTTCCTGAGCTTTAAGTTGTAAATCGTAAAAAATATATGTAAGTACCGTTTTCAACAGATCTGAATACAAACGAAACAATCTAAAGCTCATTTCCTCGTTTTCACCTCTTTAGGCGCGTTTACATGAGCCATCGAATCAATAGAATGCCAAATCCTCCATTAGGGGAAAAAGTGGTCGAGCAGGATTACTAACCCAATTCTGTGGCCGAATCCAAGGAATGGAGCATCAAACAATTCTTCATGGTTTACGAAACCCAGAATGAACCCTGCTTCTGCCTGGGAGAAAATCCCCAAGAGGGAAAAATTGCGGAGTTTGTTCTTAATTCCATGGATTTGATGGCTCATGTAAACGCGCCTTTTGTCACAACGCACGTTCTTCCACTAAGCTCTTTATTTCTCAGACCAAAATTCGTTTTTTTTGTACTCAGATTTAGTGTTTTTCTAGCCCTTTGATTAGTATGTAAACGTGAGTCAAAGTGCAAGCTTCTTTTCACTCCGCAAAAGTTAAGTTTAATTGTCAACACAATACATTAGTTAAAATATAAAAAAAATCTTGTTATTTTCCCGTTTCTTCAACCTTTAAAAGAGTCTATTAGAGGGACCATTTGCGTCTCAAAATTTCATTTCTAAAAATACCTCCGAAGTTAACCATTTTTAAAAATCAATAAAGCACTCATTGGAAAAAATCGATAGTATAACACACCTGCAATCAAGAAACTTGGCTCTCCCGAGTAATGCCCCCCCCCCTCTCTTTTCAAAGATAGCCAACTAGAGAGTAGATAAAACGATTAAAGCATGATTAGAATCCATGTCCAAAAAACCTCTACTGGACAGATCTCCTTATGGTTTCATCTACCTCTTTATTATTTTTAGTTGGCATCGGTCCGTTAGCCCTGCTTTTTCCTACCTCTACCTAAAAATGAAAGGGAAAATGCAGAAGTAAAATAGTATAAAAAGATTATTTTTTTTAATCTTGTAGAAAATTTTCCCCCGAGCCGTCTGCGGTTCAGTGATCAGATAACGAGTATTTTATGTATGAGATCATGCACCGACACATACGACTTTTATTTTTTTATTTGTTTCCCCCCTTTTTAGGGAAATTGCGATTGTGGCTTGAGATAGATGTAACTAGCACTTGTCTAAATATACACTCTTAAAACAAGAGTGAAATCCACTCCAGTTGGAGAAGTGCATTTTCGACACTGGAAAGGAATGAATATTACCTCAGACTTAGTTAAAATCACTTGTTAGGAGTGATCCTGTCGGAGGTTTAACACACAAATGATCCACTCTAAAAGGAGAAGTGCATTTTCCAGACTGGAGGAGTGAAAATTAATCGGACCGAGTTAAAATCGTTCGTTCGTTTTAAGAGTGTATATTACATCTAAGTTTTTGAAGGGTTAAGTTATAATATTTTTAACCCTGATTAAACTTTATAACTTAATTTACCTTTTCCACATATCCTTAATTTCACTTTGTACTTTAACATTCTAACCACACCCTGTCGGCGACAAACAGTCGCCTAGACCAATCGTTCCCACAGAAATTGTTTAGTCAACACATTTTAAAGTTGACATTTTCAAACTTTCTCATAAAAAATCTTAGCTTCTGATTGGTCGGTCGAAGAACATGCAATAACTGCCTGTACCGTAAATCACTTTTTAATACGACTTCAAGATGTAAGGTTGTGTGGTTTTTAGGCTGCCGAGCTTCGGCTCCGGCCCTGTTCATTACAAACTCTAAAATATTCTTTACAATAAACCAGTCTTTAGACGTCCAATATTTTTCTTTATTTCTAGATTAACTAAATAAGAAGTATACTCTCGTGTGTAATAGATGTTATTTTATTACATGTATGCAAAAATATCGGCTGATATCGTATCTGACATAGCATGATATCATTATGATATTAAGTAAAAAAAATATCGCGCGATATCATGTAATATTGGGATTTTGGAGAAATAACCAGAGCCGTCCTTTCTTTTCACACAACCCGTAAGGGAAATGAATTCACGAAGAAAAATTTTGATATTAATTTTGTAAAAATATAAATATCAATAAAAATACAAATGTGTTTCTATTTTTTTGTATTGATATTTATATTTTTGCAACGGAACTGTAATTCTAATAAAGAACCATTAAATAGCTAAAAAAACGGGATTTTCGAAAATAACCTACATTTAAATTTCTTTATAAATATTAACCAAATAAATTCATATTAGGTAGGCTATTTAATAAAAAAAGCATTTTCCCTGAAAATCTACTTAAACAAGAAATATTTCAATTTTGTAAGCAAGGTAAAAAGGGGCAATAATTATTACAAATGGAGAGAGCCATTTGGTAGTGAATTTTGTTTCTTAATTTTGTTTTATTGTAGCATAAATTCCAGTTTCTTACTTTCATGTAAGACCAAATAAATCCTTTAACCCTCTCAGGGATACGGGAATTATCTAAAGTGTAAAATTGTTTTCACTGCATAAGCTTAAATATTTAAATTTGTAACTGAAATTTTTATTTCTTTATATTTTTAGCTTTCACACTACGTTTCTAACGTGAAAAGGGGAAGGTATTATAATCGTTCAGTCCGTCCATCACCCACTTTCATAGCCTAAGCTACAAATGGTATGAACAAGTGTGATACGTCAAAAAAACTCAGAGCATCGAAATTATAATACATTGAAAATTTCAGAAAATAAATCGAATTCGATGAACTTCAATTATTTAAAAAACTGCTAAGGTTAATGCTCATTTAAAAAACATAGGAAGCCATTTTTATTAGAATTAAATCACCATTGCCACCGCAACAATCGCTCGAGAAACTTTCATTCTTTTAGACAATAAATTAAAATAAATTTATTTTTGAGACATGTATTCTTTTTTCGATCAGTTTAAATTATGTCAAATATATTTCACTACGAGACTCTGTATGTTGATATGAAATGTTTTCATTCTATTTAAAAGCGAGGACTATTACATATTTATTCTTTGAAATATAAATTTTTGCAAACGATTTAAGTAATAATTATTGGATTTTCGAAATAAAATAAATGAAACTAGCCAAATTTAGCATGTAAATGTTTAATATAGAATTAAAGTTAGCATTTAATTGTTTTAGAATGAATTTTATTTTACCTTATTTTTCACATTTTCATTTAATTAAAATAAACAATATTTAATTCTTCAAAAGATGCGATTCTTTTAGCTAACGAAACATAAGTGCGAGCTAAACTTAGTAAAAAAAAAGAAAGGGTTCTTAAACCATGCGGGCTTCCCTAATTCTTGTGAGCAGTGTATTTGACATACATCATACAACTTCATCAAACCAAAAACTACAAGCAAAAGGGGTAAAAGCAGATACGTCAAATTAGTGCGACCCTGTTTAAGAGGGGGGAGGGACATGAAGAAAAATGGCCTGGGAAATCCTCTCGGTATCAATAAGGTAAAATTTGAGAGATGTTGTTAAGAGGGAACGGGCACGCTGGACCGAGGGTCTCCAAACTCAAGTACTTACATGTTAATTCAATGGGGAAAAAATATTTTATCTGTAACATTTCTCCGGCATTGAATTTTTTAATTTATAAATGTAGATTACTAACCTGGTCCGATAGAAGAAGATTCAAATATCAGTTTTTAGCTTTTGAATATTTTCATTGATAGTTCTTCATTTTTCTAAAATCAATCTCCAATTTGACTAAATATAAATAACTCAGGAGTTACTTGATAGAAAAAATATAAATTTAAATTTGACAAAATAAAACTCCTCAGCTTTCAATATTGTATGAAATAATTTCGACGAGGGTCTATCCTATATCATTGACACTGCACTATCTGAAATGAAAATTAAACTCTTGGTTGAAGCTGCTCGGTTTCCCTCAGATTTTTTTATATCGAAGTGAGATTTAGAGGTATTATTATATATGCAAGCGTAATACATCGATTTTTCGATGAATATTAAAAACTCATCAGCTAACAAAAAAACTCCACCAAATTCCAATCGCGTTTTTAAGTGTTCAGCAAGATTACTCAACTTAGGCAAAAGAAGCATTACAAAGAAAAAAATCACATCATTATTATATATAGCTGCATATAATAAAAGTCAAATCCACAGGAAATTTTCCCATCGCACCTCTTTTCTCTTAACGATTTATTGAAGGAATAAGTGTGTGTGGAAACCGTCTTGTAAACTTGAGCCTTTCTTTGCATTTAACGATTAATTTCTGAATACCAACCTTTTCTGAAAGATTTCAGTGGCCAGCGATTTCAATCAGTAAGTTCTTAGGTATTTCCTTCCCTTCAAAGCTACCGCTCTCCAATACGAGAGCTTGGCTACTTAGAAGTAAAAAAAAGATTAAATGTAAGGGGACTTATGTATACTAGCTTTTTGTTATTCTGCTATTTTTACTTTCAATTATCTCATACGAAATAGAATGTAATGAAAGTATTACGATGGGGTCGAAAAGGGTAGACTAACCACTGAATGAACGTTTAAGACGTCACGTTCGCCAGTGAATGAATACCAGGATATAATGACCAGGACAGCCAGCCATTGTCAGATAGCTTCCTACTAGATGGGAGGAAGTCAGTGTTGCCAATCCATATAGTGGAATGATTTTCAATCCTTATTTCTTTAATTATATTTACCAAATGTTCATTCGCTGGGGCCTGTTCACTCACTGGTCAGTCTACCCTATTATGTTTTTTACACGTTTTGAAGGTTGCTGATTTCGAAAAAGTGGATTTCGAAGATTGATTTGTTTGTCAGTCATTCTGTTTGTCTGAAACCACTCTAGGGGCTGGGGAGCCCAATCGGTTAGGCATTCGCCTAGCCTGCCAAAGGTCCGGACATCGCCAATAACTGCCGACCTATAAACGGTCGTGCAGCCAAAAATGTCAGACGAATAAGACCCCGTGTAAAGGGAGTGCATGTTAAGTATGCTCCAAAGTACCGATGCTGAGTATGATGTCGCCTAAACGGTTGCGTTGGGTGCTTACTCGGGTATCAGCTCGTCACTTGAATGTGGCCCTCGTGTAGTTTTAGTTCGACAATAATTCAAACCTAACCTAGCCTATGTTTATGAAAACTTATAATAAAATGTAGTATTTAAAGAAAATCGCCATGTCTCACATGAGGAGCTACGGAAAACGGTAGATTGAGTTTTTGCATCGCAGTTCAAATAATTTTTAATATCCAAACTGTAGTCCCCAAAGTTTTTGATATTTAAAATGAAGAAAAAAATATCTGTTCTAAATACTAACAATACTAACTATAGTTTATTTAAAAAAAAGTACCAAATCAAAAGCTAAAATAATGGTAGGTAAAAGTTTACTTCTACTTAAAATGTCCAGAGACAAGTATAGAATAACACTTCTCTCTTTTCCTTCACATCCTTTCTTCTGAATCTTCATTGTTCCCTGTTTTAATTGAGGATAAGAATTCAGGAGCTTTCAAAACTGAGTACTATAAAGAGATCCGACGCGGCGATACTGTTCTTCGAAAATACCAAAAAACATAAAAATGTCAATCGTCTGTCTTTGTCTAGGAACGGCGCTTAAAATAGGATTGCATGTACAAGATTGTTCCGTTTTAATTGGTTGCTAATTGATGTATAAAGCGGTGAAAGATACTGCTTGTCTACTGGTTACTGTGATGTAGTTCATGTAAAATAGATAAAATACTTGTGAGCTAATTGAGTCCAAAATATTTTTTTTCCAAAGAACAACTATGATCATTCCCAGTTTTTTGTTATAAATATATTTTAGTTACAAAACTTACGCAATAGAAAAAACTTAATTTTTTATTGTTTCTGAATTGATTTCTTCGTGTAAAAATTAGTTTGGTTACTTCTTCGCATTTTTTTGTTCTTCCCCAAAAAAAATAAAAATAACTGCAAATACTTAAATTTTAAATTCTCGAAATGGAAAATATTAAATCAATTTTCAATTTCGAGAATTAAAATTTAAGTATTTGTAGTTACTTTTATTTTTCTCAAAGTTAGCTTTATTGTTATAGGACAATATTTCAAGCACTATTCCCTAGTATTCATACATGTTTAATTAAATCTATTTTATATTTACTGCAGTTGGTTACTGCATGAAGCAAAGGTAATTGGTTGTTCAAGGTGACTTATTTTCTTCCAGATTTCCTTCCTGCAGTTCCTTCGATCGGTGAAGGAATTTTTACTATGTTCTCACGTGACTTTAATTAATTGAGGCTTGAGGAAGAACTTTTTTCATCCAGTATTTATGTTGTCACTCAAGATCTTAACCAGACCATCGTTTGAATAACATAATTTTTAGAAAATAAAGCGTATAAAAAGCTTAACTAAAAATTAATAAACTAAAAATGACTTTCAATTTGCTATGTTAAATTAAGTACCCAAAAATCTTTCAAACTAACCACGCATAACTATTACTGTCACTTTACCTTAGTTAAAAATTACAAGACCCGTCTCCAATAGTCTTCATGTAACTCTAGTGCTACTGTAACTAAAATAAACCATAACTATTAATCCCAAAAACGAATTAAATCTAAACCACACAAATGCCTGCTAAATATCACGCCCTAAAATACCCCTAGATGGCGCTACCATCATAATAAAGCCAACTAACGATCCGAGTCTAAGATTGAAAATCTTTTCTACGTCGTCATAGCAACCAGCTCTTGCTCCTCCGGTTACCATGGAGACGGCGTGTATGCGAGAGACTTCCAAAACACAGCCAAGACCAGTCCAAAGTGAAAATACGGGGGGAGAAGGGTGGTTTTGTTGATAGGATTGGTTGTTTAGGAAATAAGAACGGAATTAGAGAACAATTATTTTTCTAGTTTGGTGTTTTTTAACTGCTTATTGTGTAAAAGTAAATTGATGAGTTCTTTAAAAAATTTGTTGTGGTGTCTGTAATTTAAATGCGTATTTTATATGTAAATTGGGATTTTAGAATGCATTGTCTTCAAATATCATTGAAAGAAAATATTAAAGAATGCTTAGGAAAACTGTAAAGAAATATGGTTAATTTAATACAGTATATAATATTTATAAATCTCATTATTACAAAAAATGTAATTAGTTAGGAATGCTTTATATGGGTAGCAGTATAAAAAATAATAAAGAAGCTTTGTTTAAAAATACATAATTTTTTTGTGGAATTTATTTTTAAATTCCATTTGAAGTCAAATACTTTTTATTATAAGAATTTGAAGTTCAAGGCATTTGAAAGATAAAATTATTTTGCAGAACTTTCGTCTAAAGAGGAATATTCAGTTAAGATTTGTAAAAGTAAGGAATAATTTCAGTGTATAGTATGACAGTTCCCGAGGAGTGATTTTAGAGCCCTATTCCACGAACCGTGGAAGCAAATATTCTTTCGCCAACTGATAGGTTCAATGTGGAATAAGTAAACCAAATCTACCACTTTGTAACACACTACACTACAACTTCTACTTTGGTAATGCACACGTCTTTCAGAATCTTTTTAGAATCGAATAAAATGTGTAAGCTTTGTTTTAATTGGCTGTTTTGTATTAATGTATTTTTATTTTCATTAGAACTTTTGTTTATTAACTTTTCATTATTAATAAGTAGTTAATATATTCATTACATTGACTGTGGATTCAATAATCATCGTTTAACAAAGGTTGCAGTTTGTTATACTTCATAAAAGTAACTATATTTTAAATTTATATTGTAATACATAGTCCTACTGCATGTCTAACTTTCTTTATATGGTCTTCTAATTTTTTAAGGGGGAATGGGCACGCTGGGTCGCGGGTCTCCAAAGCAAAGTACATTAGTGTTAATCCAATTGAGAGAAAAAATTCTACCCCATTTCTCCAGCTGTATTGAATATTTTTGCAAGCGGATTTTTTTTGTGATAAATGTAGCTGACTTACAGGTCCCGACGATCCCACTTTTTGAAATTAGTTCGAATTTTATTTTAAGTTTTGAATAAATAGTTTTACAAAGGCATTCGAAGCAGTTTAAAAAAAGTGGGATTACAGAGACCTGTAAGTTATCTACATTTATATTTAAAAAAAAGTTTGTAAAAATATTCAATACAGTCGTTGAAATGTGGCAGAGAAAATAGTTTTTTTCCCCATTGGATTAACATTGAGGCACTTGAGTATGGATACCTTGATCCAGCGCGCCTATTCCCCCTTAAGATAAAGTGAAGCAAAAGAGCTAATTTTCAAACTGAAACTGAACTGATAAATAAAGCAAATTTTCTTGCTAATCATCGCTAATGGGTTGATATACTTAAGAATATATTTGCATAACATTGTCCAATTTATATAATTATTAAAATAATTTTTCTTGTGTTTCGATCGTAGAGCAGATTTAGTGCCGATTTCTTAAGTGTCTGAGCCCGTCTTGTTCTAGCACCCTGAGGAATGAAACAATTTGGCCGAATTGTACATTTGTTATCTCTGCAGGAAAGGTAAATGTTAATTTTCAACTAATTAATTAGAGTTGCTCTTATATATTTAAAAAATAAAATTATAAATGAAACTTTCGTAAAACTATGTTGTTGGAATAACTGATTATCCCCAGCATTTTTTTTTACGTCTGTGTTTCTTAAGGAGCTAACCTAGGTTTCAAAATCAAGAACATCTTAACTTTTAATTACTTAATATAAAATAGTGTAAGGTAATGAAAGCATTGCGATGTGGTTAAAAAAAACCCGAAAGGGAGAATTTGGGCTTTCTACACGGTTTGGAGAGTGCTGGTTCTAAAAAGATGGTTTTGAACATCTGTCTGTCTGAAACCACTTTACAGCTCATACTAAAAGAACTGCAGACTTTACAACAAATTTGGTTCTTTTGTTCTCGGTACCTGTTGAGAAATAAAGTTTTCGAGAATATCGCACATGTGCAAAGGGTAGCTGATATAGAAAATTTTGGATTTTAAAGTTACTTTTGAAATAGGACCTTATCCTTAAACCATTTCAGTCCCAATGACAATTTGGCATTTTCATTTCAGAATTTTTTATTTTGGTCGTCTATAGCCATTTATTATATCAAAAAGCACATAATTCTATTCTTCAAACTTTTTTCATAAAAAAATATTTTTTATTAATCCCAATAGTTGTCATCCCTTTTATTTTTTTAAAATTATGATCATAAAAATGATGCCAAATGGCATCACTGGGACTGAAAGGAAAGGGTTAAATGTTATTGGCTTTGTTAAGTGGTAATATGGTTTTACGAACCTATTGTTTATAAAGGCAAAGTTTAAAGTCACATCCAAGTAATGAGAAAGATTATTCGCCATCATTGTTAACTAAATGAAAAAAGTTTCTGTGTTTTTTAAACTTTTCTTTATTCATGTTTTGATTCAGTTCTAACTCTTGTTTTATTTTGAAATCTTTTTTTTTTTTTGGTTTTGAATTTTTGGTTTTGAATTATCGTCGCACTAGAGCTACACGAGGGCTATTGGCGACGGGCGTCGTATTTTAGAACCACAGTCAGGTGACGAGCCAACACCTGAATAGGCACCCAACGCAACCGTTAAGGGCGACATCGTACGCAGCGTTAGGACTTTGAAGGATATTTAACGTGCACTCCCTTACACGGGGTATTATTCGTCGGACATTTTTGGCTGCACGGGCCGTTCATAGGTCGGCAGCTATTTTGGCGATGCCCGGACCCGAACCTGGGACCTTCCGCATGCTAAGCGAGTGCTTAACCGACTGGGCTCCCCAGCCCTTATTTTGAAATCAAACAATTCTAACCACCCGATATCTGGCAATAAGTGAATGAATTTACCCCTTTACCACATGTTCTGCCCCTATTCCAAGTTGAGACAATCGCTCTACCATCTGCGTCTATCCTTGGGTTACCAAATAAAGGGTAATTCCAACCCCACCAAAGGATTAAAAACCTGCAAATGCCATTCATTTTCCGAACATCCTTTTCGATGAATAAAAGATATAAAAATTAAACTTAAGCCCAGCTTGTGAAAAGAGGAGAAAAAAAGAATCTGCTGACTTGGGTAAAGATTCAAAAAGCGTTTGTGGATTAAGGCCTTATTCCAATATCTATTTTTTTAGAATATATTTTTTTCTCCTCCTAATACCCTCCAATGTCCTTTAATGCTGTTAACTGCAGTGTTGGAGGTTTTTCTAAGGTTTCGCCCAGTGCTGATGAAGAAGCTCTACTGGTGTTGGAAGGGATTAAGGCTTATAATAAATGCAGTTATCAGTCTGGCAAAAAATATTTGAATCGTTGAATCCAAAAAGAGGCTGAAGTCCATTAGACGGTTTCCGTTTGCGCTTCTTCTATCATTCAATATTAAGGGGAAGAAGCCTAGAGGGAAATGCTTCAATAGACTTGGCACCTGTTTACGATTCATATGTTTTGCGTCAGTAAATAAAAGTACTAAAAGGGGAAAAGTTGACCAATGGGAATAAGAAGTGCTTCTATTCTGTGTTTTATATAGGATTGCAGTGGAGGGTTTGAGCCCTCATTTCTTCTTGGATTGCGAACAAGAATGGTCAAGCAAGGAAAAAGGTAAGGAGATTTCATGTACTTTATTTCATATTAACAAATGCTGTTTGGTAATGCTTCCGGTTGCCTATTTCTTGCTTCTGATTGCAGAGCTTTAACACAAGTAAATGGAAGTTTAGGGTGTTTGACTCTAAAACTAGTTTATAATGTTATTTTCTAGAAAATGAATTGCATTTGGATTTAGTAAAGCCTAAGCAGCTTAGTCTTATAAGTTTACATCCGTAAATTCGGGATCAAACGAATTAACCTTTTTCTTCGACTTTGATCTTGATTGATTGTGATAACAGAAAAATCGATTTGTTGAATTTATCACTTATTGCTTAATTCGTATGTGTAAATTGTAATTGGGGGCATTTCTGTATATAGCAGAGTCTGGGGGCTATATACTCTAAAAGATTGCAAGCTGTTTTCTTATATTTAATTTATTGGCTGTTGGCTCACTTAGCAGAGTTATTTCGGCTCTATTCTGGGGTTTGGTTCAACGTACTTTAAGTCAAATTTATTTAAGCACAATTAAATATCGATGCAATATTTCTAAATCCATTTCAGAATCCTCCGAGTAATATTTTTTTTCTGTTACATTAGAAAATCCAATAAAGACGTTTTCTTGTATTAATTTTTTTCCTACACAATTTTCTTAATCAAATTTGGTTAACAATTTATTTTTGGCATTTTATTTGTAGATTTAGTAAGTAAACAAATGATAAAAAGCAACACTACTTTTGGGTTAATTCCCTCATAATTAAACAGACAATAGTTTTTTAAAAATCATACCTTCTACAATTTTTAATTAACTAATCAGTAATAACGCTAAAAATAAACATTAATATGATGTCCAAAATGCCTTCTCAACGAATTTTACAAAAAAAATTGTTTCCACTATTTAAATTTTATTTGCCAAATGAGGCGATCAAGTTTACGAATTTGAAAATTGTTTCCCATCTAAAGAATTATGGACGGAGAAAGACAAATTAAACTGCTACAAATAGCACGTAGGGTTAACATTTATCAAATAGATGTTATAAAATAACTTCAATAATATGAGTTTCTAGTACTATTTTATGATTTACTGCACTTAATATTCAACCTTGTTTAAAATGCTACTCGTTTGAACGCTATAACCGGGTCATACTGTATATATTTTTCCATATAAAATTTTTCATTATAACTCGTGTCTCGCCAATTGGCGGGCATTTGTTGGCACCCAGTCACGGGTCAATAGCCGCCGTCTGGCGGAATCCATTCCTGTGAAGGGGGGCAGGTGAGGGGGCATTTTTCGTGAAAGGGTGTTGGGGGGGGGGGGGTAGACGTGTCGAACCAATCAACACTGCACCTGGAATACCATGAAATGCCACCTTGTACATGCTTGTGGCATTAAAAAAAAAACTTTTTTTTTTGGTAGAGAGGGTAAAGGGTTTGGCAGTTCTTGATTTGGTTTTTTGGTTGCAATTAGTGCTTGTATTTAGTAAGGCTTCCATTGCCTACAATTAAGACTTCTAGGGAGCCAGCCTTTTATTTAGGGGTTGGGGAAATTTAGGGAAAACCTCCCTTCATTGAAAAAAAAAACTTTCTGTGAAGGGGTTAATAGTTGTTCATGATTTGGAACAGCAAAGTTTTAGAATAGATTACAATAACGTTTCTAAATTTTTGTTATATTCAATGACTAGCGGTGAATTAGCATTTATTGAGCTTAACAATATTGAAGATTCAATATCATAGTTTTAAAAATTACGTAGCAACAAAATCTTCCTCATGGAACGCGTCAATCCGGAAAATCCCAGGGGAAGGGAGCGCAGTCAGCATAGGCGCTTGCTTGTACAGGGAGCACACATTAAATATACTGTTTATTAATATGCACATTAAGTATGCTGAAGTTCAAACGCAGCGCTCGATGTCGACCTTAAACGTTGCGTTGGGTGTCGTCTCGTCACTTGACTGTGGTTATAATTATGAAGCCCGTCTCCATTAGCCATCGTGTAGATCTAGTGCGACGATAATGCAACCTAACCTAACCGGAAAATTTTACATCGTCTTTACCACCTACGGATCAGTTACTCGCAGACTGACTCAAAGGATGTCTGACATTTGCCACTTGAGTCTGGAACAAGTCCAAAGTTAATTTCGGTATTTCCTGCGTTAACTAAAGCGGAGTAATTAATGCATAACTATCTCCGTAATTCACTTGGTCGTAAATAATTAACCGGCCCTTCCCGGAATGCAACACGCGCCAGTCTGTGAAGGTATATCACTGCTAAATAGGAAATCTTTTGTAATTGGAGTTGGTCTAAAGGGACTAAGGGTTCCAAAAACCATATTGTGGGAAGAATATAAAACTTAACATATTATTTAATTAATTTTATTATTTAATAGCTTCAAATATACGATGTATATGACTTGGGAGATTTTTTTTAAAGTCCAAATAGTCCGAACTTATATAATGGTGCGATGTCTACTTCTATTTCTGTAACCATTTGGCCTAAATTGTTAGAAATAGAAGTTGTCCATAGTCCATGGCAAGTGGCTTGCTCTTCGACGGACCCTCAGTCAACTCTTCAAGCAAGCTTGGTAGAGCGAAAGCTGCTACCAAAATGCGATAGCACCATAAAAAGTTCGTGTATTTTAGTTGAACTTAATTTTTTTTAATTAAACATCTGGAAGTTTTTGTTTTTTCAATTTTTGAGACCTGTATGACCGTAGTAGGTCCTATAGTCTTCAATTTTAGACAAGATTTATTCCTCAAAGTTAGACCAAGAATTCAAAATTCCAACTTAAGAGGTTTTAAACGGCAAGGAGTCGGGTGGAACTCCAATCAAAGAAATTATCAAAAAGCAAAAGTTATGCTTTCGTAGCGCCATCTGATTTGCACTACACTCTTAAAACAAAAGAGTGAAATCCACTCCAGTTGGAGAAGTGCATTTTCGACACCCTAAAGGCATGCATATTTTCTCAGACTGAGTTAAAATCACTCGTTTGGAGTGATCCTGTCGGAGTTTTAACACAAAGGATCCACTCCAAAAAGAGAAGTGCATTTTCCAGTCTGGAGGAGTGAAATCCACTCAGACTGAGGTAAATTGGGAGTGTTTGTTTTAAGAGTGTAGATATAACTCCCGCACACTTGTTATTTCTCGAAAGTGAAGCAATACCCAAGCCCTGTTTTACGTTTACCAAATACATTCATGGTAACCAGTAACCCAATAAAGATATTTTATGACTTGGCCCCTTTTAGATAAATATATATAATGCAATTTTACAGTGGATCGCTTTCTTTAAGGATTGCGAAACATGGGGCTGCAGAAGTGCAAAAGAATACTTAGCTCTAATTAGAGGTGTAGTTTTAATAGTATTAAACATAATGGAAGGATAAAGCTTTCATTATAATTGATGCAAACACCAGACAATAGAGCGTTATAATATTACTTAAAAGCATTATATTACTCGAGTTAACCTTAACCAATTAACGATAATTAGCATGTTTTTTTTTTTGCCATGCGAAAATAAGTTTCATGCTTAAGTTTATCCAAATAACCAAAACATCAGACAAATAAACACCAGAGTTATGAAATTTTTTTTGTAGGGCAAATTATGCTACACGAAAAACAAATTAAAAAAACTAAAGTTTTTATTCGGAAATAAAGGAGTTAAAAGCATCTCCTACCCTCATTTAAACCATTAACGTTTTGAAATAATTTTATCTAGCCGTCTTATTTTGTAAAATTATGATCAGAAACATGATGCCAAATGGCATCACTGGGACTGAAAGGGTTAATAGAATTATGATAGTACTTTAAAATTGCAGTATTGCAGATAGCATGAGATAGTGATTTTAAAAAAAAAGTTTTACAAAATGTTGAATACTTTTATTGACATTGCACTGATAGATTTATCAGTGCAATGTCAATAAAAGTATTCAACATTTTGTAAAACTTTTTTTTTAAAATCACTATCTCATGCTATCTGCAATACTGCAATTTTAAAGTACTATCATAATTCTATTAACCCTTTCAGTCCCAGTGATGCCATTTGGCATCATGTTTCTGATCATAATTTTACAAAATAAGACGGCTGACATCTATTGGGATTAATAAAACATATTTTCTGATAGAAAAAATGTTTGAAGAATCGAATAATGTTCTTTTTGATATCAAAAATGGTAATAGATGATCAAAAAAAAAATCGAAAATGAGGATTCCAAATTGTCATTGGGACTGAAAGGTTTAAAAGGTGGTAAACAAACTTTTATGATTTACTTTATTTAATATTTAACCTTGTTTACAATGTTATCTCGTTCATAACGTCATAAACGCCGCAGATAACGCTATAACCGGGTTACACTGCATAAAAAAAAACTTAAAAATGAAATAATAAAATGTAAAAATATCTTTCGCCACCCTCTGCCTGATGGGATCTTCCGCCCCGTAATGCCCCCCTCCATCGTACGTGCCCGAGTTCCAGGATTTGACCAGGGGTCACTTTTCATTCCATATTTCACGAGCATCGATTTCCTATTATTTATGGAGATGCGTGCGTGGGCGAGCATTCATGCCGCCGCTTTTTAACATACTCTTTTTGGACGTGGAGGATTGGAGATGTCCATGGAGTAAGGAAGGAGTTGGAGATGCTACTTGTGTGAAATATGGTTTGGAAATTGAAGCCATTGATCGCTTTGTAGTAAGATGGTAACTTAAAAAAAAAACAAAACTTGAAACATTTGGCTCTATTCTAAGGTAGTGGCGAGGCAAACAAAAGTGGCCCCAAAGGGGAGATAAGAATACGACAGAAATGTTGCCATGTCAAAAACCAATACAAAAACAGGTTTACTAACTGAAGCTATTGATCCCTTCAATATTAAGCCTAAACAAACGCTTGGCAACTTATTTGCCGGCAACTACGCTATGGTTTGAGAAGATAGTTGAAATGAAATATAAACAAGGTGTGTAGAGCTTATCAAAAAAAGTTCCCCACTAGTGATTATTTAGATCGTTATTTATCCTAGAGAATCGGACCTTTTTGTTTTTGTTAATAAAAAACATTCTAAATTGATTGCAAAACAGAAAATTTGCATCATGGGACGTCTTCATACAATAAAAACCAAGATCTGAACTCGCCACTAGTCTAGTGAGTAGCTCTAATGTGAAGCTATTCCGATCCAACCAATTCAAAAAACAGGTTTCCAGGCGACTTCAAGAGTTTTTATCGCCAAGCATTTCAACGTATTCCTATCTATAGACCGGGGCCACTTTTGTTTGTCTCACCCTGTATTTGCTGAGGCTTATACATCGACTTGGCGATTTTCTTGCCTCCCAATAAAAACTATAACTACAACGTATTTCTCATGCTGGCGCTTTTTAACATGCTCTTTTGGACGTGGAGGATTGCTGATGCCCATGGAGGTAGGAAGGAGTTGGAGATGGTGCCTGGTAAAAAACAATGTAAAATCCGGTTTTCTAAAGGGAAGTCATCGATAGCCCTGTAGTAAGCCCAAACATACTGAATTATTTGGTGCCATTCTAAAGTGGAATTCGTTTACACTCTTTGCCAACCTAAGTTGGGTAAATAGAAATATGCTATGGAGAAGATCCTTCCGCGCATGTAAAGAGTTCCATAAATAATTTGTGAATCCATCCAGAAAACATGTTTAAAACATGAATTTCGCTTAAGGTCGAACAGACTTGAATATTATTTGAGAAAGTTTGACAATTTTATCAGAATGTAAAGTGTATTTTGGTTAAATTGTATTCAGATCATTTTGTATGTAAATATTACCTTACAAGAGTTTCCAACTAACGGACCAATGGCGCTTTTCCCTTTCCATTTTTACTCTTTGTTTTTACCCTAGTTAGGGTGGCACGGCACGGAGTGTAACTTATGTATCGACTTAGTGACTTTCTGACCTCCTAATAAAAACTATAATGGTCTTGTTCCACTATTTTGTCATAGAAAACGAAACAACCAATGAAGTCGCAGTTCGGAGCGCGTGACGTCATAAGAAATATTCACAATAAAATGTATTTCATGCTGGCGCTTTCAACATACTCTTTTGGACGTGGAGGATTGCTCATGTACATTGTACAGCTGTGGAAATAAAAAAGTACCCACTTGAGGTTATTTCCTCCGTTAGTCACCCTATAGAATCGGACCTTTTTGAGATTGTGTACAATTAACATTCTGAGTTAATTGCACGATATAAAATTTGCATAAGTGGCCGTCTTCATATTAAAAATATTACGATCTTTGAAATTTCCAATAGCAACACCCAATTTTAATAACTTAGAAATGTTAAGCACTCTAGAAAACCCTTAAGTCTAAGTTTTTGTTACATTTGGATGAATATTTGACGAGTTATTCAATCGAATCACTTGGGGATCTTTTGGGGACCATCTCTAAAATGACAAGCAAGCATGCATGCAAAGCCGCCTTTATTTATCAATTACACAAGGAATCTTATACACATTTCCCTAAAGGGTAATTAAAAAGTATTTTGTGATTTACTCAGAAAATTATGAATAAAAATTTTTAAAAAATGGGATTTCGCTTAAACTTCTTGTCTTAAATTTATTTCTTTAAAAATATTAAGGGGTTTCCATTCATATTTTTTTTAAAAATTAATATAATAATAATTAAAAAATATAAAAATTGTTTTAAATACCTCAATATTGAATGCATTTTGTTTGGGTTATTATAATTTCTTTTTAGTAAAAAATTTGTTTCATTATCTCAATTATTTATGGATTGGGATAGTTTTTTATGGGCAACTCATTTAACATTATGGGACCTAAACTTTGCACGTCTCTAACTCCCCTAATAATGCTTAAAAACTAGCAAAATTTGGCATTTCGTATTAACATAGGTCATAGATTTGAAATATGGACTCAAAAAGGGGTGTTACTATTGAAAATTTTAAAGTTAGTAACATTTTTAATATGAAGATGATCCCTTATGCAAAATTTGTGTCATGCAATTAACTCAGAATGTTAATTGTTTACATTTTCAAAAAGGTCCGATTCTATAGGGTGACTAACGGCAGAATTAATCACTAGTGGTACTTTTTTTATTTCCGCAGCTGTACATGGAGGTAGGAAGAAGTTGGAGATGATGCAGGGTAAAAAGTAATGTAAAATCCAGTTTTCCAAGTGAAGCCATCATCACTTTGAAGAAAGCCTGTTCAGAAACAGTAAAGTTTAGTTAAGACCTGTGGCAACGACTGTTTAGAATGTTAATGATTTATTTTGTCGAACGTTTCTCGAATATCACAGGAAACATTATTGTTCATCTTTAAGACATTCGATTGTTTTTTAAACTTAATTCATTTGGAAATTATATGTTGCTGTTGTCAGTTGGAAAAAGAAAAATCTAGAAGTTATTGAATAACTTTAAAAATTATTTTTTATACTAATTTAAGAAATTGTTGTCTAGGGATTATACCTAAAAAAAACTTAAGAAATATGCTTTTTTTGTTTTGCCCTATTAATCATTGGCACCCCGTAAAAAATGTTGAAAATCAGACTGTCTTTTTTTTTAAAGTTTTTGACAAAAATGCAAAAATGACCATAATAAAAAAAAATTGGCATGTATGCCAAATTTTACTTGCTATATATACTAGTTATCTCTTTCAGATACACACAAAAAATACTATCAAGGTTGTTTTCTAGTAGTTTTCTACTAGTTAGTTTTCAGAACGTGCAGATACCTTAATTTTTTCTAACTGAAAAATAAATTTTGAAATATCAATCTCGCAAGTGGTTAACAAATTCGTTTATAATTGAAAGTATCGAATCATTATTTTTCAAAGCAGAATTATATTACTTTGGTAGCATTATTGAAAATAACATTTATTAAATCATTAAAATCATGAAAACATTAAAAAATCCTGCAACAAATGTCTCTCCAGTGCAGCCAGCCCGGCCCACCTCCTTAGCTGCGTGATTTTTGCAAAGGAGGATTTTCTGCTCGACCCGGTCTTGTTTTTCGATTTCCTGAGGGTGAATGGACTCATGGACCTGGTCTAGCTCCGCTGGACCAGTGGGGATGAGAAACAACAACAACAACAAACATTAAAAATATTTTTGAATAAGTTTAACTTTATAAAAATGCTAATAATCAGTTAAGTTTACAAATCAACCGTTCTTCAGCCAAATCTATCTTGTCCGTATGTAACAAACTATATTACCTTCGTATCATACTTACGCTCCCTATTCTTGAAATGATAAATGGTCACAAGGTATCATTTGAGAGATTCAGCTTTTCTGCGGTTTCTAGAATGGTGGATGAATCTAGAAATCCTGATGAATTATTTTATCTAATTTAAGAGTTTTGAATAATAAAATGCAAAGCTTACAAAACAATTTTTTAACCATAGCTTTTGTATCGCATTCTAACGAACCATTAGCACTTTCGTAGTATCATATTTAATACTGTTCCATATTCTTCTTCTAATGAGAAATGGTCACAACTTTTGTAAGGCTGATATTTTATATTTGATCTTTCTAGTTTTTTGTATTTTGATATTTTTATTCCTTTTTTATGTTCCCTTTTAGTTTTTTGTAATTGTGATTTGCCTTGTATTTTGTCCTCTACCAGTAAATTGATTTTTATCTGTATAAAATAAACATTAAAGCTTACAAAACAACCGTTCTTTAGCCATAGCGTTTGTCACGCGTTAAAACATCCATTGCCGATTATAGCACCTTCGTATCATATTTATATTGTTCCCTATTCTTCGAATGAGAAATGGTCACAAGGTATCATTTGTAGAGATTCAGCTTTTCTGCGATTTCAAGAATGATGGATGAATCTAGAAATCATGATGGATTATTCGGGATAATTTTCGGTTACGGTACAAAGTAGATAGGCAGCTCAAGTGCTGGGTTAGACTGAGATTATCCACTGAATTGTATTTGATTTTCTCTTTTTTAAAGGCTTTTCTTCAAATGGTTCTTCAAAGTTACGTCTTTCTTTAGATTCGGTTATGTCTTTGACGTTTTAATGTGAGAAATTCGAAAGTTTTTCGGGAGTTGATTTGAAAAGAAAGTATTTCAATTATGTTTTTGAGTGAGAGGTTTTTTTTTGTCGTTGGTTTAATTGTTTGATGGGATGGTTTTGGTGGTATTTATTGATTGGCGTAGCATTTGAAATGGTTCTTGAAAATGTTTCTTTACTTAATTTGTAAAAGAAAATAGGATAGAGAGCTCAGTCAGTAAGGTAACTGGCTTTGCATGCGTAAGGCACTAGACCTGATTAGGCACCCAACACAGGCATTGTATGCACACTGTTAAAAAAAATTACTGAATTTGAAGGAAAAAGCCCGGCAGCTGAGTTGCCGGGCTTTTCCCGTTCCGTTAAGTATTTTCCCGTTACGAAGTTCCGTTTCTTATTTCTCCGTTATTAAAATTTTCCATTTTGAATTTTCCCGTATATTTACAGAAGTCCCGTTTCTTATTTCTCCGTTATTAAAATTTTCCATTTTGTACAGGGTGGCCCAAAAGTAGCCTAACAGTTAATGTTGTACTATTGGTAAGAACTTCGGCTTATTTAGAACAGGTATTTGACATAGTCGTGCTTAGTTTTGTTGGTTGGCTAAAATAAAGTCGTAACTAAAACTAAGCACGACTATGTCAAATACCTGTTCTAAATAAGCCAAAGTTCTTACCAATGGTACAACATTAACTGTTAAATGACTTTTGGGCCATCCTGTATTTCCCCTCGTATCCACCGTAGAATATAAAAATAAATTTAAAACCAGTCCATTATCTACAGTATAATATAATTGTCAAAATTACATATTTTTTTCAACTATAATATATAATTAAACTATTTTAAAAGGCAACAAACTGTTAGATATTAAATTATAGTGATTTAGCACATTGACTTTACATATTAAAATTACTTTGAAAGAAAAACAGCAAGTTTCAAAAATGTAATGCATCATAATACAAAAAATTAAATTTATCTTTCAATGTAAAACGTTCTTGATTAATAACCAGAATTTAAGACACAAATTATGCATTGTAAAAATAATACTTTTAACCATAAAGAAGTAGAGATTAAAGTTTTTCATACTGTTTTTCTTTTTTAGCAAGTAATAACTAAATAATTTTATAATAATATATATGTATCGGTTGAATAAGAAACCAAAGCAATTTACAGAAAACATTTTTATTTCAACAGAAAAAAGTATTACATTTACACTTACCTTGATTAAATTTTTAAACAAAATAATCCAAACATTTCCAACAAAAAATGTAGTTTCACAATTTCCAACACACATATTTTAAAAACACTTTGAGCTTGTATATGAAAAAGATTGAACATTACGTCTGTGAAAAACATCGAAAGTGAGAATATCGAACCAAGCAATGCGACGATGGGACACTTACCTTAATAATTTTAACATAATAATCCAAATAATTCCAACAAAAAATGTAGTTTCAGTATTTCCAGCACACATATTTTTAAAATACACTTTGCGTGGCATTAAGTTTGAAATTCTAGCATATTTAAGTGATAAGACCTCGAAATAATACAGCGAAAACCACGGTTTCCTTTTGTAGAAAACGAAAGTAATGAGCAGATGCTTGACACCCGGCTTTTCACTGCAGTATAACTTCGAACATGTTTATTTTCTTTTCTTCAGTTAGACATCATCTGTAGTCATAATAGTTCTGTACAACAAATTCTAAATCCGATTTCAGCTGCCGGTAAAAAGTCGTAACAAAATGTATGTTTTAAAATCATCCTCTTTAAGTTGGCTCGAAACATTATCTCACAACTTTTTACAATTTTTAATATGGCTTTTAATCCATATTCTATCACATGCTGATTCTGTCGAAATCATCGAGAGAAAACGAAAAAAAGAATTATTCTTTTTGCATAAAAGAGGAGTTGAGCAGTACCATGCAATCTTCAAAAGTTTTTCCAAACGATTTACAAATATTTAAAGTTGCTTTAAAAAACTATTTTTAATTATTTAATGTGTTCTAATCGTATTTTCAGCAAGAACTGTTTGCTTTACATATTGCTTGCATTTTTATTATACGATTTTTATCAAACTGTTTGATAGAAGTTTGCGAAAACAAAGCATTCTTTGACTGCGCTAAAGCTCAATTCAAGAACGTAGTGTAAATTGGACTAAAAAGCAGCTGCAATAGTAAACAATAGTAATAATTTTGTTTTATCTTAACAATACTTACATATTCTAATAAAGACAATTAGTTTTGCTATTAAAAACATGCAATTTATGTTCTGAAAGGCAAAATTTAAAATTCGAGTTGCTTGTATACGTGCTATGGATTTTTATGTTTAGGCCTAAACTTCAATAAGCCGCCATTGTTTGTAACACTTCGCGTCTAAAAACGGGAAAATTCCGTTTCCGCTCTTTACGGACATTTTCGGTTCGGTTTACGGACATTTCCCGTTTTTAGAAGAAGAAAAACCGTTTTCAGAAGAAACAAACCCGTTTTCAGTAGTTACAGGAAAGTTCCGTTAAAATCAGTAATTTTCTCTCCTGAAATTTCAGGTTTTTTTTAACAGTGCAGCTTCGACACATAGGAGGATATTTAAAGTGCGCTCAATTCACACTGGGTATTATTCTTCGGACATTTTTGGCTGCACGGACCATTTACAGGTCGGCAGTTGTTTTAGCAATGCCCTGTCCCGAAGACAAGTGTCGGTTCGTCACTTGACTGTGGTTCCAAATTGAGAAACCTATACCCAAAAGCCCTCGTCTAGCTCTAGTTCGAGTATATTTCAACATAACCTATCCCTTTATTTGTAAAAAAAAATACTATAGTGTTTTTAAGCCAGTAAATATAAATTAATGTTAAATAATTGTTTTTCTTTTGCTGCATGCTTAATTGGGGTGATCTGCTAACAAACGTACTACTCGTACCTTTCCATATAACGTATGTATTTATTATTAATTTAGTTTTAAATGCACATTACAAATAAAAATCTTATTACAATGAGCGAAACAATTAGGAAATAAAACAAACACGAAATAATTGAGTATAAAAAAAACACATTACACAGATAAAAGATGTTAACACAGTTAGCTTTAAAATCATTAAAAGACATAGCAAAAATATCTAAGTGGCCAGATTAGTAGTTGTACATTTTATAAAACTTATATAAACATAAATTTTGAATAGAGTTGTAATGGGAAGAGCTATGAGAAAATATACGATGATTGCGTGTAAATCTATTGGGAATCGAGCGATGTACAGTACTAGTTATGTAGTTAGAATTAATTCTATTGTTTAGAACTTTATGGAAAAACAGAAGACAGGAAAATGATATCGAAAAAATACAATAGTACAAATGTGTTTACATTCAATTTAGTTCTTTTCTCCCAAAACTATCCATGTACTAATATCATTGAAATAATGATATGTATTCACTTTCAAAGCAAATTGGATATTTGTGCAAATAATTGCTCAATGGATCTATGACAAAGCTACAACAATATTGCCCAATATAAACATAACCGACAAATAAGATTGGTACACATTTCAATTCGCCAAAATACATAAAAGAAAACTATAATTACGTTACATCAATAGACACAGTTCTTCAAATCATAGAAAACAATATTTTCGATGTCCCTAATATTACCATGTCGCATGCTAATTTCATTTAGCTTTACACGAATGCGAACACACATAATAATATACGTATTCAATATACACGCTGACGAATACCTTGATTTTGCAAATCGTAATTGAAAACTTATGCTAAAGTCATCGATCTTTGCCGTAAATAGACTGGAATCTGGATTTAAATTTTGAGATTAATGAAATAATATGGTTAAGTCACGCAAGTTTTTGTGGATCTTCTACGTTTGCTATTGAGCTTCTACAAACAGTTGGGATGTTATGGAAGTAACGGAGTCGTTCTTTATATGCTCTTTTGATAAATATGGACTGTTCTTGAAACATAAGAAACCATTTTTAAGTAAACATAATACATGGTTTTTGTAGAACCTACAAATCTTTTTTTTTTATGTATTCATTTTAGCCTACTTTTCATTTCTTTCTTTTAATTCAAAAGAATTTTAAAAAATGAAGAAGTAGGTATTGACATGCGGTCGATGTACGTCCGTCTGTTATTTTTAGCAAAATTTATTTTGGTCATAAATCAGTTTGGAATGACGTCAGGAATGTGATTATTTGATTGTTTAGTATTTGTTACTAAGTAAGTGGCAAGACATATTTTTTTGCGCATAACTCTGATAATTATATCGACATTTATTATTTTAAGTGCCATTTTGAGTAATTTCTTGTTTTTTTGTTATAAATAAATATTTTATTAACCGTAGAACTACAAATAAATCAAGCAGACGAGAAGTAATTAATTTTATTTGCGATAAAAAATTAATGAAAATCTTTGATTTTGGCTTTAAGCAGTTTAAATTGTTGCTGGATGCTGTGTTTAGTGAAATTTATTCTAATTGATAATGTGTGTAAATTGTATATAAAAATGCTTGTATATGATGCTTACTGTTACGAAAAAAATTGCCTCCCGATAAGAGTTTCGATAAGTATTTAAGTAACTTTGAAGTAGGCTATTTTAGTTCTTTTAGAATTTCTTGTTTCCTTTGTAGCGCATGTAAAACATGATTTCTTTCAAATAAATGATATAAGCATTTATCTGTACTATATTAGATAGTTGAAGTACGATATTATGCCCTACTGCGTGTTAGGATACATGGAGAATTAAAATAAACTCTTGCTCTAATTGATGAAACGCGTTTGCAAAAGAATAAATTTCAAGGTTAGAGACCGTGTAGTTTTTGCTCGCCTCACTCCAAGCCAGTTAAATGCAGCAAAAAAAGCTGCATTTTCCAAAAAATAATTAATAGTCCCTTCCAACATTTTTATTATGCAAAATGCCTGATAGATTTACCGCTGAAAGTTTGTTTTGCAAAACAACTGTATTCGCACTTATTCTACGTTTTCTTTAATACAAATAAACGGCTGACGATTGTCAGCTACTTCAGTATCGATACTTTTTGGAAGCTTTGAACACTTTACGCACTTTTCTATTATATACTATAAAAAGAAAAACAGTAAAATTAAGCTGTGAAGTGAGTTCTACGAAAGTATGTAACTCTGGAGTGAAGAGAACTCGTGCAGCTCTAGTGCGGCGTTAATTCAACTCAACCAAAACTAGGACACGGCTGTTATTTCAAAATAACTTTAAAAAAACCCTTTAGAAACAGCAAACAAGACTCCTCGCCGCGTCTGAGTGCTGACTGCAATCGAATAAGCCAAGCATATTTGCATACGCGTGACTTTTAATCGATTTCAATCGATTGTGACGTCTCATTTGAATAATACAGCGTTTTCAATGCCCGAGTGCGAGGCATTCTGTAAACATCGCTCACGGGAGCCGGATTGTGAAAATGGTACAAGTCTATTGGGAAGTTTCCCTCTACGCCTTTTTCTTTTATTATTTGGGTTAACGAAAAGGGAGCATGGTAAACTTCCTAAGTATTCATGAACTAAAATTTTTGTGTGTCATTTTTTAACCTGTCTGGAGTTAAAAGCGGTACATGAGTTTTCGCGCCGGGAGTGGGTAGATTACATAACGTTGAATGCGCTATTAAGTTATTAAACAAAAAGGTTAGTTGGCAGGTAAGATAAATTTGGCGAGAGATTTGCTAAATAGAACCAGGATTTGATTTATGTCATTTTTGTATTTTTGTCATGCAAAGTTGTAATAATGGAGTTTGTTTTACCTGTAATACGGTTTATTGAATCCGGAATAAACTTGGCGATATATTTTACCAAGTATAATATTTCGTATCATAGTAATTTTTAGGATAGTTTTGTAAAAAATAATCCACTGCCCATTTAATATTGAAAAACTTATGCAATCGTTGTTAAACGAATTTCTCAAATTTTCATCTTAAGAAGTTAAATTCTCTAAAGGTGCGAACACTTTTCGTTCTTATGTGTGAGACATTTTGTAAAGTCTTTTCAAATCCGCTTTTATTCTCTATATTTTTGTAAAAATATAAACTGTTTGTGTTGGATTTTAATGGGGTGGGTAGAAGGGGAATATTTCTTATGATGTCACGCTCTCTATACTCCGATTTCATTGGTTGTTTCTGTTTTCTTTGACAAAGTGTTGAAACAAGCCCACTGTGCAAATTTTGTTACTTGAAGGGTTTTCTGTTAAAGCTCGAATTATTCTGAAAATAAGAATTTTGACATTTATTTCATTTCGCACGAATACTATCCAATTTAATTAGGAACTAAACAGCTTTCGACGTCCCTTTCGTACATCAATAACTTTTCTGTGACTTGGCTTGCATTAGCTACTACTTGAGTGTTTCTTCACCCACTTTATAATTCTAGTTCCATGGTTAGTAATGATCAATCAAACTTCAAGTCCAATAAATTCAAATTTCAAACATGAATACGAAATCAACATATCATTTTGATTAATTTATCGATTGGGGACTAAATAAAAATGTCCGCTTGTCAAGATCCAAAAGTGTGTAACAAAGTGAAAAATGTGACAAATCAAATTAAGTACGTTCTAGAGATTATGCCAAATCTAACGTAAAATTTCCTAACATAGAAAACTTGCGTAATGTCACACCTTCATCTAGACTTCTTTGGCGGTTTCTTAGAAACGGTTATCTGTTGCGTTGTTTATCGTAATTCAATGACGTTAGAAGTATACGTCATAAACAAAAGTGTGACTTCAAACTTACCGTATTATCTTTTCTTTTTTACGTAAATGAATTTCTTTCTAATAATAGGCACCTTTAAGGCTGACCTGAAAGATACTAGAGGAATTGCCTTAATATAATTTCATCAGGAGATTTAACCTCTTGCTACCTGGGTGTCCCCATTTGGGGACATTTTTTAAAACTTTTCCACAACCGATTAGCAAATTAATTAGTTCTGAAATTGACATGGTCCGATAGAAGAAGATTCAAAAATCAGTTTTCAGCCTTTGATTGCAGGTATCAGTCATTTATTTTTATAAAAAAAATTAGGTTGAACTAGGGTCAATACGATATTAGAGTTTTTTAAATTTTTATTTCAAACCTTTCAAAAAGTTTCATTAGAAGTTCTTTTAAAGGCATTTTGCATTAAAATCAATGTTAAAATAATCTGTTAACGACAAATAAGCGATACGGTCTTTTTGGTTGCATTTATAGCACAAAAAAATGTGTATTTTTAGAGTTTAAGGCGTGTCCCTAGTAACTATCAAACATAATTTTTTTTTTAAATTTCTATGCAAAACATACTTTTTAGCATATATCTGTATGAAAAGTTTGTTTAGATTAGGAACATACTTGTGGGATTTCGCTTTTGTCTTTAGAGGTTATACAGGGTGAGGCAAACAAAACCGGCCCCGAGCTAGAGATGGGAATACGTTAAAATGCTTGGCGGGAAAAACTCTTGAAGCCGCCTGAAACCTGTTTTTGCATTGGTTGGATCGGATTACCTTCACATTGGAGCTACTCATAGACTAGTGGCGAATTCAGATCTTAGTTCGTATTGTATGAAGACGTCCCATCATGCAAATTTAGGGTCTTGCTATCAATTTAGAATGTTTTGTATTACCAAATACAAAAAGGTCCGATTCTCTAGGATAAATAACGATCGAAACAATCAAATAATCACTAAATCTTGATCAGCTCTACTAACCTTGCTTATATTCCATTTCAACTAGCTTTTAAGGGGTCATAGGAGTCTTAAAAATGTGCAAAGAAGGTACTACAAAGTATAGTTTGATCTTTCATGTAATTTTTTAAGTACTCAATATATAAGTACTATAATTTTTTATATGTAATTCTATAAGATTTATTTAATATAAGACAAATTTTAAAATTTATGAAACTTTAGCCAAAACTAAAATAAATGATATTAAACATAAAGCTATTTGAACACATTGTGATTAGGCTAGCGCGGCAAATTTTGAGGTCAAAATTGAAAAAATGACCAAGAAAATGACTTTATATTGTACAAATATGTATAAACAAAGACTTTTACCTAAATTCTCAGCTCAATTTTAATAAGATATTATTTAAAAAAAATTAAAATCAAAATTTTAATTTTTTTTTTTTTTAGAAAAAGTTCTTAAAATAATTTCCAATTAAAATTGAGCTGAGAATTTAGGTATAAGTCTTTGTTTGTACATATTTGTACAATATAAAGTCATTTTCTAGGTCATTTTTTCAATTTTGACCTCAAAATTTCTAATCACAATGTGTTCAAATAGCTTTATGTTTAATATCATTTATTTTAGTTTTGGCTAAAGTTTCATAAATTTTAAAATTTGCTTTATATTAAATAAAGCTTATAGAATTACATATAAAAAAATATACTTATAAATTGAGTAGTTAAAAAATTACATGAAAGATCAAACTATGCTTTGTAGTACCTTCTTTGCACATTTTTAAGACTCCTATGACCCCTTAAAAGCGTAGCGTAGTTACCGGCAAATAAGTCGCCAAGCGTTTGCTTGGGTTTAATATTGAAGCGATCAATAGCTTCAGTGAGTAAGCCTGTTTTTGTATTGGTTTTAGACTTGGCAACATTTCTGTCGTATTCTAATCTCCATCTCGGGGCCGGTTTTGTTTGCCTCACCCTGTACATCTATGTATAAATACAACGGGCAGGTTCCCCGTATGGCAAAAGGAATTTCCAGGAAGGAAAGCGGGAATGATGTCGACACCTAACCTACGACTAGGTAACCTATGACACCAATTCAATTATAAGTAAAATACTGATATTTTTTTTAAAAGAAATAACAATTAACAAAAACAATTTTCACCCCAAAGAAAACTAGTTATGAACTCAAGTGGTTCGTTTTTTATTTTTCTAAGTGTAAAACATGCTTTGGTTAGTAAGTGCTTCGTTAATCGTTATAATTATTGCTAAGCAAGGTTTAATATTTCAATAAGGTTTTTTAATATTTCAATTTTTATAATACATGGATGGCAATGAGCAAAACTGTAATTATCTAAAAGTTAAAAATAAAGTTCAATAGAATAGTTCTTAATTTTTGTAAGTAGGGTCAAGTGGGGGTAAGTGTGATAAACAGCTCTTGTAACTTTGGAAATCATTCTAAAAATCTGAAAGTTTGCAATATATAACATTAGACCACTTATAATTAAACTAAAAAGAAACATTCACCTTATTTTTTGTTTAAAGAAGGTTTTGACCTTTTGAATTTAAGTGCAACTGTCTTCTTTTTATGTGGGTCTTCATATGTGGGGTAAGTGTGATGGATTTTGAAATGCAAATTTTGTACACTTAAAATTGGAATTCAAACATATAAATTTTTTTCTACATATATATGTTTCTTATAATAATTCACTACCAATTTTAGGATTTGGAATTTACTTGAAGCAGAGAACGAATTTTCTTAATGAAAAATGCAGAAACCCTATCACACTTACCCCACTTGACCCTACTTCATTATTCTACATTTTAAAAATCCATTGTGTATTACACAAAAATTATGTTAAAATCGGCTAATTTTTTTTAAACCCTTTCAGTCCCAGTGATGCCATTTGGCATTATCATGTTTCTGATCATAATAATAATAATAATGAAAAAGAATAGGGCTGACATCTATTGGGATTAATAAAAAATATTTTCTAATTGATTTGAAGAATCGAATGATGTGCTCTTTGATATCATAAATGACTATAGAATATCAGAAAAATGTTTCTGAAACTATGATGCCAAATTGTCATTGGGACTGAAAGGGTTAAATACAATAAACTTATCACCGATTTGGCTATTTCTATCTTCCCATCGTACGATTCCTTCATGTCATATTTCGAAATCTAGAAGTTAAAAATACCGTTCGGGGAACAGTCGACAAGAACCAAAGAATAGAACATCGACAGGGGAAATTCAAGCCGCAAATAATATTAAAAGAATGTTCGTCAACAAATCAGAGTCCCAACACGGTTTCCGGCCGATAAGTGAAGAGATTCGTTGTATTTTTGGGAATAACGGGTAGTTCTTTTATACTTGTTCTGAAGACTATATATAATGCTAATGCTTTTTCCTTGTGTGATTGATTTAAATTTTGAATGTACTTATTTTGGCTAGAAAAATGTTTTTTTGAGTTGTACCCGAAGACTGCACTCTTAAAACAAAAGAATGAAACCCCTATAGGAGAAGTGCATTTTCGACACTGGAAAGGAGGGAAAATTAGCTCAGACTGTGTTAAAATCGTTTGTTTTACGAGTGTATTTTTAAGTTACTACTTGTATTTAAGATTTAAATTTTGACACTTGAATTCATATTAAAATTCTTTATTTTGTTTCACAGCAAACTAAAAAAACCTCGAAATTTATAAAAACTGAATGTGTCACTGCATATGATCATGTCATATGATTATGTGGCATGTAAAACAGATCCCTTGAGTACCCATTTGGCTTGGGTTTTATCACCAAAATTAAATCTCGGCATACTCTAACATCCACAGAGAGCTTAGGTTCATTGTAAGCTGAGTGTCAAAATTGGTAACCAGAGTTGACTAGGTGGTGCCACAAAAAATGGCCCTCGGTTCTGGGGAATATGTCGATTCTGCAAAGACCTAGCCTCCAATAAAGCAGCTTTGTTGGGTTTTAGTGGGTTTTGAATTATCGTCGCACTAGAGCTACACGGGGGCTATTTTGGGGACGTAATTTAGAACCACAGTTGTGACTAGCCGACACCTGAATTGGCGCCCAACGCAACCGTCGACACCGTACTCAGCGTTGGGACTTTGAAGCACATTTAACGTGCACTCCCTCTACAGGGGTATATTTTATTCGCCAGAAATTTTTGGGCAGCACGAGCCGTTTATAGGTCTTATTTTTGCGATGCCCGGAGCCGCACCTGGGACCTTTCACTTGTAAAGCATACGCCTAACCGACTGGGCTTTCGACTGTCCCAGTCCTGTCTTTTTTTTTTTAAGTTTACCTTAAGTAATAAAACAAGTACTGAGAAACACTATTTCTTTCTCAAACACCGTTATAGGTCTGCTTTCCTATTTTAGAAAGTCGAACTTCCTCTTGTGGCACTTCCACCTCGATTTAACTACGCCATCGTACGCTTTCATTCATGGTTTTCTTATCGCTGTCCATTCAGTTTCGGCGTAGACACCCTCTCTTGTTTTGATAAATTGGACGTATTTGCTCGTTAAGGGGGAATGGGCGCGCTGGACGGCGGGTCTCCAAAGCAAAGTGCTTCAGTGTTAATCCAATTGAGAAAATATATTTTCTGTGCCACATTTCTCCAGCTTAATTGAATATTTCTACAAACGGATTTTTTTATGTGATAAATGTAGCTGACTTACAGGTCCCGACAATCCCACTTTTTGAAATTAGTTCGATTTTTTTTTAAATTTTGAATAAATAATTTAACAAAGTATTCGAAGCAATTTAAAAAAGTTGGATTATAGAGACCTGTAAGTTATCTACATTTGTTATTTTAAAAAAAACCATTTTGCAAAAATATTCAATACAGCCTGAGAAATGTGGCAGAGAAAAGTTTTTTTTCCTATTGGATTAACATTGAGGCACTTGAGTATGGAGACTCCCGTTCCAGCTCCCATTCCCCCATAACGGTTTAGTAGTAGATGCTTTGTACACGTCTTGAAAATAGCAGTAAAATGTTGCAATTCCATACTACTTCAGGTCCTAATAGTCCGATCCAGAATCCTATGCAAGGGAAGCCAGACTTGTCAAAGTGCCCCTTTTCCTTAAAATAAAACTAAATTCCAAATTTTTGTTGCTTTTCAAAAAAGTGAATTAGTTTTGTTGAACTCCAAAATGTTTTTAAATCTATTTTTGATAACTTAAAAGTATTGGAAAGAAGTGTGAGAAATAAAAAAAAACCAAAGTTCTTCTATGTTAATCTAATGAGAAAAAAAAATTGTAAGCCCCATTTCTCCGACTGTATTGAATGTTTTTACAAACGGCTGACTTACAGGTCTGCAAAATCGCGCTTTTTGAAAAGGATTAGAATATTTTGTGGTAAAATTATTTAATCGAAAAATAAACAAAAAAATAATCAAACTCATTTCAAAAAGTGGAATTGTAGAGACCTGTAAGTCAGTTACATTTCTCATGTAGAAAAAACCGTTTGTAAAAAGTATTTAATAGACCCGAGGAAATGTGGTTTGCACAATAATTTTTTTTCATCATTGGATTAAGCTCGGGGCATTTTTGTAAGAAGATCCACGGTCACTCGGTCTCATTCATAGATATCTTAGTTAAAGTATTAAATTGGCAGATCACGTGACCTCCCAATGCTAATGACGAGACGCGCATGGAGACTGGGATGGAATTTGAGGGTAATGGAGCCAGTGCTGCCAAAAAAGAAAAGCACAATGAAAAAATATAATTTAATTATAAAATTACAAAATATACAAAAATATATATAAATGTTTCTTATAAGTCACAAAAAAGATTCCAAAATGAAGCTTAAAATTTTTATGGTATTGTATCGTGATTTTAGAATTACATATATATAGTATTTTTTCGTAGTATTTTCTTCTAAAACTGGTTTCAACACTGACCCCTTTGCCCTCAAATTCTGGTCTCCATGCGCGTCGTGTCATAATCATTGGATGTCACGTGATCTACCAATCTAATAATTCAACTATGATATCCATGGTCTCATTCGCTCTTGAGGCATCTTCACATCCCCCCCCCCCCTCCCCATCGCCAATCATCTCAATCTAGTGTAACCTCCATAGATCTAAGGCATCAATAGGGCTACGAAAAGAGCCCCCGAAAAGTGTAAAGATTAAAGAGGAACGGGGCTATTTCGGTCGTGGGCAGCGTTTGTAATGAAGCGAATCGGAATCTTTTGCAATAAACGATAAACCCGCCAGTTTAATCTTTTTTGTGTGTTTTGCTAGGCTTTGTCTTGGGCGAATTCCTAGTTAACGGGGTTTCCCCGTCTCCGCCAAGCTTTCGATACGTCGCCAACTTATAGATATGGTCGCCAAGATTATACGCTTTAGTAATTATAATTTTTTCTTGATATTAGATGGCGGTTCTAAATTATGACGCCCGTCGCCAATAGTCATCGTGTAGCTCTAGTGCATAATTCAAACTAGCCTTACTTTAATATTGGAACTATTTCAGGAAAAAAAATTCAATCTCTGTGTGTGAATCGTGAAAAAATAATTTCGTTATTTTGCTAATACTTTATAGATTCTGTTTCTGGTATTAATATCTGTATGTAGTATTTCTTTAATAAATTTTATTATTATGCCAGCATATAATTGTTTCCATTGACCTGTATCTCTCCTTCGAGAAGACAGTTATTTTTGTGTTCATATTTCTGTCATCTGTGGACAGGTTTGTTTGTAAATCAACATCTATTTCTTTCTTCTTTTTTTTTAAAGCGTTCCTAAACCAATTTTGAAGCTAGATATTAGACATTAAATATTGATTTGTCAAAATATATTACATGATGGTGACCAATAGGCGATATTTTCAACTTTTAAGGCGGTATAATGCATTGTTTGCGTTATAATTGCAGAGTGTTGCGTTTTAATATTAAATTGCGAAATTTTAGGCTATCATTATTGTATTGAGCACTCTTATAGGTTTAATTCAAATAAATTAACTAGATTTGGCGACTAATGGTGGTTTGGCGAGAAAACCCCAGCGACTATGGGTTCCCCTTCGTTTTGCAACGGTCAATGAAACTCGGCTGCAGGGATATGTTAGGGGCCAGTGGCTTAGAACGATGGAATTGTTTCGTTAAATAAATTCTTTTTCGCCGTATAGAATGGGCGAGGTGGAATGTTTCGAATCGAAATGGCGGAATTCGAGAGATGTGTTTAAAAATTAACGTTCTTATTTCGGTTTTGATTTCTGTTGGATGAAAGGTGACGGTTGAATCAAGAGCTGTTAAATAAGTAATATTTCCGATTATCTATCCTAACAAGATCCGATCAAGCATTTATAGCTTAGAAGTACAATTTATAAATTTTTACTCTGGGACCGTGGCAAACGTAAAATGACATTTCATTTGCTATATTCTCAGCATACACATGTTTCAGATGACGTAGCTGTTTCCAGATTTCATTTTTTTCCAAGTTACTTTCAGTTCCTTTGATCGGTGCTTGAATTGGTGTTTAGTTCTCACTTGACATTGATTCACCAATCAATCTATAAATATTTTATTTTCACTCAGCATTTATGTTGCCACTCTAGGTCTGAAACATGCTTATTGTTTCAAATTCGTTACTAAAAATGCTATGTATTAAAATTTTCTAATCTATGTATATAAAAGGCAAAGTATTGACTGACTCGCGTATCAACGCCCAGCCCAAACTTCTGAAGGTACAGCTACCAAATTTTATGAAAATATTCTTTTTATATCGTAGGCGTAATTTAAGAAGCTATTTTTTAAAATTAGAACCCAAACGGGTGTAGGAGTGCAAAACGTGAGCCGATTTCCCACCTTAGGAATAGCATTGAAAGATTAGAATTTATACTTTTTGTTTCAATTTAAAAGAAATTTCAGCTCGTTCAGTGTGAACTAAAGTTAATAATTTTAGTTTTATAATATAAGTTGAATAGTTATATAATAATAAGTTAATAGTTATATAGTTTTAGTTGTTTAATTTTAATTAATAATATAAGCCGCGTATACTTAAGAGTAGTTTAGGAATAGTAGTAATGGAGTAGTAGTAAAGGGACGTTAGGCTATTTAGTTCTTTCAAGAACTACTAGTTGACTTTATATTTTTTCAGAACAATGTTAAGGGTCTGTATTTTTTTGGTTCTTATTGCTTATTCAGTACAAAATTTCCAATATAGCGCCTTCTGCAATATAATACATAGCCCAAATATTTGAAAAACAAGAAATAAAATTATATGTGTACATCATCATCATTTCTCTTCCCCCACATTATGTCATCTAAACCATACAAATGTAGAGAAAAAAAATGTGTGTACATTTGCCATGCATTTACATGCAGTACATCATGTTCTCTACGGCAATATATAAAAAAAGCTTATGTTTGTAAATAAGCAACTAAAAAAATACGATTCTAATCTTACGAATATTGAAGGAATTTCACTACTTCCCCGCAAGGCACCTAGCCAAGCCTCATCCCCATACATATGCTTAGAGATGTTGAAGAAATAACTTAGTTATGTTGTTGGTTGTTCTTTCATTTGATAAAATCTATTTCTGTAACTACATCAAATGTATTTTTTAATGTAATTTTAATATTAAATTTGAATTCAATCTAATCTCTAAATTTAAATGAAAAAGGTTTTATTCTTATTTAACAGTACTCTTGTAGGTCTAAACTAAACAAAATTCAACCGAACCTAATTTTTATTTTACAAATTGTTTTGTTAAAACACGGCAAAATGTAAGTTTTTTTTAAATATTAATTAGCGCTATCAGGAAACATTGTTTTAAAATTATCTTCTGAATACAATGACAAAATATACTAAATTAAAAGTTGAGTTATATTAAGAAAATAAAATTAAGAAGACTATGAAAAAATAATTTCAGTTTCAAAAAAGCAGTTCCTTTATTCTTAATAAGTTTTCCGTTAGGGAATTTGTTTTGTATGTAGTATTTTTCATTTTAATAAATTTGTAGTGTTTTAATTAAATTATGCTACTCATTATAAATAGTTTATTTCAAAAGTATTAAAATGTAATTGAGAAATTATATATTTGATATTTAAACTAGAAAGAAGTTTGTTTCTTTATTTTCACGTTTCTTATGACTCTGGGGGTTGCCATTTGCTGAAATGCTTAAAAGGTGTTGAATGTAAATATATTTCTAGTTTTTGGTTTTCAAATTAATGAGCTTTCATTTAAATTAAAAACTATTTTCAAATAATTTTATAGTGATACAATACTTAAATCATTTGACATTTCATTTTGGCTATATTTTGCACACAACGTAGGTCTATAATCAGCCTCTAAGATGAATTTCGGATAATTTGAAATTTCTACAAACAGTACAGTAGAGCTCCAATTATCGGAAGCAATTGAGAGCCTAACCACATTCGCATAATCAGGAATTCGGATAGTTGGAGTTAATCGGAAAAAGTGAACATTCAATCAATTACTTATTGTATTGTTGGGCTCTGAAATTATGTAGCCTTATTTTCGATCGCATCAACTCAACTCAAACCAAAGTGTTTTCTTAAGGTTCTGTTTTAGCTTTAGATAGAGCTGTTTCAGCTTGAGATATAGCTTTTTGTAAAAGTTAGTCTTATTCCTCTTATGATTAAATGTTGGTTCCCAAAAGTTTATATGCGACAGATAAACTTTTATAAAGGGCTTATTCGTTACCATTCGTCTCTGTTGAATGCCATGCCTTAATAAATGTTTCATTAAAATTGCCATTCTAGTAGGATTTTTTTTGGCCGTTTCAAAAAATTATCAGTCGTGATATCCAGCAAAAATGAACAGTAACCCTCAGGAACTTTTCTGAAATTCGGATAATAAGCAAAGCTTCGTAAAAGTGGAGTTCTACTGTTCCATCAAAAATTAAAGGTTATTCTTATACTTAAAAGTACCGTCAAAGCAGGTATCTTTTGCTATGGAGGGTTATAAAGATAATTGTGATTAAATCTTGCTTCTGAAAAGTTCTTTTTCCTATATTAAAATAGTTTACTTTTTTTAAGCGACAATCGATACTGGAGGTTTAAACATTTTAATATTACTATTTAATCCGGTTACACAGCCTTTAAGGAAGTTTAAAAGTATAACACCAATTTTTTTAATTTATAAAATATAACAAGTATTTGGAAATTATTCCTAAAAATATAATTTTAAAAATGCATTTTTAATTGTTTAAATGGTTTTTGTAGCTTCTTCTTTTGTAAACTATGATTTTGAACAATAGTTTCCCGCTAGCTGTACTTAAGAAATAGAACAGACTCGCAGAGGATTGTTCCTGAAATTTCCTCCGCGTTTTACTACATTTCTAGAAGAAACATTGAGCCTTTAAGAGAGAGAAACGCATTACTGTGATCTCTTTTACCCATTGTACACATGGCAATTTGGCTGATTTCCCTAAAACGTGCTCTGGAGATGCAATTGAACTTTCCCTAATGCAGCCACAACAACATTCAAGTCCTTTATAAGGGAACATTTGCTCTAGGTTCTTGTTTGGGGCTGGGGAGCCCAGTCGGTTAAGCACTCGCTTAGCATGCGGAAGGTCCCAGGTTCGGGTCCGGGCATCGCCAAAATAGCTGCCGACCTATAAACGGCCCGTGCAGCCAAAAATGTCCGACGAATAATACCCCGTGTAAGGGAGTGCACGTTAAACATCCTTCAAAGTCCTAACGCTGCGTACGATGTCGCCCTTAACGGTTGCGTTGGGTGCCTATTCAGGTGTTGGCTCGTCATCTGACTGTGGTTCTAAAATACGACGCCCGTCGCCAATAGCCCTCGTGTAGCTCCAGTGCAACGATAATTCAAACCAAACCAAACCAAACTAGGTTCTTGTTTTATAATATAAGCTTTCCCAATTTCAAAATGAAAAATATTCTAGTGGAATATTATATCGTGTGATTATCTACCCCGATATCTAAGCGATATTGATCTGTCAAAACTCAAAAGGATACTGTAGCTATTTTAGAAGTTTGTTACGATACTCCAAGCAAGAACGCAGTGGGGGCAGTTTTGACATGACGCAATAGAAACAACAGTAAATCTTTTTTATAAATATCCAAAAGTAACAAATAAAAATTGCTTGAGTACTTCTCTAAATAAAATTGTGTGTCGAAGCATTAATTACAGTTGTTAAAATTTTTAGAAATTTTTAATTACAAACTTTTACCTGTACACTTTTTAAATGACAAATTTTGCTCATTTTCCATACGTTTCCAAAAATATTTCATCAGCAAACGAACAGTAGTTAATAAATCATTTTGATGACGTAGATCAACTTGCGACAACTTTGGTCCATTTTAGTTAGGCTTTAATTTAAATTCGACTATTTTATTCTGGCCAACGTTTTGCTTATAAAACGAAAAAAAAAAAGATGTCACTGATTGAAGAAAATCGTTTTTATTTTTAGCCAGGAGGAGTAAAATGTTTAAAAGTTTGCAGGATTGCTCAGGAAATCTAGTACTTTTTACCTGTCACCACAATTTGGAGTGTTGATTCATCACTTTTTCGGTGTATCAAAGTTATGGTTTTACTACACAATTGGTGAATTTAAGCTCCGAATAGTGGTGGGAGCTAGGAAGTTCCAGGATTCTAGTGGAATTTGTGCCAATATTTTCAACATTAATTAAGAGGGACGGACTGTCAGTTCCATAGAGCTAATGCATTAGTTTGGAAATCACAAGTTTTGCAAAAGAATTGCTTTGTCATGTTATTCCATTATGACCAGGTAAGGGAATCCTTATAACTTAAAACAAAATTGAAACGAAAATAACATCCGGCTTTTAATTATTAATTGACAAAGTTTTAAAATCGTGTAGCCATCTGCTGTATATTTTTGGCATTTTAAAACTTCAAAAATATTTAACTAGATAACATTTTCGTTTCAAATTCGTTTCATTTCGATGTTATGTTGATTCCCATACCTGGGGAAGAAGGATAACATGGCAAAGCAATACTTCTGAGGAAGTTGTGATTACAAAACTAATGCAATAGCGCTATGGGACTAACAATCCCTCTTAAGAAGCAAAACCTAGAATTAAGTTACTTTTATTTTTAGGGCCCAATTTGCCCCCTTTGTCAAAACTTCCAAAAAACCAAGTAAAGGCAAACAAATAAGTATTTCTTTAACAGCCTTAACCAAATAAAAGGGAGATATAGCTATTATATTATAGCCCCTTCGCCCCCTCCCCTTCCCCCCACAACATTTATGATGTATTATTGCCGATGCGGTTCTAAATGCGGTGTATTTTTAGATATCTTTTCCTTTATTTAATGAATGTGGAAAGCATTGCCAAGTACAATTGGAAGTCGTACTGGGTTATTCTGTTTACGTTCGGTTGCATTGAGGTCTTATTCGGGGTTTCAAAGGATTTTAAGATTTTAGATATGTTTTATTTTTGTTTTGGAAGACTGAAAGCCGTTCATTTGTTTCGGTTTTGTCGTTTGAAAATTACGAAATGTAAGTTGTTTGTTAAAAATGGGTGTTTCATTTCTATTTAGCTTCGCAATGGATTAGAGACGAAGGTTGTTAAATGTTTTGCTGAATTAGTGAGCCATGTTTTATCGGTATTTATACGAAGTGTGGTGGACTGTTTATATGGTTACCAAATATTTTTAATTGTCTTCCGAACTGCTCTCTTATTATCTTCCAAAATGGCTGAGCTCGAAATAACTAAAAAGTTCCCCGGTACTATGTCCATTAAAACTGATACAAAATAAAGTGTCTATAGTGTTTGCGGTTCTAGAAAAAAAAAAACTCTTTAGAAACCGGTTCCTTTCATGTCACTTCTTCGTTCACGAGTGACACTATATGGATGTGTGGCAGTGTTCTCGCCGAGAAGATGTTTTACATAAGAATTAAATTTAATTAATTAAATTATATCTTAACTATATATTGGTGTATAAGTATTTGACTTTTGTATGAATATTCATAAAGTTTCCAAAATTTTTTTATCGCTCCTAACTTCTGAAATAATTTGTTGAGCACCAAGATAACACCCTTATATTCCCAAACTTTTTTACACCTGAATTCAATTTAGTTATTGAAATTGTATATAGTAGAGTAACTATATCTTGATGCATAATTATACTTTCTTACGCGTGTGTACATAGTTACGAAATATATATTACCATCTTCTGAAATAAATTATTACGCCCAAACTAACTATAAAGTTCCGTGACACTGCGGCCATTAAACCTGATACAAAATAAATTGTCTCCAGAGTCTGTGGCTCTAGAAACTAAAATCTTCCTTAAAAACAGTTCAGATGAACCCAATAGGCCGTATTGCCGCATCATATTACCTGAAAAGTCAGCCATTCCCCTTATTCTTGTCACTTCTCCATTCAAGAGTGACACTAAATGGCTGGGTGGCACTGCTCTTACCAAGAGGTTTTACACTTGCATTCAATTAAATTGCACCATAACCATACCTTGATGCATAAGTTTTCGACTTGTGTACTATTTTTTTAAAGTTAGTAATTCATTTTTTACCGTCTTATGAAGTGAATTGTTAAGCTTAAGCTAACTAAAAAGTTCCCGTCCATTAAAACTCCTACAAAATAAAGTGTCTCTAATGTCTACGGTGCTGCAAACAAAAAACTTCCTTTAAATAACAGTTAAGATGAATGTTGCCGTAGCACAACATCATATTCCCTGAAAAGTCAGCCATTCCCCCTTATTCTTGTCACTTCTCCGTTCACGAATTACAACTAAATGGCTGTGTGACAGTGTTCTCGCCGAGAAGATGTTTTACATAAGAATTAAATTTAATTAATTAAATTATATCTTAACTATATATTGGTGCATAAGTATTTGACTTTTGTATGAGTATTCATATAGTTTCCAAGAAATTTTATCGTTCTTTACTTCTGAAATAATTTGCTGAGCACCAAGATAACACCTTTATATTCCCAAACTTTTTTACACCTGAATTCAATTTAGTTATTAAAATTGTATATAGTAGAGTAACTATATCTTGATGCATAATTATACTTTCTTACTCGTGTGTACATAGTTACGAAATATATATTACTATCTTCTGAAATAAATTGTTACGCCCAAACTAACTATAAAGTTCCATGACACTACGGCCATTAAACCTGATACAAAATTAATTGTCTCCAGAGTCTGTGGCTCTATAAACTAAAATCTTCCTTAAAAACAGTTAAGATGAACCCAATAGGCCGTATTGCCGCATCATATTCTCTGAAAAGTCAGCCATTCTCCTTATTCTTGTCACTTCTCCATTCAAGAGTGACACTAAATGGCTGGGTGGCACTGCTCTTACCAAGAGGTTTTACACTTGCATTCAAGTAAATTGAACCATAACCTTTATGCATAAGTATTCAACTATTGTACTATTTTTTAATTAGTTAATAATGCATTTTTTACCACCTTAGGAAAAAGAATTGCTAAGCTTAAGCTAACTAAAGAGTTCACGTCCATTAAAACTCCTACAAAATAAAGTGTCTCTAATGTCTAAGGTTCTGCAAACAAAAAACTTCCTTTAAATAACAGTTAAGATGAATGTGGCCGTAGCACAACGTCATATTCCCTGAAAAGTCAGCCATTCCCCCTTACTCTTGTCACTTCTCCGTTCACGAGTGACACTAAATGGCTGTGTGACAGTGTTCTCGCCGAGAAGATGTTTTACATAAGAATTAAATTTAATTAATTAAATTATATCTTAACTATATATTGGTGCATAAGTATTTGACTTTTGTATGAGTATTCATATAGTTTCCAAGAAATTTTTATCGTTCTTTACTTCTGAAATAATTTGCTGAGCACCAAGATAACACCTTTATATTCCCAAACTTTTTTACACCTGAATTCAATTTAGTTATTGAAATTGTATATAGTAGAGTAACTATATCTTGATGCATAATTATACTTTCTTACGCGTGTGTACATAGTTACGAAATATATATTACTATCTTCTGAAATAAATTGTTACGCCCAAACTAACTATAAAGTTCCATGACACTACGGCCATTAAACCTGGTGCAAAATAAATTGTCTCCAGAGTCTGTGGCTCTAGAAACAAAAATCTTCCTTAAAAACAGTTAAGATGAACCCAATAGGCCGTATTGCCGCATCATATTACCTGAAAAGACAGCCATTCCCCTTATTCTTGTCACTTCTCCATTCAAGAGTGACACTAAATGGCTGGGTGGCACTGCTCTTACCAAGAGGTTTTACACTTGCATTCAATTAAATTGCACCATAACCATACCTTGATGCATATGTATTCGACTTTTGTACTATTTTTTTTAATAAGTTAGTAATTCATTTTTTTTACCGTCTTATGAAATGAATTGTTAAGCTTTTAAGCTAACTAAAAAGTTCCCGTCCATTAAAACTCCTACAAAATAAAGTGTCTCTAATGTCTACGGTTCTGCAAACAAAAAACTTCCTTAAATAACAGTTAAGATGAATGTGGCCGTAGCACAACATCATATTCCCTGAAAAGTCAACCATTCCCCCTTATTCTTGTCACTTCTCCGTTCACGAGTGACACTAAATGGCTGAGTGACAGTGTTCTTGCCGACGAGATATTAACACGTGAATTCAATTCAATTAAATTAAATTGTATATTGTACCGTAACTATTTCTTGATGCATAAGTATTCATACTTTTGTTCAAGAAATTATATAGTTATACCTAATTGTTTTTGCCATCTCCTGAAAGAAATTGCTAAGCCCAAACGAACTAAAAAGCTCCACGGCACTATGTCCATTAAAACTGATGCAAAATAAAGTGTCTTCAGTATCTGGGGATTTAAAAACTTATCTTAAATGAACAGTTAAGATGAACCCAATACCACATCATATTACCTGAAAAGTCAGCAATTCCCCTTATTCTTGTCACTTCTCTGTTCACGAGTGAAACTAAATCATCTGAGTGACACTTCTCTTAGCAAGAGGTTTTACACTTATATTCAATTAAATTGCACCGTAACCGTACCTTGATGCATAAGTATTCGACTTTTGTAGGAACCTCTAAGAGCGACCAACCTCCCGTTCCCTCATAAATCGGTCGTAAATGTAGGTTGGTCGCTCCTAGAGTACAAAAAGGGAATTAGATAAAAAGTTGAAATATCATTTATAACGCATTATTAACCATTAAAAAAATTATAAAATCCATTTATCTTTTTATTTATTTATTAATTCGCAAATAGATATACACACATTTTTGCTAACTTATATTTGAACAAATTGTAATTCGTAATTAATACTACATTGTTTTTTTTTTTTTAACAAAATGTACTTACCAATTAAACCTTTTAAAGCAAGTAGAAATTTCTGACCGTTCAATTTTTTTCGATTTTTCGCAAACCCCCTCTTTTTTTTAATTTTTTTAATCGGAATTTTTAATGTCCATTTGTACTGTCATCTTTTGTACTTTTATGTAAATTGACATAATAATAATATTTTTTTTTTATGAAATGGGATGAAACTGGTCGTTTGGGGAATGAGATCTGGTCTCTCCCAGAGTGGATTTTAGCATTGAACACATAGAGTTTTCACTGTACTATTATTTTAAAAAATTAGTTAGCGATGCGTTTTTTCCATCTTCTGAAATAAATTGCTTCGCCCAAACTAACTAAAAAAGTTCCACGACACTATATCCATTAAAACTGATACAAAATAAAGTGTCTGCGGGTCTGGAAACTAAAAACTCCCGTCCATTAAATCCACTCCCTCCCTTTTAAAAACAGTTAAGATGAACCCAATACCACATCATATTCCTTGAAAAGTCAGCCATTCCCCTTATTCTTGTCACTTCCCCTTTCACGAGTGACACTAAATGGCGGAGTGACAGTGTTTTTGCTAAGAAGATGACTTACCCGTGAATTCAATTTAATTAAATTGTATATTGTACCATAACTATACCTTGACGCATGAATATTTATAGTTTTGTACAAAAAGTTACATGGTTACCTAATATTTTAACCATCTTTTGAAATAAATTGCTAAGCCCAATCCAACTAAAAAGCTCTACGGCACTATGTCAACCAAAACTGATACAAAATAAAATGTCTCCAGTATCTGGGGTTTTAAAAACTAAAAACTTCTCTTAAAAAACAGTTAATATGAACCCAATACCACATCATATTCCTTGAAAAAATCAGCAATTCCCCTTATTTTTGTCACTTCTCCGTTCACGAGTGACACTAAAATGGCTGAGTGAGTGTTGTCGCCGAGGAGATGTATGTTTTACACGCTGGCTCAATTCAATGAGTTTAATTTTAACGTAAATATACCTTGGTGCATAAGTATTCAACTTTTTTTGTGTGAGCATTTATATAGTTACCAAGACATTTTTTTTATCATCTTTTGAGATAAATTGCTAAGCCCAAACTAACTCAAAAGTTCCACGACACTATGTCCATTAAAACTGATACAAGATAAAGTGTCTGCGGTTCTGGAAACTAAACTTCCGTCCATTAAATCCACTCCCTCCTTTTTAAAAACAGTTAAGATGAACCCAATACCACATCATATTCCCTGAAAAGTCAGCCATTCCCCTTATTCTTGTCACTTCCCCTTTCACGAGTGACACTAAATGGCTGAGTGACAGTGTTCTTGCTAAGAAGATGAGTTACAAGTGAATTCAATTAAATTAATTAAATTGTAGATTGTGCCGTAACTATACCTTGATGCATAAGTATTTATAGTTTTGTGCAAGAAGTTACCTAATTTTTTTGCCATCTTCTGAGATAAATTGCTAAGTCCAAACTAACTAAAAAGTTCCACGGCACTATGTCCAGTAAAACTGATACGAAATAAAGTGTCTCCAGTATCTGGGCTTCTAAATACTAAAAACTTCCTTTTAAAAACAGTTAAGATGAACCCAATACCACATCATATTACCTGAAAAGTCAGCAATTCCCCTTATTCTTGTCACTTCTCTGTTCACGAGTGAAACTAAACAATCTTAGTGACACTTGTATTCAATTAAATTGTACCGTAACCATACATTGATGCATAAGTATTCGACTTTTGTACTATTTTTTTAAAAATTAGTTATCGATGCGTTTTTTCCATCTTCTGAAATAAATTTCTTCGCCCAAACTAACTCAAAAGTGCTAACTCAAAGTAACCCCACGACACTATGTCCATTAAAACTTATGCAAAATAAAGTGTCTGCGGTTCAGGAAACTAAAAACTTCCGTCCATTAAATCTACTCCCTCCCTTTTAAAAACAGTTAAGATGAACCCAATACCACATCATATTCCCTGAAAAGTCAGCCATTCCCCTTATTCTTGTCACTTCCCCTTTCACGAGTGACACTAAATGGCTGAGTGACAGTGTTCTCGCCGAGGAGATAACATCTTCTGGCGTGGTAATGGGATGAGGACCTCTTGACATGGTGGATTTTTTTTTTCAAGTCGCCATTTCTGCTATTTTTCCTTTCCTTTCTATGGGACTTGTTCTTTTGGGTCTTTTTGAGTGGCAGAGATCGTGTGTCTTTTTTAGGGTATATAAGGGGGGGACAGGTGAAAAATGTAAGTTTTTCTTTTGGGGAAGGTAACGTTGGAAATAGTTTCCTGTCGATCTGGAATTGAATACTTTCGCAAGAGTTTGTAAAAAAGATGAGGTTTGGTTTTGAGGTTGGGATAAAGTCGGACTGAGTTTTCTCTATTGGTGACATCGTTATATTGTCAAACGCAAATCAGGCCGTGATCGTCCATAACATTGGTTAGAACTTTATGGACTATCTACCCCAAATCTTAGGTTGTATTGCCCCTTGAGACTTCAGGGGGTAATTGCGTCAGTTTGTAGCTCCGCATTTTTTTTTAAAGTTCGAAATAAAGCAAAGTTTAGAAAAATAAGTTAAATCAGTGATTATTCAATTTTTTTAATGCTTAGTATTTGATTTTGACTACGACATTAACCATTATACGAGCAGTCATACACAGGTTTCCTTAGAGGGCCACGGAGCCCAGTTGGTTAGGCACTCACCTTGCATGCGAAAGGTCCCAGGTTCGGGTCCGGGAATCACCAAAATAGCTGCCGACCTATAAACGGCCCGTGCAGCCAAAAATGTCCGACGAATAATAACCCGTGTAAGGGAGTACACGTTAAATATCCTTCAAAGTCCTAACTGCTTACGATGTCGCCCTTAACGGTTGCGTTGGATGCCTATTCAGGTGTCGACTCGTCACTTGATTGTGGTTCTAAAATACGACGCCCATTGCCAATAGCCCTCGTGTTGCTCTAGTGCGACTTCAAACCTAACCTTTGCCTTTGATCCGTGTTATCCTATCAAGTGACGAGGTTGGCACATACCTGAGAAGGTCTTTCAGAAGGTACCAATATCAAACTTGTACATAAAATAAGAAAATAGCAGTTTGATTGACATAACGTCATACATTTAATTATAAATCGTATTAAACACATCAACGACAATTGCCAAAAAAAAAGAAAATTGCCATGCGAAGATAAGCTTTCTGCTTAAGTTTGTCTAAAGAAACCAAATATACAAATTTAAATAAATTTGTATTTGTTTATTTTGAATTACATTGATCAAATTCGTTTATGAATCGTTATTTTGTTCTAGATTAACTGTCTGCAAAAGTGTACAGACCAACTTTGATGATACAGAAGCACTAACGTAAGTTTTAAGTCATTTTCTATTGTCAAAATTTTATCTATGAATATTTGTTGAACAAACCTTGTCTAAATAATTAAAGAGTACACGGGAAGAACAGCTTTACTTCGTAGAAGGCTTTCCTTAACAGCCTCTTTGGGGATGATAGCGAGAAATCGCCTAAACTGGTGTAAAGAAACCGGTTACTCGCTTTGTTTATCGTTCGTGGCAACCCTGATTCAGGCCAGAGATCAGTGGATGCGCGTCACACGTTTGTACAGCGAATGAAGAACCGAAAGAAAAGCCGTTTTCCGGTCGCCAATGTCCGCCAAGCAGACACAATTACGGAAAGACTCTAAAGAAATCCAGCGGTGCTTCTCCTGTACTCTTCAATTGTCAACGACTTTTTTTATACACGACTGTGATGTTTCAGAAAAAACATAGGTTTGTAAAATTTTCGCGTCTGGTTTGGTATGAAAATTTTGTATGCACTTTTTATCTTTTTGTATTGATTGATGAACTATAATATAGTTCATTTAAGATACAAAAAATAAGAGAAGTAACAGAAACTTTGCAATCGTTTCTAGTAATTTAAATAATATGTTCACAAACTTTTATCTACTCTTAAATGAATAAAATATCCTAGTAGCACGACCTATTATTACCTATTTTAGTGAAAATTCTTTTTCAATAATAAAATATTACTACAATGGGGTAAAAACGACGAAAAAATACTTGTGTACATAAAATAAAAATGAGGTAATAATTTCAAAGTTTGAACTCTTTTTAATTACGACAATTTTACGTCCAATACCTTTAAAAAGAAAAAAAAGTTATACACAGGTATTTAGGATCATCATTGGAGCTATTGTTATTTTATAGCTTGTCATTGCAACGGTTATTTTTTGAAATATTGTGCACTGTGCCCCATTGGATCATTAAGCCACTGTAACGAATAAGCTACATAATTATAAATAAAAAAATCCTTAATAAAATGACTTTATGGTAATAACGTTCGCACTGGGTGGGTGAAACTAATATCCCATGGCTTTACGGAAGTCACCGAGAATGAAATAAATACTCCCGCAACCATGTAAATATTCGTGATTGAAGGCTATAAACATGGCGGGAGGTCAGAGCAAAATGGAGGTGTTGAGGGCTCGAAAAGCAATGCAAAATTTGGGTTGCCAAATAAACCATGATCGCTTCAGGGATACGCCCACAATATACGTTTCTCTAAATTATTTTGTACAACCTTGCGTAGAATGAAATCTGGTTGTGCCAAGTAAACCATAGTCGCTTTACGGATACGCCCAAAATAAACGTTTGGCAAAATTATTTTGTTCTATCTTCCATAGAATTAAATGAATGTTCTTTAACCTCCCATTGACCCACAGAATTATTAGTTTTAAGCTTAATTCTTATTCTTTTTGTAAATACAATAGGAAGGAAGAATCGCAATTTTACTTCGGATTAACAGTATTTCGAATAAACCGTGATCGAAATAAAGCGCTTTAGGTTGAAAAGAAGAATTAAATTCTTTCGTATGAAGAGAAATTTTAAACCTTCTAATCGTTCATAACTTAAACTACATTCTACAATTGCACTAACCTTCACTTTAAAAATACTTGTGATTATCAAAGTATAAAAGTGACACGTTTTAAAAAGATATACCAATGAGTATTGCGGTTGTTTTGGGCGTGTAAATTCAACGTATCAAGCAATAAAATTATCTAACACTGTAACTCTTCTGTATCTCATCATGTGGAATATTAGAGGGCTTTAGAGAAAATCAATTAACATCTTGTACTACTTTTTGTCAACTTTCAGAAGCCTTCACTTTCTTTCGCAAAAAGCATCTCCATAAAATTCTGACCTCCATTATAAACATAGAAGTGATCAAAAAGCAATTCCAACGTCCGTTACAGTTACAGTCGGTTCCCCACTCTCGCAATAAAACAAAAAAAACATGGCCGCTTCAACGGCCCATTAAAATGTCCTCCAGAAATAAACGCACATATAAAAGTCGTTTGAATCTAATTATAGCGATATATAGAAGTTGTATTTAATTACTTTTGCGGAACGACTGATGAGCCGAGGTGAGTTGTATTCGGGCTACTAAAGAGAGTCGTCTGCGTTTTATTGGTTCGGATTTCCGAAATTCGAATTTCGAAGATGTGCACAAATTTAGATTGGGCGAAGAGGGTTTGTTAGGATGGGTTGCTTTGTGGTTTTAAGAATTGGAATAAGTTTCTTTTAATGCTGTTGCGGTAACTTATTTATAATAGGGTTTTATTACAATTCCCTATGTACGAGAATCTCAACAAACTATCATGATCAATTTTGAATATTTTTAACAGTTTTTCATTTTATGAATTATTAAAGCACTAGTTTTTATACTAGCTTTGACTGTGCATGACCAGTGTTTGAGAAATCAGAGGAGGCAAAATGGGGCATAAAGGAAATTATAGTCCCCTCCATGACATTTTTAGAAAATATTAGGATTAACGAAATGCAGTAAACTTTAGACTATTCTAAAATTACCTTTTCTCATTTTTTTTAACCTTTAGTTAAAAATGTTTATCAAACGACAAACAACCAAACACTGATTAGTAGTGCTTAGTTTCTTGGCACGAGACCATTTTTCACTACTTGTTAATTAAAGAGTTACATTGTTTCAAAACCCACATATGGCATGAAGCTAAGTATACAAAAAGCTCACTTTCTAGCCGGGACATTGCCAAAGTAACTGCCGACTTATAAACGGCCAATACAGCCAGTAAATGTTCCACGAATAATAACCCCGTATAGGGGGAAGTGCACGTTGCGTAGGCTTCAAAGTAGTATCTAGATAACATATTCGTTTCAAATTTGCTTAATTTCGAAGGTATGTTGATGATTCCCATACCTGGGGGGAAAGGGCTGACATGGCAAAGCAATTCCTCCTCGGAGGTTGTGTCTCAAAAACTGATGCATTAGCTCTATGGGATTTACAATCCCTCATAAAGAACTCAACTTGTTTTCAAGCCCTTATAAACGGCCTATGCAGCCAGAAAATGTCTCACGAATAATACCCCTTGAAAGAGTGACGGTTAAGTAGGCTTCAAAGTAGTAACGCCGCGTACGATGTCACAATTATAATACACGACTTTGGTCGTTGGGTGCCTACTTAGGTGTCGACTAGTCCTTTTACTCGAACCAATACCACCTAGATTAGAAGGCCGAAGAACTAAGCAACACAACGTTGCACTAGTAGACCACTTTCAATTTGTTGACCAATAATGTCGTATCTTAAGATGACTTCGCATCTTGATTCATCTTATCTTAAAAATTATTCAAATACAAGATCTAGTCACGAATGATCATTGGTCGAAACCACAGGATCGGTCCACTAATATGACGGCAAGCATTTAGTTCGCCGACCTTTTAATCTAGGTGTTATTGCTCGAACCCCCGTACTCCTAAAAAGGGTGAATCTCTAGGCTGATGCCCTAACCACTCGGCTACGGACGGGCCACTCAACTTGTTTTCTAGCCCCTTACTCAACCTCACCTGAGTGCTTGTTACCTTTTTCTCACACCACGTTAACGTCTTGTCTTAATTCCGCCGCAGATTCCGCCCAAACAAAGCGGCCTTTGTTCGAAATAAACAAACTAACTACTTTTACTTGACGAGGGGAGAAGAAAAAAGTCAAAATGTCGTCGGTAGTCGTGTGCCATTTACCCCAAAGGTAAAGGAATTCGCCATTACGTCGTTCTAAATGTCGAATAAGAAAAAAAAAGAACGTTTTTTCACCGTCTGATAACCGTTTTCCAGACGTTCTGTTTCCCTACCGCCAAAGCATTGAAAAGGAGCCAAGTGGCGGAGACCTCTGGCACTATAAATAGAGGATCTAACGCTTGTGTTATTTATTTAGGAACATTTAGTCGAATATTGTGCTCTTAGATCGAACCAGTGTCTTCACTGTGGTTCTAAATTACGCCAATAGCACACGCCAATAGCCCTAGTGTAGCTCTATTAACCGAACCTATGCCAATTAACCTTAGACTGAACCAAAGGTTACACGAGTATTATCAATAGAACTCAACCAAAAAGTTATTGAACAAAATGGTTGCTGACAAAAGAATTTTACTTTCTTATATCTTGGAACCCTTTTAAAATCCTACATTTATATTCTTTAAGTGAAAATATTTGGCAAACATATAGCTATTTAAAAGTATGTTTTGCAAATATAAAAAAAATTCATGTAATATTTGCTGAGGCCCACATAGATTTTAATGGGTATAAGTTCTTAAGCACTAAGAATACACAAGTTGTTTTTGTGCTTGTGAATGCAAAAACAAGCGTTTTGATTCTTTTGTAAAGCTTATTTATTGTTCAGTTTAATATTTAGTAAATGCCAAATACTTGTAAAATGTATTGCTAAAAGGACTTGTTTAAAGACCTCCAAAATCGCGCTACATCATTTTTTATGCAAATAAACAACTTATCCTTCTTTGATTGTCGGTAAAAGTCGATATGTGATTTTGAAATCTTGTTTTAACAAACCGACTTGCAGCTTAGAGTTTAAAACAGGAGCAAATGACAAAAACAAATAAATACAGGAACGTATAATAAAGCATATACACTCTTAAAATAAACTAAATAGCCCTCGTGTAGCTCTAGTGCGACGTTAATTCAAACCTAACCTAACCTTAAAACAAACTTCGGACTTAAACTTCAAACTTAACTTCGACACAGAAAAGGAGTGAAAATGAATTCCTAAACAGCTCGTAATCGCCATAAATAGCTCCTAATTGACTTGAAACCCTTCGTTTGTTGTTAAGACTGCTGTAGGTTTAACAAAATAAAAGAGTGAAATCCACTCCAAAAGGGGAAGTGCATTTCAACACCGAAAAGAGTGAAAATTAACTCAGATTGAGTTAAAATCACTCGTTTGTTTCAAGAGTGTAAGTACATCCCCTTCAAGTAAATCAGTAGATGAGGTAAGGGAGTAACATTTCATTCTACCCACATTTGTATTTAAAGTTTTCTTTTCGCATTATGTGTCTCCTTGCAATGAAGCAAGTTTTACAGAACTCGTTATTGAATCCGCTGTAACTCGATGTGATCGAAAAGTCAATCGTAGCGCTTCTTGCATACATGTTTTCAAAAACATACAGAAATCGTTAGTTGTGCAAAAAAATAAATTTTTTGCTTTTACATGTATTAAACCACGATGGTGAATTGCATGCATATAATTAATGTAGGAGATAAATTTATATCATTATGGTTTTAAATTGGCAACTGAGTTGCAAGAAAAAAAACGTGCAAATACGGAAACTATCTGTATTAAAAACGACAAATTCCACCTAAAATAAGTTTTTTTTTCTATTAAATATTTTACTTTCAAAATGTAGGAAAGGTTTTGTGGCAAGGCTTGATTCAGACTCGCAACCCCAGAGTTACAGGCAATGCGATTTTAACTTATTCCGTCGTCATTTAGAAAAGTTTTTTTAGAAAAATGCCTTAAATTGAAAACGAATTTAAGAAAATGGTTTAAGGGGTCACAGGAGTCTTAAAAAGAAGTGCACAGAAGATACTACAAAGCATAGTTTGATCTTTCATGTCATTTTTTAACTACTCAATAAATGAGTATAATTTTTTTATATGTAATTCTACAAGGATTTATTTATTATAAAACAAGTTTTAAAATTTATGAAACTTTAGCCAAAACTAAAATAAATGATATTAAACATGAAGCTATTTGAACACATTGTGATTAGCTTGCGCGGCAAATTGTGAGGTTAAAATTGAAAAAAAAAATGACCAAGAAAATGACTTTATATTGTACAAATATGTACAAACAAAGACTTATACCTAAATTCTCAGCTCAATTTTAATTAGAAATTATTTTAAGAACTTTTTTCTAAAAAAATTAATAAAAATTTAAAAATTTTGATTTTAAAATTTTTAAAAAATAATTTTTAATTAAAATTGAGCTGAGAATTTAGGTATAAGTCGTTGTTTGTACATATTTGTACAATATAAAGTCATTTTCTTGGTCATTTTTTCAATTTTGACCTCACAATTTGCCGCGCAAGCCTAATCACAATGTGTTCAAATAGCTTCATGTTTAATATCATTTATTTTAGTTTTGGCTAAAGCTTCATAAATTTGTAAACTTGTTTTATAATATATAAATCTTGTAGAATTACATATAAAAAAATTATACTTATACATTGAGTAGTTTAAAAATAACATGACAGATCAAACTATGTTTTGTAGTACCTTCTTTGCACATTTTTAAGACTCCTATGACCCCTTAAGTACTGTAATATAAGCGAAATGGTTTTAAAACATCAAAAGTACAGGTTGCATCCGCAAAAGTAAGGTTCTTTACAGTGTAATCATTATAAATTAATATTACCCACCGTTATTAATGTTATAATTATTTAAAAACCATCAATTTCGGTTCTCGGTATTTTTAAAAAAAATAAAATTAGTGTATTTATTACCTTTCCAGCGTGATAGCTCAAGTGTATCTTCAGGGTGAATTCATTTTAAACAAAACCACATATTTGTAGTATAAAAATTAAAAAAACTTTCGAGATTTTGGCTTCCGCGATATCGGTCTTGTTTGAAATTAGACTTTTTGATCTTCAAACCATATCTGTTCTAGTATTTTGGCTTTGGGGATTTCGAATCTGTCTGGATTTTGGCCTCAATTATTTCGATCTTGTATAACTTCGGCTTGTCAGTATTGTGTCTCAGATACTATATTAGTTTTTTTTATACATTTTGTATAGGTTATTTTAAAATATAACTGGGTACAAACACCATGTTGTTCTTCCTCACCATCCGTAACTATAAATAGACAGAGAAAGACGCGCGAAGGCGTTTTACGAGATAGTCGATCAAAAAACTTTTTAAGTAAACAAGTCATAAAAAATATATATAAAGTGGGACGTTTTGCAACATAGTGTTTACTACTTCAGAGGCGACTGTTATTCTTAGGGGGCAAAATTTGTTTGGCAAAGTCGGGTTTATTTTGATGAAGACTTCGACACTTAATTTTTTTGAATAAACTTTTTTTTCTTGTCTTTCGCTGTAAAAAAGGTTCGGGAAGCGACAGTTTTATTTCAAATGAGATAGACTTAACGTTGTTTTGGAGAATTGCCGAACGATGATGTAAGTTACTTAAAACCCATTTCATGATTTTTAAACGTAATAGAAAATGTTTTTAAATATTTAGAGACCTGGAAGTTTTCATTTTGCAACAATTGAACTCCGGCGATCAGTTTTTTTTATTATAAAAAGTATGTTACATCGGATTCAAAAGTCTGTAGAGTATTGACTTATTCCAAAAATTTAAATGAAATAGTTTTGAAAATGAGTAGAAAAGGGAAAAAATTTAAATTTAACATTTTTCATTAAAAAAATCCAATGTTTTCCACAATACAATCTACTACATTTTATAAAAAAAATGCATTAAATTATTCGTATTTGTAATTATTTGCTCTAGGAGACATAAATGAACAAGTACAAGAATGCCAATCTCTTGTTTAAAACTTCTTGGACATTAGAAATAGTATAATTCAAGTTCCGCTGACATAAAAAAAAATTGCGCAGTTGGAAGTTGGGGCCCATCTTAATCCTTCTTAAAAGTATTCAATCATACGCAAATGATTTTAAATTAATAAATAATCAAATAACGAAGGGTACTTTACATTTATATAAAGGTATAGAGGGTGAGTAAGATGGGACACCAACCTCAAACAGCGCAATTTCTTTATGTCAAAGTAACTTAAATTATACTATTTATAATACGTAGGAAGTTTTTAACAAGAGACATTAGGTTTATTTTGGCGCATGTTTACTTTTCGAAAGTGTTTTTTTTTGTTTTGTTAGGGCTTTACGTTTAGTGAAACTAAGAGACAAAAATGAATAAATATGACGATGTCACTGACTTCTTTATTTACAATTTTCTTGTCTCATCGGGCCTCAACTTTAAATGAAACAAGTAGTATGCAGAAACTAGAAAATTGAAACACTCAAAATTATGTTTTTTTTAATTGTATTTTTTGCTTTATTTTATTTGTTGCTATATCAATCCGTAGTCTTTTCGTCTGCTCTTCTACGTTAAAGATTTCTACGTGCAACTTGTTTTTATTATTGATATTCATTAAAGTTTAACAATATTGAAACTATATTTAGCAAGAAATAAATATCTTGTTAAAACATCTTATTAAAGTGTTAAGGAAACTTTAATTGTTTATTTAGTCATATGTCATAGACATTTCCCTTATGCATTAATCTTATTGTTCAAATGCTAAAAAATAATGCAGAAAAATATTTCTACTCGTATTCTAATGGTTTTTTTTGTATTTGTGCTATGGATTTTAAATCTTGTGTAAGTACATTAGGCAATTTATTCAAAATTGTTTATATTGTATAAACAAAAGAATGACAAGGATTGGTATCAGTAGAAGTAAAACTAAAGTAATGTAACAAAAAGACATCAAAAATCGTATAATCTAAAAAAATATTGCAATTATAAATTCGAAAGCTTAGCAATGCTTACTCACATGAATTCAAAATATATTTTCAAGAAAAATCGATCCTCAAGAGATTAAGAAAATATTTATTCTCGAAAAATAACATTTTTTCCCGCGCTTTGTGAACAAACATCAAATAGTAAAAAGTTAAGAATAGCAATTTCTTTTTCAGATTTAAAAAATGCACTCTAAAAAAAATCCTTTTCGATATGAAAGAAATATCGATTAAATGAATAGTGAATTGTTTGGGTTTTCGCTAATTTTTTTTCTGTGAATGAAGTTGATTAAATTATCAATGGAAGGTAAATTTAAAAACCTGATTTGTTTGTTTTCAAGCAATTAATAGGGTTTAAAAAAACTCAAATAAAATCATTAATTAAAAAAATTGTTTAAATAATACCTCAGTTTAATTTTCTTTTATTATATCATAGTTTTGCTTTAGAGAGTACGAGTTAACTAGTCACTTCAAATTTTTTATATTTTTTTAATCTAAAATGTATTATCTCAGTACATTTGCATAAAGGTTTTGTCTATTATGAGCGCTGGTAAAGTATTTTGGGCACAAATACTTGTAATTTAATATACTTTTGTCTTTAAAGTTTATTTATGCCTTTAAATTAAAATGAGTTATTTTGGATTGATTAACTAATAATAAGTATTACTTAAAATACTCAACGCATGCCAATTGTATTTTCTTTAAAGATTTTTTACGTTTAATTATCGAATCCATAAAAGAAATATTTACTGGTTTTTTTTGCGTAAACAAAAATATGGAATTTAAAAAAAACCGGAATAATGTAAGAGGTAACATTTCATGTGATATTTCGACGGGTTATGTTGATTTCAGAATGGCAAAACTTACCATATTTGATAGTTTAAAGCATACTGCTTAAAAAATTTCGCCCGGTTTTACCTTTAAAATTGTTCGTATAGTAGCTACAACGGATGCGTCGTAATATATTTTAAAATATTTTCGGTGTTAGGTTAACCCTTTATAAGGCCATTTTTTCTAGTAATGTTACGTTAAAGTATTTCTGGGATTGAGATTGATTTATAAGAAGAAATTCATTTATCCCATTACCTAAAAATAATTTTGATTATTAAGACCATTTTATTTTGGTGGGAAGTATGTTTCCCATCACCCGCTGGGAGCTACTCAAACGTATCGTCCATAGGAATCCTGGTGTATTTATTTTTTATGTTTTCTGAAGTTATCAGGAGATGGCAGCACTAATCAAAATTGATGAAGTTGCTGGGAAGTATACTTCCCACAGCCTAATAAAGAGTTAAACTATTTTTCAGGTTTTGGAAGCAGAAACCTTAGAAATAGTTCAACCAAATGCCTACAATATGGGAAACATTTCACCACACAGCCCGTGAGCTGAATGGAAATCATAATTTTTATGAAACTAAGTGTCTAATTTATAACAGTGTAAGCAAAAAGTGATCCAATTTTTAAATTAAAATTAGCCGTTACAAAATTTCGTTATTTAAAATCTCACACAAACTTCTTATACTTGGTTATTTAACCTTTTGCCTACTGACGGTACAAGATGCGGACCAGCAAGTCAATCTGATACCTATAGCGCTCTAAAAGTGTCGAAAGGAACTAATACATTATTAACGATTGATTTGTTGATTGGCATAATTGAACTTTCCGATTGCTGTGCTACTGTTCAGTTTTTTCTAGGTAGGTAGGTTGGAATTATCGTCGCACTAGATTTACACAGGTTTTCCCTAGAAAAAGGCAGCAATTTCATTAGTTCCCTTAGACACAATTGGGGGCACTAGTGTCTATGTCAATTTCAATATAGAACATCCTCAATACTTATCCAATCAGAGTTTCAGATCCAGAGTGTATTTAATCTATGCAGCAGGCAACAGTACCAGTACAGTAGGCAAAAGGTTAAATGCTGACACAAGAAAGTAAAATGCCATTTTACATTTACTTTTGAAATCCATCTCTGAGACAATATGCAGAAAGTCCCCCACATTTCCTCCAAAGTCGTTCTCGACCGGCTAGGGTGTCGGTAACGCGTTTTACGAGTGCTCCTTTTCGCATTCAACATTTCTCTCTTTTGATTTCTCCGCTCATTAATGGCCTCATCAAAAGGCCGTAAAAATGTTCATTTTTACGGTTAATGAGACACGGAATGTTCAGGAAAAGTCTCTTTAAAACAGTTGGGTTCATCGTTCTCGGTCGAAATTTATTATTGCGAATCAAGAGAGAAGTGGGGTTGTTCTAGGCGATATATTAAAACATATCTATCAGTATTTTGTCTTGAATAGTTTAAAAACACCCGTTTAAATTTATTTTAGTTAAATTTACCTTTTTTTCACACAATTGCTTTTTGAAGAACAATGCATGTTTAGTTTAGAAATAAGTTGGCTTTGTTAGGCAAATGCTTTTATCAATTGCAATTAACAAATGCTTTTTTTTTTAATTTAGTGTTTCTTGAAAAATAGTAAAATATTCCTCCAGAAAATTGTCATAAATAGCCTAGTTGCGCTCATATTATATAAAATAAAACTAAACTCCTCGGCGCAACGACCCATAACTGGGACAAGGCCTGCCGTGCCCATTTCAGCTTTCGTGACTTAGGGCTCTGGGGAGCTAGTCATATTTCCTGGTAAGGTGGTCAGCCTCACGTGGAACCCCCAGTGTTTAGTTCCCATGCAGGCTTTTAACCCATTTCATCGATTCACTCAAGGGATGAAAGGATGGGTCAACCTCGCCCAATCCGGGATTCGATCCCTGGACATGTGGCGTGGCAATGTGAAGCACTACCACTAAGCCACTGGGCTCATATTTACATATATGCTTTAATAAATTTGAAATTTATGCTTTAAACATTATGAATTTGGGGGAATCACATTTTTTTCGTTAACGAATGCCTTTTTTATAGATTTTTTTTATGATACATCGATTGCAAATTAAGCTTTAAGAACAGGTTAAGTTGAAAGCATACTTTTTAATTAAAATAAATTTTAAAATGTCTCCGAGCGAAATTAAAAGGAGGATGTCTAATGATGTTAATTTCTTTTAACCGACCATCCACGTCTTCCTGACTAAAACTAGCATAACCTTTCATTCTCCGTTCCAAATTATGACGCCCGTCGAAAATAATCCTTGTGTAGTTCTAGTCCGACGATAATCAAACTCGGCTTGACTTTTCAACTATAGAATTAAGGATTCTATTTAAGGAATTTGAATTTCCTTATAAGATAGTCAAGAATTTTATTTTAGTTTTAATAAAATAATTATAAAATAACGTTTAAATCAAAAGTACACACTTAATGAAATCTGCCTTTAAATTGAACTTTTTGTTGGGGACATAGTTTTTGGGTAAAACATAGCCTTGAGGACGTAATACTCGGTAAATAGACTAGTTCATGCTTTGGAAAGTTGAATGAAGAATATTTTTACAAAATGTAATAAAAATCAAAGTTTTATTTTTTTAATAAACTAGTAAAAAGAATGACATGTTGACTTTCACAAATCTGTACTCCTACTAAACTCGCAAAAGTAAAGAAAAAACTCGGTGAATTTCCGTTAGAAACTCATAACACAAGAAATATACGAAATGTCAGCTCAAAATATATAAAAAGCTTATCAACTCAAAAAAGACAAATGAAAAAATACCCCTAGTTGCTCTGGGTATAATATATGGTTTAAAAAAAAAAATTGTACTTACACACCCTTTTTTTCGTTTTACCCCTCCGGCCAATATTTTTTCATTCTTAACAGCTGTATTGAGGGTGAACAAAAGCTACATAAAAAAATCCCCTAAAAAATCTGTCACACTCCTAAAAAAAAGTTCATTACTATTCATACCCTTATTGCGTTACCTGGGTTTCTGGAATTGCTGATGGACACTTTTGATTTCGACGCAGAAGGGTTACATATGGATAGGGGGGTTGTCGAAAGGTCGGTTGTTACAGTTGATTGTAATTTGTGAGGACAGATGGGTTGAGGTTGACAAGCTCTGGTGTTTTTTTTATGTATATAATAAATTATAATCGATAGATCAGCGGTTAACGTCCACGTTTGTGGGTTTTTGGTTGCTTGCGGTTTTTGGCTAATTATGTGCAGAACCACCAATATAGCAGATGCGAGACGAGGTACGCGACGAGTTTTTTGGTAACCGCGAAGTCCTTAACTTCAGACATGCACAATGCGAAGAGCTTAGTGGAAGTGCTATGTTAGATTTTTGAAAAAAAAATTGTTAGTGAACATATTGCTAACTTCTTTAAAAACAATAAGTTTCTCCTTTTTTTTTAAAAAAAACTTTTATTTTAAATAGCATTTTTTAAGGTTTGCAAGTACCGTTTTTAGCAGGTCTGAGTGCAAAGAAAACATCAAGGCTCGTTTTCACCATTTTATCACTTAGCACGTTCTTCCACTATTCTATTCTTCTCTGCTGGGTTTGGGACTTGGACACACAGTTGGTAAGGCACTTTCTTTGCATCTTTTCAAAAGGCCTCGGGAAGTGCCAGTTAAATATGCTTCAAAGTCCCAAAGACGCGTAAGATTTCGGTTCCAGGAATAAATAATAGACTAAGTGAAGCTACACTGTTTATAATAGGGTTTATTTTGCTTTAATTGATTTTTATTAGTTCCTACTAAAGCTCTTATAATATGATATAGAAATACTAATTCTCAAATTACTAAAATTTCAGTAAATAATTTATGCTGTTTAGTAAACAATATCACAAGAAAAGCCTCGAATAAAATTTAGGATTCCCTTATCCTTACTTTGGGCTTCCAACATCTCCAAATTCTGATACAATCTCTGACATTTACATGAATAGTCAGTACCTAAACAAGGCTTCGGTGAATAATTTTTTAGTGTGATTGCAGAAATTTTAGATTCATTGTTTACATGCTAAGCTACAAGACAAATCCTCCTCCGACGATTCAAAGAAGAAAAATAAAACTTCGGAGACAACCAAAAATAGCTTCAACTCAATTTAAAGAATTTAGATATTTATCGAAAAAAATATCGCAGACATCCTGCAATCAAACGAAACCGCCATGTCACTCAAATCCCAGTTAAACCTCTACATGTAAAAAAGGTGAAAGTCATAGGAGAGTTATCTCCTAAGCTCTTTTCTGTGACCGTTAAACAGGGAGGAAGATGGCAAATGGAAACTTTCCAGAGAACATGACTCTTTTCTTGCACTTAGCTAGTCTGTTGCATCGTTGCATTTTTCTTCATTTCTCGAAAACTCAGCTGACTAATCATAAATATCCCACAAAGTCGGGAGAGGAAATCACCATCTAAACCCGGATTTACGGAGAATAGAGAGTCCCAAGGGAGGTTTTATAAGAAGGATGCTTGGCGAGTAAAATCATGAGGCCGGTTGAAATTCGCCAAGTTGATGCCAAGCACCGAAACAAACCACCTTATAATGGGAGTCGTGATTTACGATGTATCGTGGAGTTTAAATAAAACAACTTAAATTTCAGAAAAAAAAATCCAGCATTAAAATTGTAACAATCAGTTGTTTAAACCTAATGGTAATAATGACCATTTGCGCAGTTGTTAGCTGATTTATAAAACATTCAACTACAAAAATATTTATTTTTTACATTATTTAAATAAATATAAACGTTATTAGAAATTGTTTCGACAGAAGCAATCCTTCCAATAACTAGGTGACGGATTGTCCCTTGACTGTTGTTCTAAATTAAGACTCCCGTCAGTGCGTTAAATATCCTTCAGTCCTAATGCTTCGTACGATGTCACCCTTAACGGTTGCGTTGGGTGCCTACTCAGGTGTCTGCTCGTCACTTGACTGCGGTTCTAAAATATACGCCCGTCGCCAATAGCACTCCTGTAGCTCTAGCGCGACGATAATTCAAACTAAACTAAGACTTTCTTTGCAAATAACCCTTGTATAGCTCTAGTGGGATGAAAATTCAACATAACCAACAAAATAGCGCCACATAAATCGCCAAGTGATGTGTCTGGGTGCATAGCGGAAACTATCAAGCCTTCACTTCTTAAACCGGCTTTTTTACATTGTTTCTGCTTTGGCAACATCTGCATCTTGTTTCACCTCCATAGAAGTTCCAGAAACTTGGTCGTTTTGCTAAAGAAGGATGCAGCATTCGTTGATATAAACAAAAGGGAAGAAACCGCCCGCAAAATTCCTGATGACTTCGCATTTTCTTTTTATGTTTACTACCCCCTTACATAACAAAAAATCCGTTTCCAAGACCAGTATCTCTTATTAAATAACAAGGGAGATTCCCTCGGTTCCAGTGGTTTGACAGGGCTCTAACATATTCATTTCGAAATTATATTTTTATCCAAAAGGGGGGGTCAGAGGGAGAAGTATTTAAATGGTAAAAGTTCGTAATAAGATAAAAACGTTCCATATTTCACACCACAAACGAATAAAATCCATAAAAGGTTTTATTATTGAAAAAAAACAACAACATTTATTCTTCAAATGTCACAAAAACTCTCAAGTATCTTTTTGAAGTTAATATTACAATTTGAATCAAATATTTTTTTATATATAATATTTGACCACATGTTCTTTCAAGTAAATTAAATTCCGTAGCTAAAGTAATACATATTTGTTTTAAGAATTATATTATACGCTTAGGGGTTTGGTAATTGGTTTACCATTAGTATTCTTGTTTTAAAACCAATTTACTGAAGATAGAGACCGACTATTTAATAGACCTGAACAATTAGAGCTTATTTCCTTACCAATTTTTGAAGAGGCTCCAAAGATAATTCTAGTTTGAGGTATACTGATACTAATTAATCACAAAGAGGCACAAAGAAAATTTTCAAGGGGCAATGTCAGGGAGAGAGAAGAAGAGGAAGACCGAGAAAAAGATGGATAGATGATGTGGAAAGAGATCTAAAAGACATGAAAATTAAGAACTGGAAAGCGAATACAAGCGGCTTTGGAGTCGTATTGTAAGAGAGGCCATGGTCCAGCATGGACTGAAGTGCCGGAAAGTTAGTTCGATAGATATTAATTAATCTTTTGTTTAAATTTTGTACATATTGAATCCATAATATCTGATTCCTCGTTAGTCAGAATAAGTAATGAAAATTATTTGTATTTGGGGTCGTTGACATGCGAGGAAGACCTTCGTAAATAGGTTCCAGGCTTTCCTTGCATTCTTGTTGTGAAGTCTGGATAGCGCCTTGCCGAAAACTAGACTATCAGTTGAAATCCTATCAAAGCATAGCATCCTTTTCGTAAAAACCATTACGACTTTTCCCTCCATGTGGCGGCCATCTTGAAAATGGCGCGAGATCCATGAAATATTCAAATCCTCCGCCGCCGTGTGAGAAACGGGGCAGCGCGGGATTCTATGAGGTAATTTTCTTTGTCGAGCTGATTTATAAGCTTGGGAATGCGGCAGGAAAGGGGTCCTTAAATTATGTTTATATGCCAGAGCCGAGAGTGCACCGTGTGTGGAAGGAATGCAGGTTCAGAGGCTGCTTTGTTTGTGGTAGCTTCCAATTAAAGTTCCACGAATGGGATTTGCATTCAATTGATTGGCCTCTGCTGGCTAGACAGAAGTGAGAAGCCTGTTCTTTCTTGAGGACTGTTAACACTCTGAAGGATAAGAAAATTGACCAAAATGTTGATTGGTTCTTAGTTCTCACTGCATCAGAATTGAGATTAGTTTTAATATTTAACTTATTATTTTAATTGCTTATGCTATAATGCTTCGTACAATGGCAAAATATCGTTGCCAGACTCAAAAAAAATGCATTTAGTTTTTTAACACAATGACTTATTTGCTATTCTTATGGCAAAGTCTTGTGGTAAAGTCTTATGGTATAAGCTTGGGAATGCGGCAGGAAAGGGGTCCTTAAATTATGTCTATATGCCAGAGCCGAGAGTGCACGGTGTGTGGAAGGAATGCAGGTTCAGAGGCTGCTTTGTTTGTGGTGGCTTCCAATTAAAGTTCCACGAATGGGATTTGCATTCAATTGATTGGCCTCTGCTGGCTAGACTGAAGTGAGAAGCCTGCTGTTCTTTCTTGAGGACTGTTAACCCTCTGGAGGATAAGAAAATTGACCAAAATGTTAATTGGTTCTTAGTTCTCACTGCATTAGAATTGAGATTATTTTAAATTTTTAAATTATTACTTTAATTTCTTATGCTATAATGCTTCGTACAATGGCAAAATATCGTTGCAAGAATTTAAAAAATGCATTTCTTTTTGTAACTATAAGACTTATTTGCTTTTTTCAAACAGCGACTTTACACGAGCCAAAACTTCGGCTATTTTGTTGTTGCAAATACGCATTTTAATAACTAGGCAAATGTGCATAAATTGATTGAACTTTACTTTATGCTTCACTAATATTTTACTTTAAAAGTTAAGGCAATGTCACTCTGTTAAAAATTGAAATAAAGTATAATATAGCCATGGACTGTGTAATGTGCAAGAGGGCTATTTGAATCATCCAATAAATTTGTTCCTATTCTACTTAGTCTTAAATCCGTACAATTTATCACGTATTAAACAGAATGGTGTTAAAATAAAAATAATAAACAGTTGTGTATAGTCAGGTCGCCAAGGGGGGGAACCCTGCACTGAGAGGTTAAGTTTTTTTTATTGATGATTCTTATAGATTCGGGGGTGTAGATTACGAATCTGGAAGGTACTTTTTTGGTACCCTTGAGCATTTTTAGTTATTCAAGATGGCGTCTCCGCCATCTTGAATTTTGTAATCTTAATATTTGACGATCTAATCGACAAAAAATAATAGTTTTTGTCTTTATACATGCATTTAATAATAAAGATTCACAATTATCAAGAAAATTTCAAAAATAAAAATTTCAAAATGGCGGAATCCGCCATATTGGATTTTTTCACTTTTATTACTTTTGCTTTATATTTAACCCAACAAAATATTTATATTTTAACTATATTTTTTATACCTAGTTACTATAGAACATTACTTTGAAGAAAATGTAAAAAATCAAGATGGCGGCATCCGCCATATTGGATTTTTTCACCGTTTATATAAAGTGATCCATAGGTCCTAAATTAAAAATTCTTTTTATTTTAGTTATATCTTGATTTTTGTTTCTATTTCAGTTTTAATGTGTAGATTATGAATCTAGAAGATATTTTTTCGCTGGATTTGAGTATTTTTTTATATTTAAAATGGCGTCTTCCGCCATATTGGATTTTTTTTCCTAATTCAATTTTTCGGGTTCTTTTAGGCCAAAATTAATAATTTTTTCTTTTATAAGTACATTTTGTCGTAAATAATTACTTAAAAACTCAAAAAATCCAAAATCAAGATGGCGGCTTCCGCCATCTTGATTTGGATTTTTCACCTTCTAATATTTCGTGATCCACTGGCTCGAAGTTAGAAATTCTTTCATTTTACTTGTATATTTTATTATAAAATGCATTAAAATCATCATAAAGTTTTAGTTAAACACTTAAAAATCAAATTCAAGATGGCGGCTTCCGCCATCTTTTATTTTTCATCTTCTAATATTTCGTGATTCACTGGCTCGAAGTTAAAAATTCTTTCTTCATTAGTTCTATTTTTAGTAACAAATGGTTTAAACTACATAAATGGGGAACACAACTGCAAAATATCTGAATTTATGGCCATTCAAGATGGAATCTTCCTCATTTTTACTTTTTTTAACATTAGTATTAGGCGATCTATTAGCTAGAAATTAAAAATTCTTTCTGTGTTAGGTGTATTTTTACTACAGAATTATCGCCATGCTTCTTTCTAACTGAGTACAAATATGTAAACTCAAGGACCAAGTTGCTTAGAGTTGCCAAGTCCCTTAGAGTTGCTGGCTTTAAAGTTTTTCTGACAATCCTTTTTGGACAATGGCCTATGCTTTTATGTAGTTTCAATCCACTATTAATTCATTCCAAACTCCGGCATGTGTCTCATATAACGAGATCCGAGTTTAAAAACAAGTTCTTTAACACATTTTCGGGCATTTTTTCTCATTTCTTTTAAATAAAATAATGCATATCGTTCATAGTTTTGATAACCAGATGCAAATAAATCGGGTAGAATTGGCGAGCAACTTCAATATGAAGGGACCAATATCTTGCCCTTCCAGCTCCCACATCACTTGAAGAAAACTGGTTTCAATAAACAGTTCACCGATACTCTACTAGTGTTCCAATTCGCACCCCTTATTTTTAAAACTGACCGAAGATCTCCGCTGCAGTCTGGCTGAGATTCCTCATATAAATCCCGCATGACTTATTTTGCAAGCATTCTTGAAGTCCTGAAGTTTTGGAAACTTCTTCCCTTTCTGCATCTGTTGGACTCCTACAAACACACTAGGCATAACCCCTTTGGATAGACCACTACCCAATATAATCCCCACACAACCTATAAAACTTATCAACATGATGATTTGCAAAGCCATCCTACAAAACTGATGATCCCAAGTAAAGGGCAAACTCTTGACCAGCTCATTTAGTGAGGCCCTGGGCTCCTGCTAAAGATGTCATGGTTGTATCTGTATTCTGGATATGAATCAGGTATCGTGTCTAACAGTGGTTGATACTTTACAGCAGTTCCTGGTTGAATCTGAAATTCATATTTTCGGCCAATTTAAGTATTTATTCAACTCTGGATAACGTTCTGAGAATGTGTTTGAATAATTTGAAATCTTTATCTCTATAGCATTGTAAAGAGAAACTTTTCCATCACATAATAGTCTAAGCGGTAACTCTGTTATATTAAAGAACATTCAAGAGCCATGCGGTTTATTTTCAAGATTACATGAACGATCTTTAGGTTGTAATAGGTATAGGGATTTTGACATTTCCTATTTTTTTGTATTGTTGAAATTGTATCCCTCTAGTTTTCTAATAAATAGATTACCACTTCTTCTGGTTGAATACATTATTTCTTGCAGAGTCTTCTGAGTGTTTACTAACTTTTGAACCCATATTTTTATAATTGTACCACTCCACGATATCTCAGCAAGTCCAAAGCCATTACTTCGATTTATGAACTCTTCCTGCCATTACTTAAGAGTATTCTTGTTTGAAACGAGGAAGCATTTCATACGAGTAGAGCTCTTAAAAAAAATTTAGTGGTAGTAGTTTTGCCTGATCAATAACAAAATATTTAAAATACTTACTTTAATGTGGTGGAAAACATCTTTAATATTTTCCTTCAACAATCATGGTGTTAAAGTATTTTAAACACAATATGCAAAAAACTGAAAGAATTTTTAATTTCACTCCAATGGATCACGTAATATTAGAAGGTAAAAAATCCAAGATGGCGGAAGCCGCCATCTTGAATTTGGTTTTTTAAGTATTTAAATAAAACTTTATGATGAGTTTAATGCATTTTATAATAAAATATGCAAGTAAAACCGAAAGAATTTTTAACTTCAAGCCAGTGGATCACGAAATATTAGGTGAAAAATCCAAGATGGCGGAAGCCGCCATCTTGAATTTGGTTTTTTAAGTGTTAAAATAAAACTTTATGATAATTTTAATGCATTTTATAATAAAATATACAAGTAAAACTGAAAGAATTTTTAACTTCGAGCCAGTGGATCACGAAATATTTGAATCCGAAAAATCCAAGATGGCGGAAGCCGCCATCTTGATTTTGGATTTTTTGAGTTTTTAAGTAATTATTGACGACAAAATGTACATATAAAAGAAAAATTATTAATTTTGGCCTAAAAGAACCCGAAAAATTGAATTAGGGAAAAAAATCCAATATGGCGGAAGACGCCATTTTAAATATAAAAAAAATACTCAAATCCAGCGAAAAAATATCTTCTAGATTCATAATCTACACATTAAAACTGAAATAGAAACAAAAATCAAGATATAACTAAAATAAAAAGAATTTTTAATTTAGGACCTATGGATCGCTTTATATAAACGGTGAAAAAATCCAATATGGCGGATGCCGCCATCTTGATTTTTTACATTTTCTTCAAAGTAATGTTCTATAGTTACTAGGTATAAAAAATATAGTTAAAATATAAATACTTTGTTGGGTTAAATATAAAGGAAAAGTAATAAAAGTGAAAAAATCCAATATGGCGGATTCCGCCATTTTGAATTTTTTATTTTTGAAATTTTCTTGATAATTGTGAATCTTTATTATTAAATGCATGTATAAAGACAAAAACTATTCACTTTTGTCGATTAGATCGTCAAATATTAAGATTACAAAATTCAAGATGGCGGAGACGCCATCTTGAATAACTAAAAATGCTCAAGGGTACCAAAAAAGTACCTTCCAGATTCATAATCTACACCCTCGAATCTATAAGAATCATCAATAAAAAAAACTTAACATCTCAGTGCAGGGTTCGGCCAAAAATCGGGGTTTGGCGACCTGACTAGTAGGAACGCGCGCGCGGTTGAAGTTTTTCTTCTACTTCCAAGAAATTCCTGGTATTCAGGGCAGCTTTAATAGAGGACTGGATATTGGGATCAAAGTTAACGTGTAACGTTGTGTCTCAATATTATTTGTTTAAAGCTTTATGGAATGTTTTAGTTGCAACACTATCCAAATATGACCAATGCATAAAGTAGCTCTATTACTTAGATATTGTGCTTTAAAGTTCAAAATATCTCTGATTGATATTGAAATTGAAAATTATTTTATATAGGGGTTAGATAGGCTTTGAATTTAAGGAATAGAACATTTGGTTGCATTGTTTGGGGGCAAGAAAAGAATATCTTGCCTTTTGCAAAGTTCGAAATTCTTTTACATTTCTATTAGAAAACTATATTTGAAAAGTAAGGGCTGATCATTGCTGTTTAGCAAATTTTAAAACGTAGGTTTTGAAATATTTACTATATTTAAATAAATAATTACAATAGGTGCATTATAAAAGTACGTGTAGCATGAAGCAAAATGACCCAACAAATCTTCTGCAATAACGCTTCATTCTATTATTAATAATTTAAAAAAAATTAAGTTCTTAGGAAAATAGTGAGAAGTTTTGAAGAAGGCTCTGTATAAAACATGAGCATATTACAGCTGATAGAACAAAAGAAGTAATTTGTTTAACTGTGATTAGTTATTTTTTTTATTTTAGTTGAATTTTTAATTGTGATTAGTTAAATATTAAATTATGATTTGTTGAATTTTTAATTGTGAATTAGTTTAAATGTGATCTAATGTAAAGCTTTTCTTAAAAAGTAAGTAATGAGACATCTGAATATCAGTATATGAATTAAAGTTTAGTTTAGCTTGAATTATCGTCGCACTAGAGCTACGCATTTTCTATTGTATTTTAGTCGATGGCGTCGTATTTTAGATAACTATACATAACTTTTTAATTTAAAATATGTTTTAAATTGATGTTATGATGATTCCTATACCTGAGGGAAAAATGGATAATAGCTTGAATTATCGTCGCACTAGAGTAACGCGATGGCTATTGTATTTTAGTCGATGGCGTCGTATTTTAGAACCAGTCAAGAGACGAGCCGACACCTGTATAGGCACCCAACGCAACCTGTATAGGCACCCAACGTTAAGGGCGACATCGCAAGCAGCGTTAGGATTTTGAAGGATATTTAACGTGCACTTCCTTACACGGGTATTATTCGTCGGACATTTTTGGCTGCACGGGCCGTTTATAGGTCAGCAACAATTTTAGCGATGCCCGGACCCAAACCTGGGACTTTTCGCACTCTAGGCAGATGCCTAACCGGCTGGGCTCCGCAGCCACATGAATTCCAGAGAAGTAACATTTCCCCCCAAACCACATATCCTGAATGAAGCAATTACGTCCTAACCAGACAAAGTAATGGCTTCCAAAAGAGGGTGCTGTTTTGTTGACCATCTGTCTTGTATACCCATCTGCGTATCAGGCGGATTCTTTTCATTTTCATGGTCAAAGCGAAAGGATCAAATCGATTGCAACATCGGAAAAAAAAGTAACGATTTTTGCGGAAACCGCAAAAAACGATTTGGGGAGCTTTTCTGAAGTTTGGTCGACTATTAACCGGACGGAAAAATACGCTATTTTGTATTATACTTCAATATTTCAGCAATTATAAACTGCATATGACAGCTGCTTATGTAGACAGGTGGTTTTGATGAAAAAAGAGGTGAAAAGAGCATTTCAATCGTGGCTTTAATTAAGTTGTGGTTATATACACTCTTAAAACGAACGAGCGATTTTAACTCTGAGTTAATTTTCACTCCCACAGTCTAGAAAATGCACTTCTCCTAGAGGAGTGAATCCTTTGTGTGTTAAACCTCCGACAGGATCATTCCAAACGAGTGATTTTAACTGAGTCTGAGTTAATATTCACTCCTTTCCAGTGTAGAAAATGTACTTCTCCTACTGGAGTGGATTTCACTCTTTTGTTTTAAGAGTGTAGCCAGTTTGAAAAAATAGTTGTAAATATGTTTTATTTGCGCATGCTTTTTTATCATAAAATTTACTTTAAAAAGAATAATGCTAAAAGATTGAAAGATAATAAAATTGTATTGTGGAATTAAATTTTGGGAGTTTTAATTGAATTTTAATTACTAAAATTTTTTACTGGTGAACGGTTAAAGTGATTTTTTTTTCAAAAATCAAGGGCGGGGATATACATGCATTCTATGTGTTTTAATACTGTCGCTATGACTACAAGAATAAGAAAATTGCAAAAACCGCCATTTTTGTAACTTCAATACAGCAGTGTGTAAATGGTAATATTTATATTGCAAAGCCTACAGAAATTCATATTTAAACAAATGTTTGATCATAAGTATTACTTATTTTAAACTCAACACATCGAATTAATGGCTATATTCTTCTTTTTTTAGAATCAGAATGGCACGAGTAAAGAAAATGCTAAAAGACAGTTTTATAAGTAAGTGTTATTATAAAGAATTATAGAATAATTAGTGTGATTTATAATTTTTTTTAAATTAACGGTTTTATTGAGTTTACCACGTTTATAAGAGTACAGGGTATCGCCAACATATAACTTTAAGAAATTAAAAAATACTATAGAAGACACTCAAGTGTCCACCTACTTTAAACTGCACAATTTTTATACACATGGCAAGCATAATTTAAAAAAACTACAAAGGGCATATAATACTTATAGTGGGTCGCTTTTGAATAATTGGTCTCTTGGTGCAATTGTGTATTAGTATTTTTATGGTGACAACTAATTGTGGCATATTCTTTCTCAATGTTATTCTGTATTAAGTAAACTTGGGGACTCTCTTGAAGTTGGGCCCCTGGGCACGTGCCCCGTTTGCCCTGCAAGAAATCAGACTTTGCTCTGAAGATAGGCAGGAAATAATTTTAAAAAATCCAATTCCAATATAAGTAAGGAAAAAAAACCAGTCAAATAAACAAGTAGATAGGTATATTTTATTGCAGCGTATATTGCATGAGCTACAGTCTAAAAATGCGATTAGAAATAAATAGCCGGAAGTCTTACCATACCCACAGAGGGAGCCTAGAGAAAACGCTAAATATGTTCAGAAATGAATGTGCGAATAATTGCGTGGCTATAATACATAATATAAACGCATCTTGATATTAGCATTAGGTGCCGGCCTATCAGCTGAGTAGAATCCCGTTATTTATACGCATATTATACGCATTAGGATATAAGTGGATTAGTGGTTATGGCTTTTGCTTTTGAGGATGGAACTTTGACTGTGATATCGATTCCTAGTACCAGCCATAATGCAACTATAAACATATTTATGTTGAATACGTAAATCCATAACTGATGTTGGGGATCCTTAAGTTCACTGGGACATACGTGTTATACGTGCTCAGCCTGATTTACCGTTTTCTCACTAATAATTTCTAAACTTTGTCGATTGAGGGAAGCATTGAGTGCTGCATTACGTGTCGGAGAGAACCTTGGCATTTGATTGCAATGTAAATTTACGGAAACTATATTACTTAAATAATTCCTTTCATTACTTGAAAAACGAAAGCTAAAACTGGACAGACAGAAAAGCTCTAGACTCAATCCACCAAAGAGAGCCGAAAGACCTCCGCCTCTTGTCGAGAAGATCACTTAACTGTGGTTCTAAATTACCCGTCGCCAATATCCCTGACAATATTTGAAACCTAACTTTGCCAAGAAGGCGTGGGATTAAATCCAGACACAAAGCATACACGTTAAATCTGTATATTCATAAGTCCAGAGCGCACAATGTCGCTCGAAGCTCTATTGGGTGCCCGCTCAGATGTGGGCTAGCTGTTTCAAAGCTTTGCCATCAAGCAAGAGGCTACAAATATTCATCGCGAAACGAGCATTACCAAACCTAACAGGTGGGAGGGTCGGGGGCCTAAGTACTATACAAAGCAAACAGCAATAAAAAGGTGCAGAAATTGAATGCGCGAATAATTGCGTGGGCTTAATCCAAACACATCGTGATGTTAGCATTAGGGGCTTGCTCATTAGGCCCCCTTGATTTATACGTATCGGATACATTTTAGGATAACAGTGCTGGTCGAAGATTGCAGGTTGAGATCCTGATGATTTATAAGCTCCTCATATTTACCTTTGCAGGTGGGATCGTTGGTGGTATTGATACGGGCGGGAACGGATGGATCTTTACCTACTTGTTAGGTTTGATTTGTGTTTTCTTTAATATTATGTTAAATATGGGATTCGGTGTTTTGTCGTGAAAGATCTTAAATAGTTACTTATGTAACAAGTGTAAAAAGTAACCTCTCCGAAACGAAGTCTCACTTTTTGCAAGCATCTGAAATTCAAATAAAAATTTGAAAGTTTTTTTTACGTAATTATAAAAACAATTTGGAGATCTTCAGAGCGTGGATTGACACATAGCTAAGTTTGGTCACAAGCCTAGTAGTACATAATATGTTAATTTTTGAGGTCGAGTTACAACACCGACACCCTACAGGGAACTTAAAGACAATTATATTACATCTTAGAACAGCCATGGCATTAACCATGAATTGTTTCTTAATAATATTTCGCTACTAATTCTTTTACCTTTGATCCTCTTATGCGTACATTTTTCAAGAAAATGAATTGCTTTTAGGAAGAATTTATTAAAATAAGATAAAGGGGTTCGTGAAGTACATTTAACCAAATGGAATTCTTGCTGGTGGATTATTTGATTCCTTTACACCACTATATTTGACGCAATAATTTGGTGAATTTTGCTAAGCTAAAACTGATTATTCCCCATTTTTCCAAAACAGCTTCCAGTAACTAATTATTCAATTTTCCAATAACACCACACAACAGAACCCACTGATATTTCAGTCCTTCCTTTGTTCAGCACCTTTCCTAGGTCCTGGACTTCCTTGAGGTTATTGGATTCATGGGGGATTTATCTACAATCTTAAAACAAAAGAGTGAAATCCACTCCAGTAGGGGAAGTGCATTTTTGACACTGGAAAAGAGTGAATATTAAATCAGACTGAGTTAAAAACACTCGTTTGGAGTGATCCTGTCGGAGGTTTAACACGCAAAGGATCCACTCCTGTAGGAGAAGTGCATTTTCTAGACTGGAGGAGTGAAAATTAACTCAGACTGAGTTAAAATCGCTCGTTCGTTTTAAGAGTGTAGGGGCTGGGGAACCCAGTCGGTTAGGCATTCACCTTGCACGTGGAAAGTCCCAGGTTCGAAACCGGACGAAGCCAAAGTAACTGACGACACATAAGCAGCCCGTGCAGCCAAAAATATCCAACAAATAATACCCCGTGTGGATGAAGTGCACGATAAATATCCTTTAAAGTCCCCACGCTGCGTACGATGTCGCCCTTAACGGTTGCGTTGGGTGCCTACTCGGGTGTTGGCTCGTCACCTGACTGTGGTTCAAAATTTTGACGCCAGCCCACGTGTAGCGCTTATGCGACGATAATTCCACACTAACCTAATCTTTGACACCTTTCCTTCAAAATAACCAGCCCCCATAACTGTTCCCAGAAACTAACCACCCCCTCTTGCGTGTGGCCTCCGGAATCCTACCTGGAAATGGGGTCTTTATTTCTGGGTGGACGGAAACGGGTGGCGATTGTAAATCTTGGGATAATTGCGATTGACACTAATGGAGGTGTGTTCTGTGTGTGTGGTGTAAATCTCGCGGACCACTTGTTCTTTCTTATTAGGTAGTGGGTCCCTCCTGCGGGATTAGCTAGCCCCCACACCTGGGAAGAGGAAATGGTGGGATGGAATTATTGAAATTGGTCGCCAATAATCATCGATTTGGTAGGGAATGGAAGGTTTTATAATTGAAATTTATGTAGTCATAAATCTGAAATGTCGTTGGCTTGAGTGTTTCAGATTTATTGCTAGTTTCAACGTAAAACTTTGAATTGTTCTTGATTATTCGACATCTGTTTAACTAAGTTCTTCCGATTCAACCGACAAATACCTGGGTAGAATTTAGTATGTGGGTACATTTCCAGCGAAATCATCCCATTGTGTTGCAGTTATAAGTATATTTTTGTGGTACCCCCGTATTTTTTAAAAAAATTCAAACATGGCCTCTGAATTTGGTTAACAACTCTTTATAATCATTATTATGTATATATTTACTATTATTTCCCGATAAATTATTTCAAAATTCTTTTTTATTGTAATGTTGGCAATAATGGTGATTATGTGTTTATTATTCGTCGATCACTGTATTCCACAATTATATTTCAAAACAGTATTCAATCATAATTGTTAGCAATACCAAGTTTATGTACTACTGAGAATTCCGTAGTAAAATTCTATTAAACAACCTATTTGAACAGAGTTAATAAGGTCCATAGTTTATAAGTTATAATACATTGTTTATTATAAAACTGGCTGTCTTTTTCCCCCATTAGTTTTTGTTTAATGTTTCTTGTTTCAGTATTGAAATGAGTCGAATAAGAGTTGGAATTGAGTTGTAATTGCTCGTATAAATAAATTTCTTGTTTCCTCAAAGAAAGTTTTCCAAGTATTCACAATGCACAAACCATTTCCTGCAGGAAATGGAAAAATTATCGGTCGAGCACTATATTTAACTACAACCCATGAACTTCATATGCACGTAACAATCCAATCCACAATTCAATTACCTCAAAATACGTCGGATCACTATGCAATTTCGAACACGAAATATTCCATTTTCACATTCTACACCAACTTACTTCGAAGGTCAGGATCCTTCCTCATTCCTACAACATTTTTCCATCAAAAAATATTTTCTTAATCAACTCAAACCCCGGTTCAGACTTCAGAAGGAAAAATTAAAAGGTTGGCCTTCGCGGCTTTTATTATAACTCTGACCCGAAAAACAGCATTTTTTCTACTCTTTTTACGCTGCGTATTGTGTTCATTCATGACTGCCGCGACGTATACGTTCATTCATTTATTCTTAGGAATGTGAGGTCACGACCATATCTCATCATGCAAAGGAAAAATGGTTTATCTGTCATGTTAACTCTTTGTAAGATAAGTCCCTTTACCGCGTAAAAGTTTTGACAGCGTTTCTACGGAAAGGCTTGTTACATGTGTTTTCTTGCATTCCCATCTGATGGGATATCAACTGGTAGGGTTATAAAAAGTTTTGAGTAGAGAACAATGATATTCTTAGCTCTTTTTTATGTTATTTTATTTGAAAAATGGATAAAATTCCATAGTTTTTGTCGTCGACTATCCGTTTGCATCTGTAGCATTTCATACAAAGTTTAGCTGGTCTTGAAATGGAGGCTTGAGATTCGAAAATGTAACGCTTCTTTAAAGGTTCGGAAAATTTATGTATTAACCATAGTAGGATTATCAATACATGTAATTCTCATCGCCATCATAAGAATTATCTCCAAAGTCTTTAATTGAATTCTTCCAACCAACTTGAATAGGAACAAATTAAAAAAAAACATAGAAACTGTAAGTGGGTTTTTTGCTAGAGAGCATGTTCCCACATTTATTTATGATAAAATCTGATTTAAGTTAAAAAAAATATGTGTATTTCATATAAATTTCCAATAATTTTGAAATTAAATTATATTATAATTAGTTTTAATAAAGGGAAGGCCAATTTTAAAGTCATTTTGAAATAGGAAAAAAAAACAATGATAAAATAAACTGTTACTACAAATAAGTGATACTGCCTCTTTTTTTGCATTTATAGCAAAAATGTTTGTATTTTTAGAGCATAAGGCATCTTCTTAAGTAACTATTAAACATAACTTTTTTTTAAAAAAATTCTTTGAAAAACATACTTTTTTGCATATATTTGTATAAAAGTATGTTTAGATTAAGAATAGACGTGTAGGATTTTGCTCGAGTCTTAAAGGTTAATAATGCCTTGTAGTGGATGTTTATGAAACAATTCACCAACTTTCTTTGCAGGTTAATATGGAACAACGGTTAGTTTCTTTTTTGACAATTCATGCCCCCTGAAATTTAAAACTTAAACCATTACCCCTAAACCCTCTCCCCCAAGTAAACTAATATAATAGAACTATGTGTCCTTCCTGCTTGCAGACCTGAATAACAAAGATTAAATCCGTGAAAATGCACCTAGCAAGAAAGGATTTTCCTTCCAAATTAGAGCTGCGACATTCACAGCAGCTAGTTAACTTTATACCCATAGCCGTATACAAACTAGAGTACAAAAGAATGCATTAAAAATGAGTCTTTCTCGTAAAAGATATTCTTTGCTTTTCTTGCGAGAAATTACGTAAACTTTTATCTCATGATGTTAATTTGAAAAATTCACTGTTGAAGACAGTAGTTTTTTGTTATTTTTATGTGCTACTGATTTATAAACAAGAAAAATGTCTTCTAAGTGTTATTTATTCATTTTTTTCCAATGAACACTTCATATAAGTTCTACACAGGTGATTGTATAATTGACTTTCCACCAGAAGCATACACTCTTAAAACAAACGGGTGAAATCCACTCCAGTAGGAGAAGTGCATTTTTGACACTGGAAAGGAGTGAATATTAAATCAGACTGAGTTAAAATCACTCGTTTGGAGTGATCCTGCCGGAGGTTTAACACACAAAGGATCCACTCCAAGAGGATAAGTGCATTTTCCAGACAGGAGGAGTGAAAATTACTCGGACTAAGTTAAAATCGCTCGTTCGTTTTAAGAGTGTATATATAACCTCTTAAGACCCGAGCAAAATCCAATACGAATATTCCTTAAATCTAAACATACTTTTCATAGGAATACATGCTAAAAAGTATGTTTTGAAAAGTAATTATTAAAAAAATTACGTTTAATATTTACTGAGAGACACGCCTTAAGCTCTAAAAATACAATTTTTTTTGCTATATATGCAAAAAAAAATAGGCTGTATCACTTATTTATATTAGTTTATAGGTTATTTTAACATTGTTTTTATAGCAAAATGCCTTTAAAATTTACCAAAAGAAAATTTTGAAAAGTTTAAAGAAAGAGCTACTTTAAAGTTAATTTTTAGGAACTCTAAAATCGCGTTGACCCTCGTTTAACATAATTTTTTTACAGAAAAAAATGACTGATATTGTAATCAAATGCTGAAAACTGTTTTTTTTTATCTTCTTTTATCGGACCAAGTCCATTTCGAAAAGAATTAACACGTTAATTGTTTGTGGGGAGGTTTTAAACAATTTCCCCAAATGGGGACTTCAGGTTAAGAGATTAAACATAATGGCAATGAATAATATGAAATACATTTTTGAGAAAAATATTCATTATTTCAACCAGAGATCCATATGAGTTTTAAATCAAAGCTTTGATTATAATTAATTTGCGTTTTATTCTTGAATTTCAACATTTAATTAAAAATAATAAAAAAAACTTGGTATAAATTTTTATTAACTGCAAAATTTTGAAGTCTTAATAGTTGAACTTAAAATTTTTTTGGAAGTTCTGCTCTTAAGAACAGCTCTGAATTTCAAAAACACAGTAACAGACAAAATTTATTGTTGAAATCAAACATGTTTCACACGTACAGTTTTGAAAGCATACAAGCAGCTTTTATTTGCAGAGCAGCACAAAGAGATGCAGGAGATTTCTTCTCGCTTCTTATAAACAACAGTCCTTGTTGACAGTTAATTGGGTTATGCAAACAGTTGAAAATTAGCGTAATCTCTATTCTACTGAGCGTATCTTAAACATTTGTTTCATTTTTTGAATGTTGCTTTATGCTTCAAAGATATATTTTGAAGACTTAAGGGGGAATGGGCGCGCTTGATCGCGGGACTCCAAAGCAACAGTGTTAATCCAATGGAGAAAAATAAATATTTTCTCTGCCACATTTCTCCGGCTGTATTGAATATTTTTAAAAAGTTTTTTTTTAAATAATAAATGTAGATAACTGACAGATCTCTATCATCCCACTTTTTGAAATTGCTTAGAATATTTTGTGTAAAATTATTTATTGAAAATTTTTAAAAAATATATATAGGGGAGAGTGTTGTACCTTGGGACAATTTTTACATTTTAATTTTTTTCTTCGATAATTATAGTCAAAATAAAAATTTCAAAGCAGCATTTCAACACACCAATATATTCCTCTATAATATATTTTTTTCAATTCTGGCAGCTTGAAATTAAAAAATTGCCACTCATTTAAAGTAGAGAGGATAAACTGTCCCAAGGTACAATATGATATTGTACCTTGGGACATACCTTATAATTCAGTCAATTGTCATACACTTGAACTAATTTGTGTCAGGAAACAAACTTTATTGTTTTTTTCAAGGAAATACACTAATAAAACTTCATAATTAAATAAATAAATTAAATTATACAGCAAAATTGCAAGTCCAAATTATTTAACATTATATGATACAATATGCTTTACTGTCCCAAGGTACAACACACTACATAGTTTAAATAAAAGCAAGACAGTGGCCAATCTAAATGCATTATCATTATTTTCTCATAACCAAAATATTTTAAAATCTTCTCTTTTATGAAGAAAACAAAAAGCAGTTGACTTTTTGTAAAAGTACAAAGGTAAAAAATTATATTAGAATGAGAAAAATATTTACTTTGGGGTAATGAAATATTATTTTTTGTCACCAATTCAATGATGCTAGTGTTAAATTTTATTTTGATGATGTCTGTTGGTTAAGGCTACTATTAGAAATAAACAATCTATGAATATTGCCAATATTTTCTTAGAAATTGTCAGTGTCTCAAGGTACAAGCGTCCCAAGGTACAACACTCTCCCCTATATTCGAACCAATTTCGAAAAGTGTTAAGTTCGGGACCTGTAAGACAGCTAAATTTATCACATAAAAAATCCTCTTGCATTAATATTCAATGCAGCTGGAAAATGTGGCCGAGAAAATATTTTTTTTCTTCACTGGATTAAAACACTGATGTACTTTGATTTGGAGACCCCAGATCCAGCCCGCCCATTCCGACGAATACAAATAAATGAATTGCATAACAATGCATTTTTAAAAAATTATCTAGTCATTTTCAAAAGGATTTGAAAACTATTAAAAATGAACGGTCAATTTTAGAATAACGTGTAAATATGTTATTATTATTCAATGCCTATTAAAAATATATTTAGAATTTGCAACAGTTTGGTTAAAAATAATGAATGCTAGCAAACATTTTAAACTCTTATTTGTCAAAACATATCATACATTAACCATAAATATTCTGTTACCGACACAATTAATTTTTTTTATTCAATAAATAATGTTCAAAGCTTTAATGATTTGGTTACACGTAGTTAAATAATATTATAATTAGCTTCATCATATCCATTTTAATAAGAACATTATTTTTAGCAAGCTCATTTTGATGCCAATAATAGGTTTCAGTGCAGATTAGCTGCTAATAAGATTACTATTATCAAATTAGTTACTTATAATTTGCAAGTGAAGACTTTTCTTATTAATTTGCCTCGATTGGTATCATTAGTTGGAGGGTTCAGAATACAAGTGAACCAAGTCAACTTTTTGTCTTTTTCGAATTACATGCACTTACTATGTATAATTTCAGCGTAATAAAGAAAAAAGTCCTAGTTCAGATAATGTCGCACTTTACGTGGAAGAGGAACCGTTCGCAAAAATACTAGTTTTTCAGAAAAATCATCTGTAGTTTATTTTTTTTTCATTGCATTGCATGATAGAAAAAAATTGTTGGCTTACTGCATTCAAACTATTCTACCAATTGATTAAATTTTTGCTTTAATCGCTAGATATTTAAATTTTGAATATTACGGCATTTACAACTCGAAAAGTCATATTAGTGCGATAGGTCACTTTTCCGAGTACAGTGCGTTATCCGCACTTATTAATTTTTAAAAAACATGTTAAAAGGTAATTTTGTAATACAGCTCTAACTTTAAATCTTGGTAGCATAAAGTTTTAGTAATGGAATTGGTTCACTTGTATTCTAAGCCTTCCAATTATCTATAAATTATAACTAATTGCACACTATTTGGCATTATTGTTTTTTCTACAAAAAACCCCTTTAATGTGTAGCAAATTAAACCATATTATATATATATATTTTTGTTTAATGTATCAACAAAATAAAGAATTTAGTAACAAAAATAGTTATTTTTTCTGCTTATACAAGTAGTTTAATTAGGGTTCAGGGTTGACGGGTTTCTACACACTGAGCTGTATTATATTCGAATGAGAGAATGGGAATAATTCTTTCCCACAATTCAAGAGCTTACTGGAAGAACGTGCTAAGTGACAATAGGTTGAAAACGAGAAAATGAGCTTTAACCCTTTCAGTCCCAATGACAATTTGGCATCATCATTTTAGATTTTTTTCTGATCGTCTATAGCCATTTATGATGTCAAAAAGCACATCATTCGGTTATTCAAACTTTTTTCTATTAGAATTTTTTTTTTATTAATCCCAATAAATGTCAGCCATATTTTTTTTTAAATTATGATTAAAAAAAAACATGATGATGCCAAATGGCATCACTCGGACTAACAGGTTTAAGCGAACAAGATGTCAGGACCAAACAAAGAAAAGACGCATTTTAAGTATATACACTGCTCAAAACAATTAGGGGAGCACATGTTTTAAACCCTTTCGCTCCCAATGATTCCATTGGGAGTCATCAGCTTGTGATTTTTTTCTGACTAAGTTAAATCCGCAACTTATGTATCGTTAGATACATCATTATATGGAAGAATAATGTATTTTGAAGAATTTAATATATATTTTTTATATTAATGAAAATATGAAAAATATGGTAAAATAAATTTCACTTTAAAACAGTTTTAGAAAATAAATTGACCCTAAATTTTTCATGCTTGCATTTTTTAGATGTTTAAAAATATATTTCAACTATTTTTAACAAAAAAAAGTTTTTTAAAAATTATTGTTATAATTTATTAAAAAGTTATTATTCCATTTCCCCCCTTTAAATTTAAGTATTAAAAACTTAAGATTTTTTTCTCCTGTTTTTTACTATTTCATTTCGAATGCATAAAGAACCTATTTAACAAATTTCAGATTTATAGGATAAAAATTAAAAAGTTGGGAGTGAAGTTAAAGTTGGAATTAAAAAGTGCTCCCCTAATTGTTTTGAGCAGTGTAATACCAAGCAATTTCTCTAACTCACTAAAAAAAGTACAACTATTTTATACAAAACTATCAATTTTTTTTCAATTCCAACTTATAAACCAGCTGTCTCATGACCCTTCCCGTTCTAAACCCTTTGTTCTATCGGATACAATATTTTACCTGAACCTCACTATTAAAAGGGCCAATGTCACATGCTATACTATGGAACAATGGTCGTTCTTCTTCTAATATTTCATGAGAGGTCATGGTCATATTGGACATACAGGAAGCACCCTGAAGAGAAAGTCCCCCCATCACAAGTCAAGGAAACCGGAACACCTTGATCCAGTGAAAGTTGATATTACCTATCATTTAGGTATCGGTTTTAAAGTTATAGCATCTGGCGGACGTTTTTTTTTTTTTAATGTACAGTCAAATTGGGCCCTTAAGGGTAGCGTTGACCTAAATAAATCTGCAATAAATAAATACATTCAATAAATAATGGATTTTGCATCAGTGCTACTACTAATGAAGAGTCTTGACTTGTGTAGGTAAAAATGTTAATCAAGTAGAAATTTATGCTTAAGAAGGATAGTAAGAAATTAGGTAGAATGGTCGAAATTTATGCTTTTGTAGAAATTTAAGTAAGATTGTATTGCTTGGGCTAAATATTATTTAAGTTGAAGAACCTTTCAAATCTTGTTTACTACAATGAGGTAGACTTAAAAACGCTGCTTAGCATAAATAATATGCTAGAGCCTTTAAATATTCCGAATTGAAAAAAAATTCATATAAAATTCGTCTCCACATGTACCAACATATTTTACCTACCTTATATTGCAACACACCACAAGTTATCTTAAACTGGAAAATTATTTTGAATAACTCATATTAATGAGTTTTTAGGTTTTTTTTGGAATAAATCACATCTTTTAACACAAAACCAACATCAGTATTCAGTGCCGGATTTAAATATTCAGGGCCCCTATTCACTTAACATTTGGGGCTATTCGAAGAGCATTTTGGGACATCTCGCAGCTGTTTTGGAAATTTAGCAAACTCAATACACTATAGTATAGAACATTTAATTTTTAATCGACTTTAATAAACATCAGAATAATACAGTATGTTACTACAGTTATAACTGTCGGGCGATAAGTTTTCGGAGTTTGTCGATTGGCGATTCTTAAATTTTTTTTAGACGATTTTTGGCATTTTTTTCTTTTTAAGGGCCCCTTTCCTGGCTGGGACCCTAGGCCATGTTAGGCCGAAATCCGGCACTATCTATATTTCTAGTGTTCCGGTCGAAGCGCTCACCCTTTCGTTCATTTGGCGACGTTCCCCCGCCAGAACAAAAACCCACAGCTATCATGGAACTTTCGAACGGATGTTCTCGTTTGTGCACTTCCTCTCAAGAAACTCTTGCCCTATCCTCAGTTGGGTGCTACTTTTTTCTTCTTTTTTTCTCTTCGTCCTCATCCTTCGTTTTCAATCGGGGCTGAGTGGTATTTCGTCCTATTGTCTGAAAGCTTGTAGAAGACATTTTTTTTCGTCTCCCGGTGTTCTTTTTTTTTGTTGTTCTATTTGGCGTTCGTGTTATTATTTTCATTGGAGGAAAAAAGATAATGGGGGGAGTGTACTTCTGTTGTTATTATTAGCGGCACCAGGAGAAAAAGAAAGGTAAGATTGTAATTTTTCTTCCTTCGTTCTTCTCTTTGTTTTAGAGTTGCGCTTTCTTCCTTTGCTTGCGTTTCTTTTTTTAAAATTAAGAAACAATGTTTTTAGGATATGTGCGGAAGTAGTATTTTTTGTCTTTTTTTTTTTTTTTAAAAAAAAGATTCATTCACAAAAATATCCTGTTTTCCACGTCTCACGGCGAGTTAGTTTCTCCAAAGAAAACACTTTAATATTTGCCCAACAAAAACCAATTCTCGAAGTATAGATTCTGGATATGACGCTGATTTGGAAATTTTTTTTAATACATACTTACAAACATTTATAATGTATTTGGAAACATTTAATGTAATTTGGAAAAGAAACATTTATAATGTAATTTGGAAAAGAAAGTACACCTTCAAAATAGTATATCAACTAAGAACTAACGATTTGTGTAAATTTCTTATTTGAAACAGAAGTTTTTATCCACGAATCACAAAATTTACCTCTAGCTATCAACAGTCGAGCTGTAAAGAATAATACGAAAATAAGAGCACCTTTAATTGCAATAAAAAGTTATAGAAGTATTGTAATTTTATGGGAATTTAATATATGCAAATTTTTAAAAATTTACAATGTCCCTAAGTAAATTTAATACCAAAATCATCATTATCTTTCTAATTTCAATAATTAAGAGTAAGTTATTTTGTATGACAGTTATTAAAAAAATTTATGTAGTGATTTGCAACATTTATTATCTAAGTCTCTGATGATATTTTCCAAGATTTGTAAGCAATTGAAAGAGACAAATTTCAAAGACGTATATGATTTAGATGCTAGGGACCGGGTCTGTTTCAATGAGTAATTTTTAAGCCATGATATCATCATTAATTTTTTATAAATGTTTCTTTGGGGGGGGGGGGGACGCTGCTTTTGTATGAAAAACTATTACAAAATTGAACTGTGACTATTCTCAAAATTTTACGTCTTTATACTTTTATTAGATATATAGATCGAAGGGTTTGCGAAACCCCTAATGAACCCTGCAATTTCGGTTCTGTCTGGGAAAAAAAATCCCCAAGAGGGAAATATTGCTGAGTTAGCTCTTCAATCCATGGATTCGATGGCTCATGTAAAAGCGCCTTATATTACTTTGTGTTGTTAACCAGCAGAAGTGTACTTACAATGGTAAGATCTGTCACCAGTAGCTATAATGTATAGTTCTAGAGGAACGTTCATTAAAACCCAAAGACCGAGGAGTCAAGAGAGTACGGCACTTGCCTTGCATGCGGAAGGTCCAAAGTTCGGGCCAGGTCATTACCCGAATAATTGCTGACCAATAAACGGCTCGTGCAGCTAATAGTCCGAAGAATAATACAACCCGAATAATAATACCGCCTGTATAGGAAGGTGTCGGTTAAACCCAGCGTCGCGTTCATTGCTGCCAAATTGCGTTGGGTTCTACTCAGGTCGGCCCTTAACGGTTGAGTTTGGTGCCTATTCAGGTGTCGGCTCGTCACTTGACCGTATTTCTGAAATACGACTCCCGTCGCCAATAGCCTTTGTGTAGCTCTAGTGGGACGTTAATTCAATCCTAACCTACTCAGATCGGCTCGCCATTAAATGTGGTTCTAAATTACGACATCCATCGCAAATAGTCCTCATGTAGCTCTGAAGCTAAGTTAATTTAACTCAACCACAACAGCGGAGGCTGGATACAAACTCTGGAACTGTCTTATTCGGAGTTCGGCGCTCTTCCAGAGCCGAGACGGGCTCCTGGTGAAATATGTGGTGACAGCCGTTCGTCTACCCTGTGTAAAAATCACGCGTCTGTCTTTCGCGAAGGTAGGCGACTATCACACCTACAAGTTGAACGGCTCACCTTCACACATGTGCCAGAAGCGATGTTGAAGAAGTTGCAACCTCTTCGATGCTATCTGTTGAGAACTTGGTTGGTTAGCCATATATTTCCAGACTTGTGTGCTTGGTCACAAGGATCCGTTTATAAACCATCGTCAAGTAGGACAACACATGACACACACATACAGAAATGACAGATGCTGCCATCAGTCGCCACCTCCACAATTTAGACATGTCCCTGAAGTGGAGTCTTGGTGGTTATGAGAGACTGAAGTTGATAGTAATCTTTCCGGCAGTCTTTTTCTTAGACTCTGTACAGAGATTCATTGGAGCCACGTAACGCTTCGTAATTAAAAACGGAGGTTAAGTGACGAGGTTGACATTTGATCCTACACACTACAAAGTTTCGAACGATCTTAAAGTACGTCAATAACGAGGGTAGTCCTAACGAGGGTAGTCAATAGAGGGTTCTCAACTGGGTCCACGACCTTACTTAACTTGCACCTTATCTATGTACGCACAGCATTTATTCTATGGTTTATGCTTTATTTCCAAGATTAGTACAAAACTTATATGCATCGTCGTTGCAAAACTTCGTACATGGAAGGCTAACTTCGTGGTTAGGAAGCATAATAATTGCGGCTTGTACATATATATCATGGAGTTGCCACAAGTAAAACCTGTCACATAGTCTAAAATCCTGATTGTTATATGCTTGGTTGCTTTGGATGTAACTTAAGTATCCAGCTCGTCACTTGTCGTACTTAAAAATTGAAGGAGTTAATTAAAGTAGGAGTTAATTGCTCCAAAGCTATGAGAAGATGTTAAGGATCGGACATTCTTAGATTGTCTGGTATGCCCTAATTATCGTGGTTATCCCCACTGCTTACGAAAATCGGGCTAAGTAAGAGTCTGGACGTGTTAACGCAGCCATACACAGAAGCTTTCAAATCAAAGAGTTCTATAGGATGGTAGACTGAACCTATCAACCGCATTAATGGCCAGCACGGGCCCCAAACGCCCCTCTATATTGTCTCCTATGGCCGAGTGGTTTGGATCACAGGCCATAACCCTAGCAGTCAGCACGTTGTAACGGGTGCTGGTTCGATTTTCGCATTTGCCTTGGGTGTACTTCCTTTCTCAGTATCAAAATTATAAACTAACTAGCACTTATTAGGCTTAACTGTCCCTCTATTTGGGCTCTGCATAGTGAGCCATGGCTGCCAATGGCAGCTCAGTACGAGTCGTTCCTCTACCCAACTATAGAACTCTTTGTTTAAAATTCAACCGCGAACTATTGTAGTTATAATAACACTAACCCAAGTAACTTGTTCGATAAGGTAGCTCTTATTTTACTTTCTCGGCTCGAAATAAAAACACTGCTGACGCACAGACGAGACGGCTGGCAAAAAGTAAAACACGCATCGGAAGTCGTTGAATCACCCATTATACTAAAATACAGAAGCCCCCTCCTTGTTTTAGGATTTTCTTGCTCAATTTTCTAAATGTGACGGATAACACAATGATGGATAATAATAAACATCGGGTAAAAGAGTGCGGTTGATCGGGGAGTCAAAGGCGGGGCCGCCAACCGGGTGGGGCGACTAAAAATAAATTTAGGGAATTCAAGGTGGGGTTACGAATTGCTGATTTGCGGTTTTGGCGACGCTTTGGTTGTTCTAAGAGACTTTTCAGTATTAATCATGACAGTCTGTCTCGTTTTGGAATGTTGTTGGTTTGGATTTCGTGCTTTAGCTACTATTGGTGACGATTTTTGTATTTAAAGATATATTTTCAAGCTGTGGTCAAGTGGTTAGGCACTGTAAACAATCTAAGAACACATCATATGTAAGGAGAAGACCTTTAGTACATTTAGAAGCTAGTTCAAAAGGTAATTAAAGTTGAGTTAAGGGCTTGAATAGTTTTTAATACGTGTCATAAAGTTTCAATTTAACTTTCAGTTTCAGGCCAATTTGGCATCATCATTTTACAATTTTTTTTCTGATCGTCTATAGCCCTTTATGATATCAAAAAGCACACCATTTAATTCTTCAAACTTTTTCTATTAAAAATATTTTTTATTGATCCCAAAAGATGTCGGCCCTATTATTTTTTTAAAATTATTATCAGAAACATGATGATGCCAAATGTCATTACTGGGACATAAAGGGTTAAGAGAAAACTAATGACGAAATTTTCTGCAATACTTTTCACTTTAAAAATTTTAAGTTTCTCGCCTTTTTTGGTCAACAAACTAATTTAATAATTTCTAAGTAGGCATCCCCCTATCTTCACTTGTTAATATGTATGCGAATTAGTGGGAAAACTGACTACTCGACAAGTGCGCATTAAATTTTCCAAACTCAAATAAAAAAAGTATCAATCTTCTAAGCTTATAAAATATTTCAGTACAGGGTAGAGCTATTAGCAACTTCCTAAGTTTCTTCCCAACTTCCTTGCTATTTAACTGCATATAAATATACAACAGGTGAAAAACTGCATATTTATACAAATTCTATTCTGTTCTTCGTTGGTGTTCTTCCGCTGTTTTTCTTTTTGTATCTGAAATGACTCAAGATCAGTGTTTTGAAGATTGGTCCTTATTAGGGGCCTATTTAGGAGTATGTTTGCACAGTTAATCATATCAGCTGCTGTGTCTTATTCCAGATTTCAATCAGCGCATCTTGAAATTTTTATCTGATATCATGAAAGATGCGAGTTAACACTCATTCTACGAAGTTTTATTGTAGAATTAACTCTTCGATTAACTTTAAACAATATCAAATGTCTCTATTTTAACAGTATTAGAACTATATACTTGTATTGTTGATGCAAAATCAGTTTTTTTATAGTTAATACATATGCCATTACAACAAAAGCATTCCTTCAAGAAACAAAATCACTAATACAAATATATCGTTTCTTGTACTAATGTAAGGTTATACTAATGCAAATGAATTTAAATGTACTAAATCTCGTTTATAAAAGATTAACAAATATATATCTCAACCATTCGCAAAAAAAAAACCCCAATCTTTTTAACGTCATATCATAGAATGAAGTTTTCAGCTTCTTTAATCTCCTTATTCAGTTACATCAGGTGCAAAAGGGTTGGACTGGAGTGCAGAGCGTAAAACTGCCGCTAAATGTAAAAATGATTCTTATACTTAAAGATTATTTTCCTACAGACTTTCTATTTCACCAATTTAGGGAAAGAAGAGGTGTGTATGGAAATACACCTGTGGACAAGGGCCTTTTTAAATTTAAGGATTCAGTTTTGAGAGATTGTGAAGTATGTTAAAAAGATTACTTGATAGTAGGGGAAAAAGGAGAGTTCTACGCCAGCGGAGGTGGGAGGTGGGATGACGTCACCGGAAGTGGCTCTGACGTCACCGGAAGGGGCGTGGCGGAAGGGGGGTGTAGCGGATATGACGTAACGGATATGACGTAAGTGGAGTTGAGTTGTTTAACTCCTGAAAGTTGAGTTGTTTGGGTGCTGAAAGTTGAGTTGTTTAGCTCCTGAAAGTTGAGTTGTTTGAGTCCTGAAATCCTTAGGGAGAGTTGAGTTGTTTAGGTGCTGATATGACGTCACAGTTCTATGTCGTGGCGCCATCTATCGGTGAGAATAATAAGTATTAAAATTAAATATATTTAAAAAATAGGTAGTGCTGCCCTCTAGTGAATAGAGATTAAAGTAAAAATAGGTTTAAGTTAGTGCTGCCCTCTATCGACAGGGAAATGTATGATTTTAATGTGGAATTGTTACATTTTAGCGCATAAAAATATTAAAAAGTTTATTTGACAAGATTCGAACCTGCGATCTCCAAAAGTGAACATAGCCGAATGAGTTTTTTTCTGCGACGCTACCGACTCGGCTATGTCCACTCAGTACTATACGAAGAATTAACGTCCAGTTTCTATACTTATCCCCTATGAGAGATCCTAATGGAAGATCTTTATGGAATATCTTCTAAGGATAATTCATATATAAGTTTAATACATTTCAAAAATTGTCATTATTGTATAATGTTTTGAACAGACCACATTTTTATTGATAAATCTTAACAAGAGCTCTCTCACTTGCTAGACATAATTTCATTCAATGGCGAATTATTATATGTTTGTAAGTATGACTTTATTTTCTCAAAAGATTATTTTAAAACTAACACTCTAGATATTCAGTTATAATACTTTTTTTTTTAAATAGAATAGATGTAATGTGATCATCACAAGGTTACCAATCGAGAAGGATTTTATTGTCAAGCAATGTAAAGACATATATCGAACACCCATTTCCAAGAACCCACACATGAGATATACGAGACAGATTATACTGTTTTACTTACTCGGATGGAAAAAATATTGCGTATATAGAATACTTGATTTCATTTTATTATAAAGTATGTTCATATACAATTACATTTAGTAAAAGATGTCAGTTATAATCAGGATGTTAACGAGTGAGGTCACCTATGCTTCATGCTTTTACATGTGTATATGTTTAGTAATATTTATCATATATTTTCTAACTGATTCATCACGATTAGCTATTGACTTTACGTTAAACCCTAATTATACTTTGAAACTTAACAATTCAGATATCACACTGAAATACGGACAATGAGATTAAAGATACATATCCAGATTCATACATCTGACAATGGATCCATCGTATCAAAACCCAGCAAGCGTAGCAAGTTTTGGTGGTGTCGATGCATTATACCGTGCTGCAAACGGAAAAGTTCCCAAGAAGGTGATACGGAAATGGTTGGAAGGAGTGGATGCATATACATTACACAAACCTGTTCGTCACAAATTCCAGACAAATCGAGTCATAGTGTACGAGAAAGACCAACAGTGGCAAACGGATTTAGTAGATATGCAGAATCTACAGAAATTTAATGATGGCTATAGATATATATTAACATGCATTGATGTCTTATCGAAATATGCATGGGCGGTACCTTTGAAGCAAAAGACTGGAAGAGATATTACAAATGCTTTTAAAATTATTTTTGAAGAACGTCAACCAAAGTACTTACAATCGGATAAAGGTACGGAATTTAAGAATGTAGTATTCCAATCATTTTTAAAATTGAAAAAAATTAAATTTTTCACAACCAACAACGCGACAAAGGCCTCCATCGTAGAAAGATTTCACAGAACACTACGAACTAAAATGTGGAAATACTTTACTAGTAAAAATACCTACCGATATATTAACGTATTACAAGACCTGATTCAGAGTTATAACCACACTTATCACAGGAGTATTAAACGCGCCCCCTTCGAAGTTACTTCAGAAAACGAGCAAGACGTCTGGTTTACATTATATGGTGAGACCTCAGGGGAGAACAAGAGACCCCCGCCTAAATGTATTTTTAATATGGGTGACACAGTACGCATCTCTAAGAAAAAACTAACTTTTGAAAAAGGATATGAAAAGAATTGGACAGAAGAATTGTTTATAGTGACAGAGTGTGTGAAACGGCAGCCAGCAGTCTATAGAATTAAAGATCTCTTAGGTGAGGCTATAGAAGGGTCTTTTTATCAGCAAGAACTTCAGAAGGTTAACATGAACGATACTTATCATATAGAGAAAGTACTGAAAAAACGAACAAGAAAAAAGAAAACAGAGTACTTTGTAAAGTATCGTGGTTATCCAGACAAGTTTAACCAGTGGATCCCTGCTTCAAATATGACTACTGTATAAATATCAGTGTTATGTATGAATAGAATCATTTGACATTATGAGTTTCTACATTACATTAGTGTCGGACAGCTCCATGTCCTATTTCCCCGAGAATAAAATTTCCCATTTTATTACTCGGTTGCCTGTCCCCATCGAATTAAAAGGAGAATGGGAAGTCGGAATGGTGGAATTTGTTTACCCTCACACATGGTATAACATTAACGACCACAATAACTTGTTTGGATTCGAAGTTGATGGACGAACAACAGTAGGGAGACGCATCCCTCATGGATGTTATGAAACTGTTCCTGATATTTTAAAGGCCATGTATGTGGATGAACATAGGAATAAAATCACAATGAATTTCAACGAAGTTACTAAACGCGTTCAAATCAATGTTAAAAAGAAAGCTAAATTAATCCTGTACGATGGTATTGCGCAAATCCTTGGATTCAAACCTACAGAAATAACTTCATCAGATCCCAATGCTGAGACAATACTATTTAGTCCACTCGTAGCAGACCCTACGGCACATTATCATGTGTTAATGGTCTATACGGATATTGTGGAACCACAACTGGTGGATGATGTTTTGGCACCTTTACTTCGTGTGGTGAGAGTGAGAGGGCGAGATGGGGAGACGGTGAGTGAACAATATGACAGACCACATTATTTACCTGTGAATCGTAAAATGATTGAGACTTTAGAAATCGTTATAAGGACGCACATGGGGCATTTAGCACCATTTGAACGTGGGCGCTCGTACGTGAAGTTACACTTTCGTCAAAGATCGCTATCATAATGTATGTCCCATACCAATGCTGCCGGCAGTCTCTCGAGGACTATTATACACATCAGAGAGGAAATGGATTAAGTTATTATCAAGGAAGTCCCTATCAGAGAGGATATGGATTAGGAGGGTTATTTAGATCCTTTTTTTGATCAGCAGCACCCTTGCTCAAATCGGGGGTTAAAGCAATTGGAAAACAACTATTTCACAGTGGAGTTAATTTGATGAATGATATTTCACAAGGACAGGATCTGAAAGGAGCAGCCAGACGTCGTTTTAAAGAAGCTGGCAAAGTGCTGACAGATAAAGCTGCCACCAAAGTGAAGAATATGATTGGCAGTGGCAGACGTAATAAAAAGCGTAAGCGTGGGAAGAAGGTAGTCAGTTCACGTTTAGTCAAGAAGAAGTGCACAACTCCAGATATTTTCTCCTAATGGCTTCACTCATCTATAAAGATTCACCACCTTGTGTGAAATCGGAACTAGATCTGTTCACAGTTCCACCTACCCAGACTGTTATAGAAAAGGGACAATTTGTCGAATTTTTTCCACTTTCCACTGTTAAAGACGGAGGACCTATTGAATTTTCAATTTCTGGAAGTGGAGAGGAATATGTCGATCTGGCCGCATCTTATCTGCACGTCAAGGTTAAAGTTCTCAAAGGAGATGGCAATGTATTAGCAAGCACAGATTCTGTGGCTCCTGTCAACCTATTTCTGCATTCCTTATTCAGTCAAGTGGATGTCAGCTTAAACGAGAGGAATATTTCATCATCGACCAACACCTATCCCTACAGAGCCTACATTGAAACATTACTAAATTATGGAGAAGATGCAAAGAAAAGTCTACTCACCTGTGAAGGATTCTTCAAAGACACGCATCCTGAAAAGATTGATTCCAAAGCCACCAGTGCAGATGTCGGATTGGTCAGACGCAGTCAACTCATTAAAGATAGTCAAACTGTAGATTTAATTGGTCAACTTCATTGTGACATGTTTCAGCAGAATCGATTATTGATTAATTTAGTAGATTTAAAAATTAAAATGATACGTAGTAAACCAGAATTCTGTCTCGTCTCGCCTGCGGCTGACGCAACTGGTTTTAAAGTAGTCTTGGAACATGCTTCCATGTTCATTAGAAAAGTGAAGGTCAATCCTGCCGTATCTATTGCACATGCAAAGGCTTTAGAAAAAACTTCTTGCAAATACCCCATTGACCGAGTTATATGTAAAACTTATAGTATTTCTAAAGGGAGTTATTCCTTTTTACAAGATAATGTGTTTCTAGGGCTTATGCCCAAAAGAGTTATAATAACATGTATTGAAAATGCTGCTATGAATGGTGATTATTCCAAGAATCCTTTTCTATTTGCTCACCACAAAGCAAGCACTGTGGGGATTTACGTAGATGGACAACCGGTTCCGGCTAAACCATTAGAGTTGGATTTCAGTTCTAATAATTATACACGAGCTTATTATAGCTTATTCTCTGGATTCAATAACGATAAAGGAATTTATTTATCACAAGAAGAATATGCGGAGGGACATGTATTATATTCATTTGATTTAACTCCTGACATGTGTAACGGAGATCATTTTAATTTACAACATCAAGGAAATTTACGTGTGGAAATCAAGTTCTCGGAAGAAATTCAACAAACTTTATCTGTGTTGATTTATGCAGAGTTTCAGAACGTTATTGAAATATCAAAGTCTCGTCACGTCATATGCGACTTTCCCAATTAATGGATACCCAGCAAATTACAACTATTCTCTCCAATCATGCGAAAACAAAGCACTCCTTTCTGGGGGTTTTCCCAAGCGACCAATTACCAACAAATATTCCTCACTACCCTACATGTTTCGTTGCTAACACTGACAGATCATCGGAAGAAGGCAGTCATTGGGTGGCTTTCTACATAAATTCCCCGTCATCTATTTGCTTCTTTGACTCTTATGGGAACCCTCCTATGTACTTTGAAGGTGGAATATCCAGATATGTGGAATATTATCAGAATCTTGAATTTAATACTATGAGATTACAATCCAATGTTACTTCAGTTTGTGGTCAATATTGTATTTATTATTTATATGCTAAGTGTCATGATTATTCTTTGAATGATATTCTATTATCTTTTGTACCTAATCAATTGTATAATGATAGAAAAGTGCATCATTTTGTAACCAAACGCTTTAAGGTTGTAACACCATTTTTTCAATAAATGCATTTAAAGATGTACATTTTGTGTCATGTTTCATTATACCATGGAGTTTCCAAAGCTTCAGACGCCTTTTACTCTCGTCTCAGCGGGGCCCAGCGGGAGCGGTAAGACGTATTTCATACGAGAATTACTCAACCATAAAGAAAATATGTTTTCAGTAGTACCCGATAAAGTTGTATGGTTTTACGGTATTCATCAACCCTTGTACGATGAAATTGAAGACGTCACGTTCATAGAAGGTCTACCTACAGACTTTAAAGATTATTTAGGAAAGAATACACTTTTTATCATCGATGATCTCATGCATTCTGCTAACGATAAGCGACTCAGCGATCTTTTTACAAAAGGGAGCCATCATTGGAACTTGAGTGTTATATTTGTAACTCAAAATTTTTTCTATAAGGGTAAAGAAATGCGCGACATTACATTAAATGCTCATTATCTTCTACTCAATAAAAACCGTCGAGATATGAGTCAAGTAGGTCATCTTGGAAGACAAATATTTCCAAGACTTGTGAAACTTTTCCAAGAAGTGTTTGAAGACGCCACGAAAAACCCCTATTCCTATCTATTTATTGATCTACACCCCAGCACTCCTGAAGATTTAAGATTACGTACCAACATTTTACCTCATCAAACTCAATGCGTTTATCAATTCAAGTAATATAAAAACACGAGGCAAATAAAAATATCATCATTTGTCGAGATGGCGATCGAGAAGAAGCAGTTGGATCAGTTACGTCTACTACAAATATGTCCAAAAAAGTTACGCAAACAATTTATAGGAAAAGTAAATAAGCAGTATATAAAAACTATATGCGAATGTTGTCTCAACACATTAAAGGGAAACGTGCCACTGACGTCACAACAGAAGAAAAAGCTCTCCAAACATAAATCAACTTTGAGAAAATTGAGTAACCGGCGGCTAGCTCTTTCAAAGAAACGGAAAATTATAAGTCAAAGAGGGGGTTTCCTTAACATCCTCATTCCCAGTGTGCTAAGTGTGCTTACATCCCTCATCCATGGCTCAAGTTAAAAAGTTTGCTCTTATACCTGAAGAATTTGTGGTGAAACATACCGTTTCCAATAAACGACTTACTGAATTGGATAAGACGATGATAAAAATATTAAATAGTAACTTACCGGACCATGAGAAACTAGTCCGCTATCAAGAGATACTGCAGACACGACTTAACCTCCAGGAATTTAATGGTCCCATGAAAGAACAACATCCTCAAGAAGAACCAGAAGGGAGGGACTTATTATCTGAAAAGAAAGACTCAACACCTGAAAAGAAAGATGTCCAAGTTAATTACCAGGACCTTATTCTATCTTCCATACCCAAGAATATGCGCGGAAAAGCTGAAAACGTGTTTGGTTTTATCAAGAATCAGCCCGATATTTTATCTTGGAACTCTAAAGGACAGCTTATAACAAATAAAGAAGAAATACCCAATACTAACATCTTTGATTTCTTTACTCACTTATACAAGCCAAGAACTAATATATCAAATGGTGATGTTTACGATAAAATTTTAAAGGATTTAAATATCCCTATGCAGTTTATTAGGATTAATAGAAATACTGAAAAGAAGAAAAATGAGAGGAAGCTATCAATGAAGAAGAAAAAACCTGTAACAGAGAAAAAGCCTGTAACGCCTACTTTAAAGTGGGAAGACTATTAGAAATAAAATTTATTTTTATAATTTGATTGTTTTTTTTTTTTTTGACAGAAATTTGCCGGAGACCCCCGCTCTCCGTTACCGAGGCAAGCGTGGCAGAGCCTTTTTCAAAACTCGGAGGGGATTTGAGTTAAGGTTGCCGGACGCTTCTGTCGTTTTGCCTCATAATTTTGAATAAATTTAAAATGCCAAAATATTTGAGGTCCCACCCGGTGTATCATATAACAACACCACCTCAGCTAAGTATTATAATTTAGAATAAATTTTAAAAGCCAAAATATTTGAGGTCCCACCACAACCACCCGATGCGTCTTTTAAGAAGACAACATCGCCTCACCAACAACTGAAACATCAACCTATGTCGCCTAGATCACCTAACAACTCCTGAAAAAGAAAAACAGTCATAAGAAACTAATCTAAAAAAATTTATGAATTTAAAAAAAAAAAAATGAAATTATACTTACAGCAATGCGATAATGTCCATAGGCATATGAGTGTATGGAATCTTCGCAAAGCCATCTTTTATCATCATATGCTGACAGTGCACGTTTCGTTTGACGAATGGTATATATCTTATGAAGATTACTCCCGATTCGCTGCTGTGTTACAGAGATGGGTCGCGAAGATTCTAGACAGGCTTTGAAGAGATCATGCTTGAGTTGTTTTTCAGCAACACTTTTTGCGATTCCTTTGGCAGCTCGCTTGATACCTGACTCGCTTAATAAGGAGTACATCTTGGACTGATGTCCAACAAACTCAATTCCGTGACTCCCGTTCAACTCATCCTTGAATTTACCTATGACTTTCTTGTTTCTTGTGTTATACAAAGGATGATTCGGTAGATAGTCCGAGAAGTCGAAGTATTCACTCAGCTGCTTTAGGTCTTGCTCCAGGGTAGGGGTGGTGATCTCATAGGTTAATGAATCTGTATCGGTGAACAATAAAATAGCCTCTTCCTTATTATATCTCTCACGGATGACTTTATAATGGAACTCATACATGAGCACCTTGCTCAAATCAAGAATCGAGAATCCAGACTGGATGGGTCTATTTAAAATTAAGGTTCGACGGGTTCTCTGGACGGCGAAAAGGTCGCTATCAAACTCGGTGAACGAGAAAAATTCTGGAGTAGCGGCCAATTTCGTCGCCCTTCTTGGATCTGTTACAAGTTCAATGTTAACCCTCTTACGTAGATTTTCCATGGTCTTCCCAAAGACTGCGTTATTCATCAATTTAAAAAAATCTTTCTTAAATTGTGAGGTAGCCTTGGCACGCTCTTGGGTATTGAAATCTATATAAGTTTTAAGCCAAGGCTTTTGGGTAAATTTTAGTGCCCTATGTATCTTAACTAATTTTAGACCTAAAGATAAATATAACTTTAAATTACGGTAATGAACTACATAATTCCGCTTATTTAACAAATTTGGAATTAATTTTGAATTGTTAGATGAGGGCTTCATATTCATAGAAGTTAAAATATTTAATGCGGTGGGGGATAACATTTCCCTACTTAAACGCAGTTGTTCGGGCGCAAGAGGGTAAGCATTATGCGCATCATGTAGGTTTTCGGGATAATCCAGATCAACCTGTAAATAATGAATAAAAAGTTGCAAAAACTCATACATCATAAAAAAAAAAGCAGCTTCGTAAAAAAAAAAAAAATAACATATACCTCAAGGATATATCCTTTATCTGCATCATCCGCACAGTTTATAATATCATCTGGAGTTATACTATCACCGGTAACCCATTCATAGGAACTAACAGGTAGGTACTGCGACATCGCCCAACCTATATATAAATAAAAAATTATATAACACTGTTCTAATAATGAATGATAATACAGAACTTTTTTTTTTTTTAAAAAAATAACACATACCGTAAAGATTATTAGCGTCCAAGTAGAGAATGTGGCGAATAGACTTTGTTGGATCGTAACCTGTAGTTCCTGGAACATTAGCTTTAGAGTACCGGTGAGAGATCATCGACACCCCTCCTCGAATCCCCCGCTCGATGAAGAGATGCATGTTGATGTCGCTGAAGAGTTCCAACTCCACACCCGTCATCTTTAGAGCAGCTTGCCAAGCCAATCCAGGGGCTGTCATCATATGGGCCGCATCTAGTCCATAGTTGGTCATGGTTAACTGTCTAAAGTTTTCGAAGACATCTGCCAGTTGAAGAACATCTGTCTTGACATAGAGATCGTGGTATTCGCCCATGGTGCGAATTCCAAATGCTTCCCATACTGACAGAGCGTGTGTGTATTCAGCATCAGTGATTTCACTATCGGTCAGGGTACTATAGAAAGCTTCTTTTGACGGGAGGGAGGTGTCTTGGAATTTTTCAGGACGATCCATATACTCGTATGGATAAATACCCTTCCGAAGGAGCAAGTCCACATTTGGTGATGTAAAGCAAGATCTCAGAATGGGGAACTGATCACTCTCCAGATTATCAACCAATTTCTGAAGAGATGTATTCAGAAATGCCAAGCTGTCAATAAACTGAAGAGTAATGGGGGATTTGTCCCCATCCTTTTGATTGAGAAGGAGATGTATTTCTCCTTGGTGGTAGGGATGACAGAGATTTCATGGTCCTTATGTTGACCAAGACCTTGCATAATGAGGTGCCCGTCGTACGATTTCAGATTGTGAAAGACACAGCTCACCACTCTCCTCAATGCAAAGGCCAGGTTGCATTTATTATGCAATACCTGCCTGAATTTACCTGTGAGGTGGTCGTGGTCACGGACCCTGTCTGATCCCAACACCTTCTTGCACAGTCCACAATGTGTTGCATTGGCGATCGATATGGCGTCTTGAGGTGTGATTACCATCTTCCTATTCTTAGATAGCAACAGCCCTAGCTCATCCTTCTCCCTAATGATATTGGACAGGAAGCTGGATACGGCATCTTCTCCACGATATACGATAGGTGGCTTGTGAGGTTTACTGTCAGGCCCGATGACAACATAGGCGTACCCACAAGGTTTGTGAATAGCCGTCTTCACTGTGGAGGCGTCGTTCGTATCCATCTTCGATACCAACGTTTCAAAATCAGCGTAGATTATGAATGGAGCGCGCTGTTCATATTTCTGCTGATTGAATTTCAACACGATATCCTCTCCCTCTGGCATTTTCACGCGTTGAGGAGCATGGATACCACAATAAGGTAGATGACTATCTAACAAATCGCGTGTTGAAAATCGATGTAAACAGAAGTAACAGTAATAGGTGGCTCCATTGTGAGCTGTTGCATGAGCCATAAGACGACTAAAGTCTCGAATGAGACAGTAGTGTCTTTTTTCTCCAACTGCAAAGTATAGTAAATTAATAGCCTCCGCATCTAGTCGCTCGGAAATGTGCAGAGGGAATACCTCCTCATCTTCATAGCCAAAACAATTAATCCGAAGATGAGGATTCTGTTTTTCCACCACGGCTATTTTGGAGGGAATTACCGGATATTGAATGCCATCCATAATCAACTCCGACTCGAAACGTTGATATTTCTCGACTCGGTTGGGGTGATCTTTCCAATCGATGGGATGGAGAGCTGCCAACACCGACCAAAGGAAACACTTCTCATCTTCATTCTGAATGTTGAGTAGGGCTTTCTTGGCTGCTAACTTTTCTGGGAGAGGGATGTAGCTGCTACCGCCTATGAGAGGTTGATAGATAGCTGTATTAAGATGCAGGAAGGTGACAGATTCCAACACCCAGCCGCTCCCCCCTGCAAGGAATTCATCAAAGGATTTAAACACCTTGCAGAATGCATCTTCAATATGCGAAGGAATGTCTGATGAGTTCAGTTCTGTAGCAACTTTGCTACGAAAGTAGGGAGTTGCATATTCCTTTACGTTTTCAGGGGTGATGCGGCTAAAGAGACACTTTGTCACCAAGTACCATTTAATAGCTCCCTTGGTGTTTAATTTCTCTTTTAGGTGTTCTTCGATTAGAGGTTTTGTCTCCTCCTTGAAGATAAGAAGATCTTCACAAGCTCCTTCAGAAGGGTATATTGTATATGTCGAAAAGACGTCCGTTACTTTCTCAACCCTCCGGCGCTTGGTACCAGAGGCTGATGCAGGTGGGGGCTGCGATTGAGGTCGCTTAACCTGAAAAAATAAAAATAAAAGAATTAGACATGTACATATTTAAAACGTATAACAGTTCTCTCCGAAGCTATAAAATGAAACTTACCGGTTTATTATGTGTAGCCAGGTGACGGGTCAGCATGTCCTTCCTGGTGAAGGTGCGTGGGCATTTAGGGCACACCTATAATGACATGAAAACATAACTTTATTCTGAAATATATTAGATTTTGCATGGGTTATTACAATACATTTTTAAGAAAAAAAATAGATTTAATGTGCACTAATAACTCACGTGCTCTTCGCCCTCATGTATCTTCATATGTCGCTTTAAGTTATCCTCCCTAGGGAAGACCTTATCACAAACATTACAGCTAAATCCTGATATTCCAACTGCGTGGGCCTTCATGTGACGTGTTAGAGCGTCCTTCCTGGTGAAGGTCTTGCGACAAGTACTACATACCTGAAACAATATTTAACATTTTTATTAAAAATAGTAATTGATAACTTAAATACATTTAGTTGATTCTAGAAAATATTTTAAGGGATGAATAGTTCTAACATAATTATTTTAGTGAAAAGCAATTAATTTTAAAACTTACATGGGCGAATGTAGGTGTGGTTGGCGGAGACATAACCTTCGGTCCAGCGCTGGTAGACGGCAAAACCTGAAATATTTGAGATAAATATAAACATGTTTTTCAAACATTACTCTAAAAATTATTAGTTGATTAAGCATTTTGTAATAATTGAGATCCATACGATACATTTTTGTATTAATTGATTATTATATAGGGGGAAAAATAATTAAACAGTAAAACGAATTAACACTATTTTGACTTTAGAAATTAAGTGAGCATATCATTAAAAGAAAAAATATATAGGAAAGCAGAAAAACACTATAAAAGTTATTTAGTAATAATTACTTTTAGATTAAAGGAGAAAAATCTATATTAAGGTCAAATATTTAAGTCAATTCAATACAAAAGAGTAAATAATTATTTTAGTTAGTTCTATATTATTTAAAAAACTTACATGGGCGAATGTAGGTGTGGCTGGCGGAGACATAACCTTCGGTCCTGCACTGGTAGACGGCAAAACCTGAAATATTTAAGATAAATATAAACATGTTTTCAAACATTACTCTAAAAATTATTAGTTGATTAAGCATTTTGTAATAATTGAGATACATATGATACATTTTTGTATTAATTGATTATTATATAGGGGGAAAAATAATTAAACAGTAAAACGAATTAACACTATTTTGACTTTAGAAATTAAGTGAGTAGGTTATTAAAAGAAAAAATATATAGGAAAGCAGAAAAACACTATAAAAGTTATTTAGTAATAATTACTTTTAGATTAAAGGAGAAAAATCTATATTAAGGTCAAATATTTAAGTCAATTCAATACAAAAGAGTATATAATTATTTTAGTTAGTTCTATATTATTTAAAAAAACTTACCTGAAGAGGCGATGATGGTACAACCTCTGGGGTAGGGGACATGCAAGAGGTGGTCTTTGACGTTGAAACCTATAATATATAAGATTACCTTTTTGAAGTACTACTAAAAAATATATATCACATGTTTACAAATGATGTGAGTTGTTAAATTACATAGATTTTAAAATGATTCAGAATTTTAAAAATGGATTAATCGTAAATTACTTTTCAGCGTTACAAATTATATATTTTTTTTAGTTTTTAGAATCATTGAAAACTATGAAATTTAAAAATATACTATTTCTTACAAGTTTTTGTATTATTGAATAGAGCAAAAAAAAAAAAAAAAAAATACAATATTTCTTCAAGTTTTTGAATAGAGTAAAAATAGGCTTTAGAAAAAAAAAGTTCTAAAAATATTCTAACTACAAGTTTTTAATCAGAGAATATTTATACTTACAGAAACTATAGGTCGAGTTTTTTGTTTAGATGTAATGCGCACAGGGTTGATTGGTATAATAGCCGGTCGCAGGATACTCCGTTGAGGCATTACGATGACATGTCGTTGGGGTGTCTGGGTGGCGGGCGTTGGCGTAACGACTGGCGTTTCGGCTCTTGACACAGCGAGTTCAACAATGGGTGACTGGAAATGAATTGACAAATTTTAGAATGTTATGTATTTTCTTAACTATAGAGTGAAATTAACCTATTACTGAAACTAGGTCTGCCTATTTCAACTTTCGTGATCCAAAGTTCTATGATGGTGACTGTAATGGAGATAGATAATTAAAACTATATTCTCCCTTCACTAGAAAACCTTTTTTAATACAGGAATCAATAATTAAAAGTAAGATCATTGTCAAATGTATGTGAAACTTTTTACTTACTGAAGCTAATACTTGACTATACAACCTTCTGCTGGAGAGGGAAGATGACTGCATGTTCTGTAAAATAATTTTTTAAGTAAAATTGTTTCTTTTTTAAATATATTAAAAGATATATTATTGGTATGCTTCATCAATAAAAATAATGTTTAAATTCAAGAAAAAAAATTACCTTAGAGTCCATTGTAGATATATTTTCCTACGAGATATAAGCAACAATGTTAAAAGAAAGATGATGTTTCTTCGTGAAACTTTGAATATCGAATGATAGCCTCCTCTGAAATTATGGTGTATTTATGGAACGAACGAAATTTCTGGAAGGTTCTTTATGCACTTAACGTAGGAATGTAAATCCATTAGTTCACCTTTAAAAGCAACAGACCACTTAAGCCACTTACTTTAAGAACCCCTCCATTTTGATTCTAATCTATCGCGCCCTAAAGGACATTCACGGGTGACAAAGGAGCCACGGGGGAAAATATCTCCGACATTGTCGCATTTTTTTTTCTAAAGTGTATCTATCTTTTATCGGACAGCATTCCACTTAAGCGTAAATGCATATAATCTCGTTATACTAAACGACGTTTACGAGTTTTCTAAATGTGTCGATGTTACATTAACGTGAGATAGTTATGGTGGGTTTTTACTATCGCAAATTGATTTTAGTTAAGTGGAGATGTTTGGAGATTGTGGATTTGGCTTGTTATCTTAAATGGGGATCCACTTTTTGAAATAGGAGCTTTTAACGTCGGTATGTAAATGTATTTTTGCGGGGCTTATTCCATTACTCTGGAATTCTACTGAGTTGAAATGTGGTTTGAAAACCTTCTATTTTCAGGAAATTCCTTGTATATACTTTTTTATTTTTAAAATAACTACGTATTAATATGGGTTGACAATTATATAATTTAATTACTATTGTTTGGGTAATATAATCTTGACAAGTAGTTTAATAATCTTCATAGTCAATATATGTAGAAGTTATTAACTGTTGTCTTTGATAGTATTCACAGTATAATAATATTAGTACTAAACATAAATAAATTATTTATTAGTTTTTTTTTCTAGGTATTATTATTGGATTTAGTTATAGAAAAATTATTTTTAAAATATATTTGGTAGCTTTTTTTTTTTTCTAGTTATTATTGAATTTAGTTATAGAAAAATTATTTTAAAATATATCTAGTAGGTATTATCTGAATTAAAATTTAATCATAGTTGAAATTATTTAACAAATGAAAACACAGTGATAAGGTGACATCAATATTTATTAAAGCAAGTATATATATTTTACATAGTATTAATTTCAATGTTATAGAGCATTGAAGAATTTTTTTTTTATTGATACAATAACTAAGTTTATAGAAGGGAAAAAATGTTACATTTCCATTTGAGATCGTATTACATCATACTTAAAAAAATCATTGTTGAAATGATGTGAGATACCTCTCTCTTGTAATACATTAGCAATACGCAGAGGGTTAAGTAATAAAATGGTATCTTCACCGACAATACGACATTGAGTCTCATAATCGAGATTTAGACAGTCGTGACTTCGTTGACCAGGGGAGGATAATTTACATCCATAACATTCAAATAACGTTTTTACATGATGTGAAATTTCATCGTTGACAATTTTCATAAATTCATGCATAAGATTTAGTTCACCAGGGACTGGCATTTTATGAGACATTTTTGGTATTTGTTTACACAGGACCGATTCAAAAATAGACACTTTAATGACATCATCGATGTCTTTGAAGATTTTTTCCAAGTTGTTTTGATCAAATGAATTCAATTCCAAGCTGTGATTTTTCAATTTGAAATGTTCAAAGTGGAATATTTGCTGTAGATAAACTTTCTCGGAGTGTGTAAACGCTGCTAATTGATTATTGAAAATTAGGCTGGGCCTTTCAAAAGGTATGCCAATTTTCGGGAGTTGATTCTTAAAATCACAGTATGTTGGAATTGTCATTACAATATGTTGAGAATTCTTACGGATATGAATATGTAGTTTCCATTCACTTCTATGTAAAGAAACGGTGAGATTATCGTCCAAATCCCACTTATGCAGCACTTCTGAAGATTTCCTGATGGTTACTTCATCGATGGGTTGAGGTGACTGGGATTCGATGGGACCCGTTGCACTAGGTGGCTCGTCTCTGATCCCAGGACCTTCTGCTCCAGTGATCTCGTTGAGGATAGACTCGCTGAGGGTGGGTGTTGATGCATCAGACATAGATGGGGAGTCGATGATTAGTTGTGGGGTGTCATCTGAAGTTAGATCAATGATTGGAACTTCACCTAGAGACTGACATATAGCAGATAGCCAATCTCTCTCTGGAATGTCATCAGAAAGCAACCCATCCGTTGCATTTGAAGGGGAAGGCTGCTTCGCAGGAGCTTTGACGAAAGACGACTCCAATTTACGCATTTTGCGTGGTTGATGAGTGTCACTGCAACGTTTTCGTGAAAATTTGGAATTCATTTTAGACACAATGTAAGTCTAGAGACGCTAGTGAAGGAATGATTGTTCAAGCTTGGAAACTGGAATAAGTCGGAGATGGAAGCGCCCTCTATCTGTAATTTTCATTGGTTAGCTTGAAAAACTACGTCATCTACATCGACTCTTATTGGTCTATACCCATGATGTTATGGACTTGCACACGAAACTCCTGGTGCCAGGACGACTGTAATCTATAAATCATCTTAATTGCTATGTGAACCTGAAGTAGCTCTAATCTGTGATATTTATCTAAAGTATTCAGACTAAGTGTCGGCATTCCTTCTAGAAAAGTTTCAGTTCATATATTCTTTTTCTTAGAGATAAACCCGTCTTATTTTTAAATATTTTATACTAGATGACAGCACTTTAATAGCTTAAATATATTCTATTTTAAATAAATAAACTCTATTTTTTTTTCGTGCTAAAATGTAACAAATTCACATTAAAATCATACATTTCGCTGTCGATAGAGGGTAGCATTAACTTAAACCTATTTTTACTTTAATCTCTATTCACTAGAGGGCAGCACTACCTATTTTTTAAATATATTCAATTTTAATACTTATTATTCTCATCGATAGATGGCGCCACGACATAGAACTGTGACGTCATATCAGCACCTAAACAACTCAACTCTCCCTAAGGATTTCAGGACTCAAACAACTCAACAATCAGCACCCAAACAACTCAACTTTCAGCACCCAAACAACTCAACTTTCAGCACCAAAACAATTCAACTCCACTTACGTCATATCCGTTACGTCATATCCGCCACACCCCCCTTCCGCCATGCCCCTTCCGGTGACGTCAGAGCCACTTCCGGTGACGTCATCCCACCTCCCACCTCCGCTGGCGTAGAACTCTCCTTTTTCCCCTACTCTTGATATTTTTTCCTTCTTTGATATTTTCCCTTTTGCTGTTTATGGATTTGTAGGGCATAAAGTATGCAAATTTAATTTGAAGTGGATATTTTAAGTTTTATTAGTTGCTTGACAGAATTTCAGGCGATGAATGGAAAGAGTTAATGTATGTATTCTGTTTTAACGTATTTTACACTTTTCGTATTTTACTGCTTAATCAATGTTATATTTAGCACAAGAAAGGGAACTATTATTTAACTTTGTTCAGATAAATTTTCGAAGTTATTGTCTGATCAGTATAGGTTATTAATTTAAATATATTTTATCCTATTTTCACAATTCTGGTGAAAAAAATCTTAATGATAATTGGGTATATGTAGTTTATCCATACTCAAATTGTATCCATGTTTTAAAATTTTTGATCGTCAAATTCATTTTTATTTCAACTTCAAATAATTCTTCTTACTCATAAGTATACTATTTTAAATCGCTGTATGTAGAATGTAGATGAATATGATAAAAATTGCAAATATTTCCATATATAAGGAAATACATTTTTTTAATGATGGTGCCTTTTCCTTTGACTTCTATATAAAAAAACAACTATGTGATAGGAATACTCATTCGAGAAAAAATATATATTTGTAGAGAAAATACAAACCGATAGATGGCGCTAAAATGGAAAGCTGCCTAGCAACAAGGAGACGCTTTCTATAATTACCTATATACTTTTCTGGTGATTTACCTAAAAGTACTTTTGTAATTAATCTCTTCATGAGAACCAAATAGGTAAAATTATGATGACAGATGTCTTAAATGCTTGTCCAATATGATAGAGATTTGACAGATATTTAATTGCATCACTACTGATATGTTTTTGGGAAATGAAATTAATTGCACATTAATACTAACATTCATATTATTTCAAATTGGGCAAGAACGATCTGATTTTTTACTATCACTTAGGGAATTTTATTCCTTTATATTTCTACTAAAACAATCATTCGCTTTACTACCAAATTAAAAGTTATTAAGTGTGAGCTTTTTTTAAATCTTTATTTGTTAAATTATGAAAACAAAATTACTTTTTAAAAAAATAATCATTCGGAGAATTTTTTTAGAGTATCGAGAAGCAGGGCCACCTCGTGACCGGGGGGCTTAACTTGCATAAAAATATCCCACGTGAAACTAAATTTCATAGCATTAAACGCCATTTACTTTTTTTTAATCTAAATTTTTTTCGATTTAAAAGAAGTAAATAACGTTTAAAAAAAATAACCTCTAAAAGCACAACTTTATTGGAGTTTAATGAATTTAAAAAAAAACACATCAAAATATTAATATAATTTATTTGCTTTTTTTTTTGGAACAAAAACCATTTTTCCCCCATAGACTTAGCCAGCCCGATCGAGGTAGGACAGGTAATGTGGGTGTCCCATCCCCTTAATTTTTGCCAATTTTTTTTTAATAATGAGATAGATTTATCTTCATACGTTTCACCCTTACCAACTGAAAATCCACCCATTCATTCACACTCTAACGCTAAATTCCAAATTCATTGAAAAACACGAAAAACCGTGGAGCCCAACCCAAGAGCCCCTTTTACAAACTATTTCATTCAAGAATAAGCCTTCTCCATAGAGTTAAGAGGATAGAGGAGATGCTGCCGGAAAAAAAACTACGGAAGCGGGTTTGCCAAGTGATGTCATTGATCGCTTTGTAGTAAGCCCAAACAGACGCTTTTGGCGAAGTATTTGGCGCTATTCTACAGTAGAGTTTGCATAGGCGAACAACATCGACTTGACGATTTCTTACTATCTAATATGAACTATAATTAAAACGGCTTTTTCTTGCCTACGAAAGGAATTACTACCATTTTGTGTAAGTTCTGATATTGTGCTACAGTCTGCAACTGCAGACATTTTTTTGAATTTTAACTAGTACCTTTTCAATAATTAAATGATGCTGTTTTCATTAAACGTCAGTAGAAACTTTGCTTCCACTGACCTAACGTTCAGTAGAAGCAAAGTTTCGTTTTGTTGCATATTTACTGAAAAGAGCCGATTTTAAATATATATCATAGAAATAACATCATAAATATTCATATATGTTTACCAGACCACAAAACAACTCCTTTTGGATGAATAGTTACTATATTACATTATCTGAAAACCAATCATTCAAATTCGGTGGCACAAAACGACCAGACTTCAGACGGTTTTATTTTATTAATTAAAAAATTTACTTATAATTTTATATGGTGGTTACCATACACACACAGCCTCAATATATCATCCCCAAGCTAGAGGGCGCAGATTTACCATTTCGTTCCTAATAGTATTCTAGCTTACAACGAAAATTGTAGAATAAAAACCGAAGTAACTCGTCTCCCCCTTGGGGATCCTTTTGGTAGACTACAGGTTACTGAGGCAGCTGTATATTTTTTAAAGGGAAAATGTAAGCTTTCAAGAATGGAGGGGTTCTCTTTTAAAGGCCTACTAGTGTTACTTGGCGACTTCCTGACGGCTTCAGTTTTTTCCTCGCCAAACATCTCCATCTTGTTCTTAACTCCTCTACCCACTTGGTACCCCCTTCGGGGAATGGGGGGCCGGGTGGGTAGAGTGCTCCACCCACTCATGCCCGACCGCAGCTATGTCAACAATTCCGACGGCACCACAACACAAGAGACGGCGCAAATTCCACAAGCACCGCGTCATTTAGATAAATCGGGAATTTCTTTTGCTGCTGCTTCGGGACTGCTTTTTTCCTTAGTTTTTGCTTTTAAAAGTTCAGTGGTTTTTTTGCTGAGTAATCATGATATAAAATTGTTATAAATTGTATTTTAGAAAATTTTATAATCATCGTTTAACCCTTCCGCTATTAAGGATTTTTGCTTCCTCGTAATATTTGATAGGAATACCATTATCGAATCCTTAGTTGTTCGGGCGTTTCAGTAAGGAAAGGGTTAATGAAGTAACAGTAAATTGAATCAACCGCTCGTTTGTAATAAAACCTAACTAATGGAACAAAACTGTTTATTCCAAAATTCATGAGCATTGTTATTTCAAATCGAAGTCTAAAGAAAATTAATCGTCCAAGAATTTAATTTTAATCTCATGTTCTCTTTCCCTATCCTTTCTTTTCATTCTTTTAACTCCTAAATAACTATCTCAAATCATAGTAACGATAACCTTTAAGCTTTTTATTTTGTACCTAGTCAAATTTTAACGGTATACAAAATTAACAAACGGTAAATATAAAATACAAAATCCTTTTTCTGGATTTTCGACTCCATTTCAATGCTTTTGTTTCCTTATATTTCATGTTAGGTAGATTGAAAGTAAAAATGTGTACGTGTTGTCTTATAATCAAAATATCTACTCTGATAAATTTTTTTACTTAATATCATTCAATGTTTGTTCGCTTTAAAATTCCGGCTCTTATTTATCTAAACATCATTTTAACCTCTTGCGTCCTAGCGTCCCATTTGGGGACATTTTTAAAATCCTTCCACAAACAATTAGCACGTTATTTAGTTCCGAAATAGTCCTGGGCCGATAGAAGACGATCGAAATATTTGTTTTCAGCCTTTGATTGCAGGTATCAGTTATTTATATATATAAAAAATAAGTTGAATGAGGATTAATACGATATTATACGAGTCAATACAAGTTCTTAAAAAATTCTTTAAATTTTTTGCAAACTTTTCAAAAAGTTCTTTTTGTAGTTAATTTTAGAGGCATTTTGCAAAAACAATGTTAAAATAATCTGTTAACTACAAATAAGTGATACGGCCTTTTTTGTTGCATTTATAGCACAAAAAATTTGTATTTTTGAGTTTAAGGCTTGTCTCTAAGTAACCATTAAACATAATTTTTTTAACAGATTTCTTTGCAAAACATACTTTTTAGCATACATTTGTATGAAAAGTATGTTTATATTGAGAATATACATGTAGGATTTTGATCCGGTCTTAAAAGGTTACATGTAGTCCGAATAACGTTTTCGTGGATTCCGTTCGATTAAAAACAAACATCTTAAAGGAAATCTCAAGAAGTAGTGGGGTCCGGAAGTTGTTGCTCCTTGTAAACGTCTCAAAAAGCAAAAAATCCCTGCTTTGTTGACTGTGGTACTATAAACACGTCGAACTTTGCACCCCCCTCTTAAAACGATAAGAAAAGCTGAAAGGAAGGCCAACCGGATGTCTGTTCTCCAAAAATTATCGGAAATCATATCTCATAGAGTCAAAGCTCCCCCTTGCTTTAAGATATTCCGTGGTTTTTGGTGTAGGTATGTAGAGTAACGGTGTAAGAAATTGGTGGAGTAGTTATATGTTTTCTTATAACCTCTTAATACCCGAGCAAAATCCTGCACGTATACTGTAAACTAACTAAACATTGCTTCTCATACAAATATTTACTGAAAAGTATGTTTTGCAAATAAAAAGTTGAATTGTTTTTTAGTTAACAGTTTATTTAGCATTGTTTTTAATGCAAAATGTCTTTAAAATAAATTACTAAAAGAACTTTTTGAAAAGTTTGAAAAAAGGCTTAAAATAACTTTTTTAAAAACTCTAATATCGTATTGACCCTCGTTCAACTTCATTTATTTTATAGAAATAAATGACTGATACCCTCAATCAAAGGCCGAAAACTGATATTTGGATCTTCTATCGGACCAGGTCAAATTCGGAACTAATTAAAGTGTTAATTGTTAGTGGAGAGGTTTCAAAAATGTCCCCAAATGGGGACGTCAGGTCGCGAGAGGTTATATATTGTCTTATAAACCTACTATCTATTCCGGACGATTTGATAAATATTTCGCTTGATTTCAGTCAGTGTTTTTTGTAAAACTTATTTTGTGTTTAGCTAAATTATTAAAATATATAAGTTTTAAGGTAATAACAATAACGTTTTCGGATAATAGTATTTTAAAAACAAATAACTTAATTAAGCATCAGATGATGTTCCGATTAAAAATGTAGGATTACTGGCCAGAAAAAAGTGAAACTCCATCGGAGAGTTTGAGATAATTAGATTTTGTTTTGAAGAGATAATAAGAAATAAATGGAGTAATGCAGGAAAATTGAACAATTTGAAAATTTGCAAACCGAAATGCTATCCTAAATTCTCACTATGACATAATTCTACATCTTATATCCATATAACATAATTCTGCATCTCATATCCATATGACATAATTCTGCATCTCATGTCCATATGACATAATTCTGCATCTCATATCAATATGACTTAATTATGCATTCTAATATCCCTATTTTTTTAACCTTACAATACCGTTAACTTTTTAACTAACCGAAGCAAATGCTTGACCCCCCCAAGAATATTGTCTTGAAATTTTTAACTATGTCCAAAAGCAGCTCAAACGTGTTTCTTGAGTAAATTGAATGGGTCCTCACAACTTTAAAAACGAAAAAAGATTAAATTTGAAAAATTCGTACACAGATCCGACAAATTGTAACGATAATAACACAGAATAACGAATGTTCCCTAATTTACTGCAATTCAAATTATATAATAATAAAAAAATTATATAAATAAAATAAAATGTAGGAAATTGCAATTTTATAAAACAAAATGTAAAGTATGTCGTAAAACAATATCACGTTATCACTATACACTCCTTGCCAACCTAAGTTGGGTAAATAGAAATATGCGATAGAGAAGATCCTTGCGCATGTAAAGAGTTCCATAATTTATTTGTGAATGCATCCAGAAAACATGTTTAAAACTTTAATTTCGTTTAAGCTCTACTAGATTTGAAAGTTATTTGAGAAATTTTGGCAATTTTATCAGAATAAAAGTGTATTTTGGTTAAATTGTATTCAGTTTATTTTGTATGTAAATATTACCTTACAACTAACGTATCAACCGCGCTTTTCCCTCTGCCTTTTTACTCTTTGTTTTTACCCAAGTTAGGTTGGTAAATAGTGTAGGCCATTGCTTTTATAAAACAAAATGTAAAGAATGTCATAAAACAATATCACGTTATCGCTAACTTAATTTTTCGAAAATTAGAATCAACTGAATGTTCATTTAAACTTAAGCATTATAATGACACAGCATGGTACATTTAGTCCGTAAAATGCTGTACATTTCAAAAATTAACAACAACTACATTATTTTTCCTCTAATAAAATAAGTTCTTTATATATACTTACGTAAACTAGCCCAGTGCGCCCTCTTTCAGTTTTACGCTTTACTTCGTCTAATTACTTTTATGCATTACAATTTTAATTAAAAACCGTCGTCTCAAACAAAAATAATCTTTGTTTACACGAACAAAATGGTAGAACTTGAACTAAAATTCATTTAGCATAATTTATTATTTAAATAAGAAGGCAATATAAATGGATCTTGAATTTTTAACTGTAAAGTAGTTGGGTTTTTTTAAGTACTTAGAACGGCAACAAAATATGCAAATTGTTAGTGGCTTTTTAGACAGCACAATATTAAAATTCCGCCTTTAAAGTCTGATTAAACTCTGCGGCATTTATGCGGATAATTACATTAAAAAACTTGACAGCAAAAGCACAATTGTACCATGGGATTTATTATGTGTTTAGAATTTTAATATTTTACAATTTTGACACGAAAGATGCTTCACTGTCTTCTTTAAGTCAACATTTTTCAACGTGAAAAATTTATGTGTGTATGATTACTAGTATAATGACATCTTAAGTATGAAACAACATTTACACATAAAATAGAAAACCGGAAAACTTTATTCAAGCCACGCAGGACAATATGAAACATAATAAATACAACTTTAACAATTGCTAGTATAAGGACAAAGATCTATATTATATACAGCTATAATTTTGTAACGTTATTATATGACTTTAAGTGAAATTTATAGGTTAATAGTTTGCATGACGTAGGGGAAATATATTTTAAATTAAGTTTTATTGGGGCTTGTTGAAATTGAATAAATTATTTAATTTTAGTTTTTATCATCTTGCTTTGACTTAAAGTTTTAAACTTCTATATGATATTTTCTGCAAAATAATTTATAACTCTTTCCAATATACTGTCTGGTTACAGTTTTAAATTGGTTTTGAAGATGAAACATATTATCTTCCAACATTTATCCAAAAACGTATTAACTATTTCAGACTATTTTAGATTATGCACTTTGTTTCATTAGTCATTACACTGTTTTTCATATTTCTTTGCCTAGTTTTTTTTTTTTAAGTATTCCTATTAGAATTCAATAGGTCTAATTTATTAACTATAAAATGAGTTCCACATCAGTTCAAGCAAATTATATTACTCAAGCCAAAACTTTATATAGTACAATAACGTTAATAAAAACTGTTCCAAACAATTACATAATTTTTTTTTTAATATAGTTAACAGTAACTATTATACTGATTCCCTTTAAGTATTCCCTTTAGAATTCAATAGATCTAAATTATTTACTATAAAAGTTCTACTTTTCTTCACCATTTTGGTCAGATTATAAATTATCTTATTATTATTTCCACATCCGTTGAAGCAAAGTTGCCTGAAATGTCTTTTATGAAAACTGTGTCAACCAGTTATCTATTCTATTTGCAATAATTATTATCGCGGGAAGTATTGTAGTGTTTTGTAACAGACGATTCTATAACAATCCATCTCTATTCTATTAGAATTTTTCAGTTTCTTGATAACTAGGTCGCAAACTTTAGATTTACTATAATATTTTTTTTTAATATGTTTAATCAAACTAAAATCAAATTTATATTTCTTAATTTCAAGAATAATAATTTTTCTTTGCAAAATTATTCCATTCCAACAGAATAAACGCCATTTACTTTTTTTTTTTACCGTTTTAAAACGGGACTCGTTATAAACTTCTATCTCTATCAAATTTTGTTTCTTTTCTATGGGACCACCATGATCGAGTGAAGTGAAAACATTATATTATATTTACTTTTCGTTATTATTTTAGTAAGATTTAGAATTGCCCAATTTTACAGTTTCTTGAAAATTGAGGAAAACAAACCTTATCGACCACCCATAGATCATACATTATGAAAAATAATGTGTCTTTATAAACTAAAATCGAATTTTTCTTTTTCACTTTCTTGAATAATTGTTTTATTTTATTAGAAAATCATTCCAGGGCAGCATAATAATCGTCATTTTCTTATTTTAATAAACCGCCATCCATATCAAAAGCCTTATAAAACTCCAACCTTAATCAATTTGTTTTTCATTTTCTTCGTGGCCACAATGGTATACCAAAGCACACCTTAAGTTTGCAGCATTGAAATGTTCTACGCGGAGGAAACGCGCGTAAACAAACGGAATTTTGCCTCTGTGATTGGTCGCTCCTATATACGTTCGCCCTGTTACGTCAAAATCGAAGGAAAAAATAATTAATATTACACTCTAACTGAAGCGAAAACAAATAAAAATAATAAAAATATGTCTTGAAATAATGAATAAAGTTATTTATTGAGTGTGAAAAACCTTTTTTTATTCGATTCTCGCTCTCGGAAGTTAGAACTATTTACCCTTTCTCCCGTAGAACAATTGTATACTGCATACTTAAACTGTGGTGAGGTATAGTGTGAAGTGAAAACTTTATTATCTACTTTTCGTCATCATTTCGGTCAGGTTATGAATTGCTGTTATTATTTCCCTATCTGTCAAAGCAAAGCTGTCTTAAGGGGGGAATGGGCGAGCTGGACCGGTGGTCTCCAAAGCAAAGTGCATCAGTGTTAATACGATGGAAAAATACATTTTCTGCCACATTTCTCCGGCTGTATAGAATATTTTTACAAGCGGATTTTTTATGTGATAAATGTAGCTGGCTTACATAACCCGACAATCCCACTTTTTTAAATTGGTTCGATTTTTTTTTTAAATTTTAAATAAATAATTTCGCAAAAAGTATTCGAAGCAATTTAAAAAAGTGGGGTTTTAGAAACCTGTAAGTTATCTACATTTGTTCTTTGAAAGAAGAAACGTTTGTAAAAATATTCAATACAGCTGGAGAAATGTGTCAGAGAAAATAGTTTTTTTCCTATTGGATTAACATTGAGGCACTTGAGTTCGGAGACCCCCGGTCCAACGCTCGCATTTCCACTTACGTATTTGCAAGGACTTTTATAAAAACAAAACCTGTGTCAAACTATTTTAGAAAGTAAAAGAAAATAGTTAACAGGATAATAGTTAGTCAGGATAAATAAAATAATTTTCAGTTAATGTAGTGTTTTTGTCACAGACGATTCCATTGAAATTCATAATATCAATTCTAAGAATTTTACCTGAATAATTTTACGGTTTCTTGAAAATTAGAGAAAACATACCTCATCGACCACGCATAGATAATTCATTATAAAAAATTGTATCTTCATCAAACTAAAATCGAGTTAGTCTTAATTTCTGGAATATTCTTTTTACCTTACAAAAACATTATTTTCCAACAGAACAATAGCCATTTTCATTTCTAATAAACCTCCAAAACAAAATTCATTATTATAAACTTCTATCTATATCAATTTGCTTTTCTTTTCCTAAGGGACCACCATAAGCGTGCGAAGTGAAAGCGTTATTATCTACATTTCGTCATCATTTTGGTCAGATTATCAATTACACGCTCTGGTTATTATTTTCACTTCGGTCAAAGCAAAGCTGTCTTGACTATATTTGCAAAAGCTTTTAAAAAAACTGTGTCAAACTATTACATTTTCCATAAACAAGAATAGTTACTTGAAAGTTCGTATTGTTTTGTTATACAGACGATTCTATTCGAATTCATCCCAATAATTCTTATGTTTCATTCCGAATAATTTTGCAGTTTCTTGAAAGTAAACCTTATCAACCCCATCATTTACTCTAAGGAATTTTTTAATGTGTCTTCATCAAACTAAAATCGAATTTATATTTCTCAATTTCTAGAATAACCGTTTTACTTTATTTAAAAAAAATCATTCCAGGCCAACACAGAACAATCGCCATTTTCTTATTTTAATAAACCGCCAAAACAAAATCCTAATCAAAGTCCAATCTCCATCAATTTCTTCCGGGGCCACCGTGATCGTGTGAAGTGAAGACATCATTTTCCACTTTCCGTCGCCATTTTGGTCAGATTATGAATCGGCCCCGGTTATTATTTCCACATCCGTCAAGCCTGCCTTGAAGGGTCGCAGCCTTCTTGGTCGCATCGATTGCCTAAATGGCGTCTTCTGCGACACGTCAAAGACTTCTGATTGAGCATTTGGCGGAACTTGTGTAGAGAACGTGTATATGACCCAAGTCAGAAAATACGTTAGTTTTGCAGAATAGTTTGGCGTCTTTTTCATATATAAACTTTGAAATTGATTGGTTTGTTCAAATTGAATTGGTAAATTTAAAAAGTGGTCCAAAAGTTCTTTTAAACAATTTCTCATTACTCTTTTTCTTGTCAACATTTTAATGAAATTAAAAAGTGTAATGAAATTTGTGTGTGTACTTAGATGTTTTTTTTTTGTTCATTTCTCCATTGAATTATAATGTCACAATAGAGTTTATCTTCCTTTGCTTTGCAACGACGCCGACGTAATGACAGCAACAAGAAGTTTTCTCTTAGTTCACAGCATCATGGGCGATTTCTTAGGTCGTTCACGCTTCCATGTAATAGCAGCACTAGAGGAAACTGAAACTTCAGTATTCCATATTACCCCACTATTCTATAATACCCTCCACTCCTCTATAATATATCAAATTTAAACCAGGATTAGTTAACTGTAATTGTGAAGAGATTTTATGCTTTGCCAATTCTGTTGTTTATATTATAACTCTTTTATTGCATAGATTACTTTTATATCTCCATATCCCTAACACTCGCCAGTCCGAAACGTACTCGTTTGGAGAGCAGGGCTAAGCTCTTAAGATGTCTGATATCCCAACTATTTTTCGTTGAGAGTTTTATTTCAAAGTGAAAATGGGAAATCTTCAAAGAAACTCTGCTCAGTTTTCTTTCGGACATCCAATTTAAAACAAAATAAGTGCTTGTTAGCTGGCATTTTATTTCGAGCTTTGGGTATTTTCTTTTTGAGATTTCGGAAGAACTGTACTATTGCTTTAAAGGGACTTTACTGATGCTTTGAACCATTGAAGAATGTGAGAAAATTTAGAATATATGTGAAGGGAAATACACTGGTGGCCAATTGCTAAGGACGAGATAGTTTTTTCAATGTAACTTTGTACAAAAGCTTTCCAAATCTGCACATTTATAATACCATAAGATCCCCAATGCGTAAGAACATGAGTAATGTAAGCAACACTTACTAAAAGAGAAATCAGAGGGATAAAAAGAGCTTTATTGAAAGAGAAATGGAGTTCCATTCCATGCATCTCCGTAGTGGAGATGAATTTTGGACTTGAACTTACGATAATTTCTTGAGTGTGTAATGAATATCGATAATCCAGTAAAACATTAAAATTACGAAACAGCTGCGGCTTAAAAAGACCATGCAAAAACGGATCATCGATGGCGGAGGAAATTCATTAAGCATGATATAATGCGGATACGTGATACATACGGCATCAGAAGCCCATATCGGTGAATATTCATTAAATGGTTAACAAGAAGACATTTGTACGACATTGATTCGACATAGACGTTTCTCACATTTAATGATCAGTCGTCAATGGAAGTTTTTTTAAGTTTGAGATGATTATGATAAAGTGGCTCGCAAACTTGAGCCTAAGTATAATATTAAATAATTATAATTTACATGCAGGAAATTACATTTAAATACCCTATTTGTCGATCCTTTACTTATCATCGCTTCTCACTGTAATGACGTAAATTCTTATGATGATAACTAGAAAAATTAAATGTTCATCACATTTTTTCCTAAGGTATCTGAATATGTTACCCACCTAAAATAATCTTTGACTTGAGTGATTTTTTTTTATAACTCTGTTCTATTTATTAATTTTACAACCTACTCCGCCTTACAAATTGGGTTATCTTTCAAAAGGGACCAATTAAAAAAAAACTAGTCATTTATCATCATCCCACATTATCTATGTTACGGCTCAAACTAACACTTCCAACGTCACAATCGCACATTTCTTCTGGAGCCGGAGTGACAAGGTGTCATGTTACGGAGGATACCTTCGCAGGTTGTGTCATGTTTAACCAGTGGCGTAGCGAGGGGGGGGTTACGGGGGGTCAGAACCCCCCCCCCCCCATGGGGACTTAAAAAGGTTTTTTTGCAGAGCTCCAATACCAATTATCTCAAAAAATCCCCCCCCGGGGGGGGGGGGAGGGAAGGGGAATCAAACATTTCTTCTAGAAAGTTAACTTTTTTGAATTGCTGTAATAATTTTTACGTAGAACCTCTTAATGCCATCTCGATAATCGCACCCCTTGTCTTTTAGCTTCCACACTACGTTTATAACGCAAAAAGTGGAAGGTTTTATAATCGTTCTGTCCGTCTGTCTGTCTGTCCGTCCGTCACCCACTTTCACAGAACGAACCGCAAGTCTCACAAACAAGTGGAAGACGTCATTTTGAAGCAAAAAATTAGTTTAGGCTACATTCCAAATTTCATTAAAAAATTTAAATTAGAAGTTTATTTAAAATTTAAATTACTACAAATTTTATCTACATTGAAATAACAATGCGAATTCCATTTTCATTCAATATTTTCACTGTTGCCATGACATCAAACGTACGAGAAACTTTATTTAAAATAAAAACAAAATTCTTGAAAAAAATATTTATTTTCGTGTAATAATTCAATTTGGATTGTTGTAATAGCACGATAAAGTTATTTTGATGGTTCGTTATATTTTTGGGAAGAAAGATGCATAAAAATTTCGAAATTTGCATAAAAAATATGCAAATTTTCGCTTTTATTTTTAAAGCAGCAATTTTATTAATTTATTTTTCGAAATGTAAACTTGTGACTGCAAAAAGATATTTATTTTAAAAAATCATCACTATTCTTCTAAGTTCAAAAAAATTAACAAACGATAAAGATTAATTATCAAATCTGCAAAAGAATATTAAAGAAAATGACTAGTTTTTGCTTATAAAAGTTTGAATTAGAACTAGCCAAAGGCCCTGTTTGGCGAATTTCTTTTTGAGGTGTTAGTGTGTTTCCTGTTGAGCGTAAAATGTTGTGTGGAAGTGGTGTAAGTGACAGATTCTGTAACAAACCAACTTGTTTAATTACTCTGTCTATAATTAATGTTGCTTCAATTCAATTTCTACTCTACACTCAGGAAACATTGCGTTAAGGGATGTAATTGTCCAGGATTAGGGCCCAGTCGGAAAGACCTAAAATTGCGTTCCATTACAACAAGAAATTTGCATAAAAATTTGTTTAATTTTGTAAAATTTGTTAGCATATATTATTGCAATCAGGTGGACAAATCAAATGGTAGAAAACTTAGACACTTGCAGTCTTAATGTCGTAAAATGTTGTGTTAAATGGGTGTTAAATCACACTGCTTCCCAATTTTGTCTTTTTCTTTTGCATTTCGGATGTAATAAGAATAAAAAGGAAATACTGTATAGCTATTTTTTCGTAATATGTAGTATTTTTTATTTGTCACAGTTTTTTTCAATAATTGTTATATCTTTGATATTTCATTAGAAAATATATCCTGCTAATCACTTATCCGTAGACTACGTAAAATTCCGCTCTCTGTTCAGACGGCGGACAAACAGTTTTTTTAGAGCATGAACGACCATCTGAGAATGGAGATTTTGTTTCCGCATTTCCGGTGGGGTCATCTCCTAAGGGTCCCCCATTCGGATAGGGGATCCTTTTTGTCTCTTATCTATTTCTGAATTTCCCGCGCTATTGACAACTTTCCATTCACACTTGTAGCAGAACACAAAGATACACAAAGGCAGCTCGTTCTGTACTTGTCATTCATTGTCGAACTTAAAAGCCCTAGGAAACTCCAATAGTTTTAACTGTATTTCACCTTCAACTCTATTTTTATAAAATAAATGATATTTTGGTTCAAAAATTAATGCAACCAAAATATTACTCAATTCTTGCAAAATAAATCGCGTATTTTGATAAGTCTTCACTAATCACGATATTGAGGTAAGTGACGATTTGTTAGATTATATTTTATATAATTATTCATTATTTGTATTTATTAATTGTTATCATTTTGCATGTCATTTGTAGTAGCTATATGATGCGAATCTTGTTTGTTAGTTTAAAAAAATTAAATAGAAAGCTTTAGATTTATTTACCCAAAACGTCATTTTTTTTGTTAACTTATATAAATCAGTAACTTTAATCCTCATTAACTTTATAATACATCAGTAACTTTAATCCGGAATAAGTTTTAAGCGTGTTTATTAATAGTTATCATGTGTTTAATTTCATCATTAATGAAGAATTTTGACTTCTTATGATAAAATTCATTTTATTTGTAATAAATAATTTAATATTTAATTAATACTTTAAAATTAATAATTTAAATGCATAGTACTTAGTTATGCAAATTAATGAATGTTATTAATTATAACTTACTTTGTTTTAAACAGATAATTATAATTAGTTCTAATTATTAATATTCATTAATTAGCATTTTCAATTAAAAACTACATTCATAATTATTATGAGGAAGTTTCCTTTAAACTAAGTCGGCAACTTCAAAATTCTGTAACCCCCCCCCTTGGAACAATCCTGGCTACGCCACTGTGTTTAACCTTCCTAACCTCCATGCTGGAGGAAAAATATCCCGAAAATAAATAACGTCGTGTGTATCAGACTGGTGCACGTACGATCTGCTGTCTTCAAATTACCTGATGCAGAAATAAGCGTTGGGTACAGACTCAGGTGTCGGCCTCGCCCCCTTGTTAAAACTAAGTAGCCCGTTACTTTATCCTTGGAGGGTCACTTTGGCTCAAGTTTTTCAAGATAATAGCTTTTCATTAAACACACTCTTTAAATATGTACTATCCTGTTCCATTTGATGGCACCTCCACCTTGATCGATTAGTAAAAACATTTATTCAAAAAGAACGCCACTACACTCCTTGCCAACCTAAGTTGGTTAAATAGAAATAAGCTATGGAGAATATCTTTCCGCGCATGTAAAGAGTTCCATAAATAATTTCTGAATCCACCCAGAAAACATGTTTAAAACATTAATTTCGTTTAAGGTCTAACAGATTTCAATATTTTTTGAGAAAATTTGGCAATTTTATAAGAATGAAAAGTGTATTTGGGTTAAATTGTATTCAGATCATTTTGTATGTAAATATTACTCAAGAGTTTCCAACAAGCGGACCAACCGCGCTTTTCCCCCTCTTCCTTTTTACTCTTGGTTTTTACCCAAGTTAGAGTGGCACGGAGTGTAAGGTTTTAAACTTGGGCCAAAGTTACCCCATTCGATTGTACACGAAAACTGGCCTACCATTTATTAATTTTACAACTTCTTTCCCGTCCCACAAATTAATTATCCCTCTCAAGGGTCCAATTATAGAAAACGTCACCAAGCCCCATGTTACAGTTCAGAACCACCACTTCGGATGTCACAGTCGCACATTCCTCCCGCCATCCTTTTTGACATCCTCTTTATGATGGATGGCACATGTCGCCAACTTCCGGTCGCACTACTCCCCCCCTTGATATTTGACAGTTTTGGTGGGGGAGGGGGTTTGGTAGAGTTTTCTGTTGATCTCTCTTTTTTTGGCATAATCCAAATACAGCTGTAGTGAAGACGAGGGAGTTGGAATTTTTTTTCTTTGGTTGTTGAGTTTAGAACTGATTTTTAATTTACATCTGTATATTAAATAATTTAAAAAAAAACAGGTTTTGGGCATAAAAATTTGCGATTGCTGTAAAAATTTGCTTTTCTCGCAATTTGAAGATTTTTATCGAAGATGTTGGTGATATCTTTAGTCCTTTGTGTGTAAGAATGACCATCAGAGAGTTGATTGTTTTCAAAACTTGTTTTTTGTTTGTTTTTGGGAATACTTTTTTTTAGAAATTACTGATTTATTGTTTGTATTATTTCTTTATTGTTTAACTTATAAAATTAAGTTTATTAATTTGCCACTTTTTAGCTTTGGGTCTTTAGAATTGTCCTATGTGGACATGATCAGTTGAGTTCGTTGTGAGAAAATAATAATATCGGTATTTTCCTTTTTACAACTTATCCAATTGAGCGAGGATAATCACATGTACATTCTGTGATTAAAAAAATCAAGCTAGAGCACAAATGCTTTTTTAATGAAAAAATCTCAACCTAGCTGAATTATGCTTCTAGGTAGGTAGGCAGGTAAGTACATATATATGTTCCGTCTTGTGTGCTTGGTCAGAGACCCGCTTATAAGCCTTCGTCAAGTAAAACAGACACAAGAGTTTTACTGTCACAGATAAAGAACACCCAGGGCGAGGGCGGGAATCGAACCCGCACCCGTTACATAGAGCAGACTGCTGGCCTACGATGTCGTCCGGGGCACATTATGCTTCTATAACTATTTATATTTCGATATGCCTTCTGATGCGGTGTCAGAATTGCAATTTTCTTCTCACAAATTGGATGAGATCGTCCCAGATGTTGTCCCATTGGTTGGGTGTTGTTAGTACAATAAATATAAACTTTTTCTTGAAATTAGATGGTTGTTTGAATCGCTAAATGCAAAAGCGTCCACCGATCGATTTCCCTAATCGCTTTTATTTTTACTATGATGTTGTTAGGAAGAAGCGTGTTGGAAATTCTCCAACGGACTTGGTTTCTTTTCACATTTAGTGGTTCATATATTTTCTTCGTAAATAATTCAAAAAATGTTGCGAATTTTCCAAAGGTGTCTGTCAAATGATTAATATTTGAAGGTAGAGATGCTTGTTAGTGAGAGAGAGAGAATCTGTCGCAACATGATTTTGCGTGTTATTTGGAAAATAGGGTATGAATATGAATTATTAAAAGTTATAGAGTACTAATGAGGCTTATTTTATAAATAAGTTTTATTCAGGCGTATTACATTTTATACATATTTAAGGCTTATTTAATTCTCTTCATGCAAAAACAAACGTTGTTTTGACAAGGATTTAATTTTTGTTTATCTATTTGAGGAATAAATATATTTCAAATTATTAATGATATTTTTTTAAAAATCATTTGCTTACTCTTCATTATTTTGCCTATACTCCCTCTTACATACTACACAGATAATTCTAAAATAACTAAAAAATACATATTTTCCTTTTACTAAAATAGTCACCGAATTTTTTGTAGAAAAAAAATTGTAACAGAGGATTATTAACGTGTGATGCAGAGACATATCTTTGAAGAGTTAATAAGTTTACCTGCATTTTCGTTGTTCTGAAACCTGAAATCTACTAAAAAAAATACATTTAGTAAAAGAAAAATCCGACGAATAATAGCCCGTGTAGGGGGAGTGCACGTTAAATATCCTTCAAACGTTAAATATCCTTGCAGCGTCCTAACGCTGCGTAAGATGTCACCCTTAACAGTTGCGTTGGGTGCCTACTCACTCAGGTGTCAGCTCGTCACTTGACTGTGGCTCAAAAATACAACGCCCGTCACCAATAGCCCTCGTGTATCTATTGTTCGACAATAATTCAACCCAACGCACGTTTCAGACCTCATGCAACTTTACTCCGTGCCAACATAACTTTGGTAAAAACAAAGAGTAAAAATACAGAGGGAAAAGCGCGATTGGTCACTTATAAACTCTTGTAAGGCAATTTTTACATACAAAATGATCTGATTACAATTTAACCAAAATACACTTTTTATTCTGATAAAGTTGCCAAAATTTCTCAAATAATATTGAAATCTGTTAGACCTTAAACGAAATTAATGTTTTAAACATGTTTTCTGGATGGATTCACAAATAATTTATGGAACTCTTTACATGCGTGGAAGGATCTTCTCCATTAGCATATTTCTATTTACCCAACTTAGGTTGGCAAGGAGTGTATAACTCAACTCAACGCACGTTGCGACAATCTAAATCTATTATCCCATCCCAACGAAAGCCTCTATTAACCCTCATCCGCCACTCATCCGCATTGTATCGACGGGATCAATCAGCATATCAATCCCAAATAATCTCCTATACACTTCAAACGGCCTGACAGACGGACGGACAAACGGTTGTCGACCTTATATCCCGATGCACCAGCTGGTGCAAGAAGTCTGCAGGTGTGGAAGAAAATAATATAAGGGGCCACCTCCGGGGGGACTCGCGTGGCAAAAGCGTGTCTGTCTGTCTGGTACCGCCCTTCTTTTTCGATTGTTGGGTTTGATCGAAAAGGTGATGTGGTTAAACGAGTACGAGTGTTTTGCGGTTTTGTTACGGACATTTATATTTTTTTATGTCGCCCGTAGCACCTTTCTCTTATTATTGATAGTTATTTCGTGATATTATAGGCTTGATATATTTTACCTTATGTTTCGGAGACGTTTTTTTTTACTACTTACCGTTATTGAATATCGAGCTATGTAACGTCGGCAAACATATTTAAGTTCATTAACCCTTATCTAATTCTGAATAATAAACTAATTTGTATACTTTTTCATTTGTTAGAAGAACTGGCTAAATGTAGGTATATTAGAAGATCAAACATTTTGAATGATGTGCAAATCAATTGGAACTATAAGTCTGTAGTCATAAAAAAAATTATAGTTGATGGATGAATTACAAAAATGATTATTCATTCTATTTAATAATTACTAATAAATATGAAATTTTTGGACTTATCACAATGAGGTTGAAAGAATCATTCGTTTTTAAATCAAAGTGAAGCCGTGGTTTTGAGCCAATAAGTACTGCAGATTCCTGGTTAAATTGATTCTGGTAATTAAATTGCACATGCTTCTATCCGTTCGGTCTTCTAATATATTTATATTTACCCAGTTCTTCATCAGAAAGTAACCTGATAAGTATAAAAATTAATGTTTTTCCGCATAAAATTTGAAGAGCCTACATGTTTGCGGAAATTTGATAGCTCTCTATTTTATTTACGAGTGTTGTAGGTTTATAAATACATAGAACCTTCAAATAATATATAATTGAACCACATTTGCATAATGTTACCAACATATAAGAATTATGACAGCTTAGACGCGACATTGTATCAAGTCGAAGAAGATAACCTGCTATGTTTTGACATCTCAAATTTGTTAAGAAAGTATTCCCAGTCTTGAATAGCATATTAAACGTTATGTTTCTTATTTGGGCTATTTATCTGAACATCCAAACAGCTCCTGCTGACAGCGGAATGTTTTAATTTACGTCCATAAATTCTTTTTCCCTAGAATTAAGAGTCTCCAACCCGGAAGCAATAACTTTAAAGACGCATTTACCATTGATTTTCCGCGACCCGAAATCTACTTTGAAAGATCAACTTATCTTCGAACTCACAAATAAACTTCTAAACTCCTGTCACCCAACGTATTGAACACGTATCACAAGCAGGGAACGTTTTATTTAAATGTCAGGATGAACGTTTGTTGAGCGCAGAAGCGTTTTTTTCATCTTCAAAGAAAAAATATGCCACTTCATTTCAGCAAAATCGTATTTAGAATATTTATTTTCCTTACGTGGCATCGATTATATCTCGTTCTTTTCATCTCATTTCTATCCTTTTAGAGATTACTTAATACATTATGCACGGTTCCTTAAAGATAGAGATCTTTATCGACGGATGATTTTCTAAAAAATATTCTGATGATAATTATTTTCTTTTTATGAATCTATCTTTTTTTCTTTTCATCGTGGTGTTTCGGGGCGGGCTTAGAATGTTGAGCCTCGTCATTCGTTTGAGTGACAACTAATTTATGGAGTCGGGAAACGGTATAAATGTCTTTTTTATGATTTTTTTTCTTGTTTTACACCTGAGCGACTTGGGAGGGAGCAAAAGGCGATTGATCTATCTGAAAGTAGATTTCAAAATCCAATTATATAAAGAAACGTCTTTAAGTTATGTGTAAGATGACGAATCAAAAGTTTGGGGAACAGGGTATATAAGTCAAAAAGTTCCAAGCTGTTCAGCTTTATGGGAACTGATATATAGAATATATTCTTTATTTTATTTGAATCGGTAATTGCTATAATTGGTCATGATTGCAGGAAGATTACCATATACACTTATTCCGTCTTTAAAAGATTAAAAGGAAAACAGTATAGGAGGAAACTCCTCTATGATTCCTCTAAACTCCTCAATAATTTTTTTCTTGTTTTACACCTGAACGACTAGGGAGGGAGCAAAAAGCGATTGATCTATCTGAAAGTAGATTTCAAAATCCAATTATCTAAGGAAACGTCTTTAAGTTATGTGTAAGATGCCAAATCCCAAATCCAAAGTTTGGGGAAAAGGGTATAGAAGTCAAAAGTTCAGTTTTATGGGAACTGATATACAGACTACATGATTAAGTTTTCTGTTTCATATAAGAGACATTCTTCATTTTATTTGAATCGGTAATAGTTTTAATTGGACATGACATCAGGATGATTTCCAAATACACTTCTTCCGTTATTAAAAGTTTAAAAAAAACATAATAGGTGGAAACTCCTCTATGGACATCCTTCCTCGAGCTTCGATTGGTGAAACAATGCAATGTGGAACAAATCGTCAATCGAAGGAGTTTCAGGAATGAAAATCGAAGGAAATGCGGCATCTGAAATAGGCCAATAAAAAAAAGAAAAATACATTTATCAATTTATTAAATATGAAAATAATGCTCATCTCTACACACACTATGTATTACAAAAAATGCTTTTTATTCGTTTACTTCCTTGGTATTTAATTAAACAATTGGTGGACGTATTTCATTAAATAATTGCTCGTTTCCGTTCCTGTCTTAATTCTACAAAGCTTTTACGACAACACACCATCACGCTGCGTTTATTTTCTTAATCAATTTATGCATTTTTTCTCTTTAAAAGACAATATTTTTATTTATATATCCTGTCTGCACAATATTTGCATTGCTAATTAACACATATTAGTTGGGAAATGCATACGAATGCATTGTATTACAAAAACATATTTTTTTACGTATACCAACAACAATTATATTGATTTGTTTGTTTAGCAAAGAAATAAGTAAGCTATTTTTTTAGAACTACTGCTAGTGATTGTTCTTGGAACAGTAGATGAAAAACAATTAATTATCTTACTTTAATTGACTTAACTCTTTTCTGGGAGAATCATGAATTACATGTAAGTTTTCTAATTAGTTTTCCGAACAGTTTACTTTCTTTAATATTAGGTACATATGCCTACATGTGTTACCATTTTTTATGCGTCGAAAAGTAATACTTTACTCTTAATCAAATGATGGAAAACATTTTAAAAAGATAATTTTTTTATGTATAAATGTTTTCAAATGCATAAATTCTTTTTGGTAAGCCTGTTTGCATCAAATATTGTATCTTCTCAATATATATATTTAAAATGCATTTTTCTTTATCTATAACAACAATAATTAGCTGTTAAAATATCTGAATTATTTTTTTAATAAAATCTTTACTAAAGTATATATAGCAGAAAAGCTTATATAGCAGCAAAACAGCGTTCTAAATTACATCATAGTTTTAGTTAATAGTTAAGTTTTGTAATATAATTAGTAGGAGTAAATTACTCTGTGAGCTAATATAACCACATGGGAGAATGGTGGGTGGATTAACTCACGTAGTTAAGGAAATTAACTAGTCAGGAAAGGCTAAATTAGGTAATTGGACATATTATCTCTTAGATGCTCAAAGAGCTCCAACTTTTAAATAATTTGTAGAGTCATTCTTCTTAGAACAAAAGTAAACCTTGATTGAATAAGTGAAAATTTGAAAATAGTTCGTACTTATAAAAATTTCATAAGTATTTTTGTATGTTGTTATCCGCAAGTTAAATTACAATATAATTGATTATTTTTATTTTTTGATTAAAATTTTCTACATGTGATGTTGAAAAGCACAATTTTTTTGTAAAGTGCCATCATACATTGCTCCTACAATTTGATTTTAACTATGAAAAAATTTCCTGCAGCACGATGATATCCTTTCTGACAAATGGTATTACCTTTAGGTTTACATATAAAGCCAACATCAAGAAGTGGTATAACGCTATTACAAAACAGTTTGGGGGCTACGCCCTTGCTAAGTACTCCACAAACTCATTCTATCGAGATTAAAAAATACTTCAAGGATATAATATTAAAATTTCAGCTTTTTGTAAACCATATTTGAATCGTTAAATGTAAAAGGTCAAATTCGCTTAAAAATATCCGTACAAATTTCTCCATTCACTGAAATTTGAATGGTAATAGCTTTGTGGAAAATGCTGGTCATGACCTTTTTTTAATGGTAAGGTGAAAAAATTATAATGTAAACTTTATTCAAATCTGAGCATTATTTATATACTGTTAAACCCTCTAATGCATACTGTTGCCATATGGCAGCAAGTAACATAATCCACTTCCTTCCATTAAAGTAGAGCTCCCTCTCGACAAATCTGTGTTTTTTTTTTCATCTATTACATTCCATTTTGAAGTTTTAGTTATAAAAACCCTCATAGATGATAGTCGTAAAAGTTAATTAAAAATTGAAGAGTGAAGTTATTAGCTGTTGTGAAATTACGTCTTTGGCAGTATTCAAAGTATACTAATATAAGTACTAAATGCAAGTATAATAATATTAGTACTAAATGCAAATAAATAGTTTTGAAAAGATAATTATAGTTCAAGAGGGTTATTTAAAAATATATTTAGTAGTTTTCTAGCCATTCTTATCAAAATATTTTGTAGTTGTTTTTTGATATATTGCAAAAATTTTAAAATAATTGAAATTATTTAAATTCCAATTCAGTTAATTTTTTTTCAATATTTTCCCCATAATGTATTAAAGATACAAATATATTTTTCGAGATGAAAAAAAAAATTCATGCATTACAGGGTTAAATATTTGAGGTGCGACTGCGCAAAATGCAACTGAAGTCAATCACGACTGATTCTGCCAGACATGGTGTCAAATTTTCCCCTATCCAGTTTAGGTTAGTTTAGTTTAAATTATCATCATACTAGAGCTACACGAGGGCTATTGACGACAAGCGTCGTTATTTAGATCCACAGTCAAGTAACGAACACCTGAGTGGGCACCCCTTATCCAGTTCTCAGTAGCTTTATTGCAGAGTCATGCATTGCGTAGGAAAATTCTGTGTTTTTTTAGTACAGTTAGAGTCCCGTTAATCCGAAAGGTACGGGACCAAAATTGAACAGCAAAAATAAAAAATAACTGCATATTTTGATAAATAAATCCAAATTTGTAAGTACAAATTTATTTTTTGAATATTTATTTATGCGTATACATTTCTTATTTTAACCGAAAGGTTCGGGAATTTTTTTGATAGACCGATTTTCGGATAACCGGGATTCGGATAAACGGGACTCTACTGTTGCACGATTTGCTGAATGCTGAATTTAACACAACACATTTTGTATTTATATTGTCAATATTATATTTATAAATATATTTTAAAATTACGGAAATTATGTGCTGATATTCGTTATCATCGACATTTAATTTGCTTGACACATCTTATTTGATTTTCGAAAACTGCCTTGGTTTGATTGCTTTCTTCTACTAGTATATACCCCACTACAAGAAACCAAAATAGTCCCTTTGTACAGTTTTTTAAACAAAATAATTTCCAAAGGATTTTGAGGTCATTTAACCCCCAAACAACCACACCCTTCAAATCGAATCGAACCTTTATTCGAATCGAATTCTGAACTTGCCGCTTCCTCTCTCCCGCCCTCTTTTCCTAGAAAACCGTCTTGGCCGCATCCGCCGCCAAAATTATTTATCATCCCAAATATCGCCAAGCGTGAAAAATATGATCAAAATCACGAGATACGTAAAGCTGCGGGGAAAAAAAAACTCTTCACCCAGAAATATAAAAACCGTACGCTGACGCACACTATCTAGATGAGACGCGTAATAGTAGGAAGTTGACCCTTTCGTTTTAGGGGTCATAGGAGTCTTAAAAATGTGCAAAGAAGTTACTACAAAGCATAGTTTGATCTTTCATGTCATTTTTTAACTACTCAATATATAAGTATAATTTTTTTATATGTAATTCTACAAGATTTATTATAAAACAAATTTTAAAATTTATGAAACTTTAGCCAAAACTAAAATAAATGAAATTAAACATAAAGCTATTTGAACACACTGGGATTAGGCTTGCGCGGCACATTTTGAGGTCAAAATTGAAAAAATGACCAAGAAAATGACTTTATATTATACAATTATTTACAAACTAGGACTTATACCTAAATTCTCAGCTCAATTTTAATTAAAAATTATTTTATGAACTTTTTTCTAAAAAAATTAATACAAAATTTTAAATTTTGATTTTAAATTTTTTAAAAATAATTTCTAATTAAAATTGAGATGAGAATTTAGGTATAAGTCTTTGTTTGTAAATATTTGTACAATATAAAGTCGTTTTCGTAATTGGTCATTTTTTCAATTTTGACCTCAAAATTTGCCGCGCAAGCCTAATACCAATGTGTTCAAATAGCTTTATGTTTAATATCATTTATTTTAGTTTTGGCTAAAGTTTCATAAATTTTAAAATTTGTTTTATATTAAAGAAATCTTATAGAATTACATATAAAAGAATTATACTTATATATTGAGTAGTTAAAAAATGACATGAAAGATCAAACTATACTTTGTAGTACCTTCCTTGCACATTTTTATGACTCCTATGACCCCTTAAGAATGAGTGAAGCGCACGGTTTTCTAATATAATTTAAATTACATTTGTTTCAAAAAATATATAAAAATTGCATCAAATCATATATTAAATACTCTATTATTATTTTTAAATAACCTTTTCTCGTTTCAGGTTACTTCGATGTTGAAGAAAAAGAACAGTTAAATGTGAGTTTTTGTTTATTTTTTTATATATACAATACAATATTATCTATATAGCTGCACAGTATATCGCAACCTTAATACAAGAGTGTGAATAACCAGTATAAATATTGTCCAATCAGCCTACGTTACAGCTGTAAACTGTAAAATTATTTCTAAGTGCAATTTCTCGACTATTATGTAACACTAAGAAGAAATTTTTAAGGCGTGAAGACATTATGTGGAGACGCACCCCATTTAATTGAACTTTAAGTTTGAATCATTACCATTAAACACCTAAATTATTTTTCTGGGGGGGAGGGGGGTATAGGGATAGTAAGTAGCAGTGATGGGCAAATTTTAATTGCAAGAACTATTAAAGATTAACAATTAACTAATTGGTAAATCTAACCACAACAATTGGCAATTCATCAATTGTAATTGTGGAAAATTATAATTAACAATTATTTAATTGTTACCTGTAGTAGTAACAATTAACAAATAATTAATTTTCAATTTTTTGTTAATTTCAATTAAAATAACAATTAAAATTTCTTAAGTCTAAGACTTACAGACAACACTGACTTACAGCTTAATTTTCCTAAATCTTTACTCATTTCGTTTTAACGCATAAAGTTAATTGTTAGTTTTAATTGTTTCATAAAACAACTAAAAATGTTAATTGCAATTATTTTAATTCTGAGTTACAATTGACATACGTTAATAAAAGTTCATGTAATTGAGAGGTGCAATTAAAAGTTCAATTGTGATTAATTTAATTGCAATTACTTTTTTAGTCAATTAACAAGATAATTGGCAAATTAATTTATTAATGCCCAACACTGGTAAGTAGTACGTGAGACTTATTCTCGAATGTGCAATCTCTTACATTCATTCTTTTACATTAAGGGGTCATAGGAGTCTTAAAAATGTGCAAAGAAGGTACGACAAAGTATAGTTTGATCTTTCATGTATTTTTTTAACTACTCAATATACAAGTATAATTTTTATATGTTATTCTATAAGATTTATTTAATATAAAACAAATTTTAAAATTTATGAAACTTTAGCCCAAACTAAAATAAATGATATTAAACATAAAGCTAATTGAACACATTGGGATTAGGCTTGCGCGGCAAATTTTGAGGTTAAAATTCGAAAAAATGACCAAGAAAATGATTTTATATTGTACAAATATGTACAAACTAGGACTTATACATAAATTCTCAGCTCAATTTTAATTAGAAATTATTTTTAAAAAAAATTTTAATCAACATTTTAAATATTTAATTAATTTTTTCTTGAAAAAAAAGTGATTAAAATAATTTATAATTAAAATTGAGCTGAGAATTTAGGTATAAGTCTTTGTTTGTACATATTTGTTCAATATAAAGTCATTTTCTTGGTCATTTTCAATTTTGACCTCAAAATTTGCCGCGCAAGCCTAATCCCAATGTGTTCAAATAGCTTTATGTTTAATATCATTTATTTTAGTTTTGGCAAAAGTTTCATAAATTTTAAAATTTGTTTTATATTAAATAAATCTTGAAGAATTACATTAAAAAATTATACTGATAAATTGAGTACCGTCAGTGCGGGTAACTTTGGCCAAAATCATAGTTTTTTTTACAAAAGAAGAAAAATTTAACTAGAAAAACGATTTAAACACTTTAAAATCATTATGCATTCTAAGTATTGTACTTTTAGGAATAATTTTCAAGCATTTTTGTTAAATTTTATAAATTAATAAAAATTTTGTATTAATTAAAAAAAATTAGGACACTGTTAGGAGCCGGGCGGGTAACTTTGGCCACCCATGAAATACATAAAAAAACATACTTTTTAACATCCTTAAAGGCTGTATTACCGAATTAAATAGCAATATTATAACTTTTAATTTAAAATAACAAAGTTATACGACATGTAGTTATCAAAAATGGTATATAACTTAACATTTACATTGCAGTGCATCGTGGAATGGCATTACACAATGAATACTAGTATTGTTTGTCACTTAAAAGAAAAATAAACTTCTATTTTAATAAGGGAAAAATAACTATTTTTGAAGCAAGATGTAATAACAATTATATTTATAAAAAGCAAACGATTTTATTATGAAAAGGGAAAAAATAATAATAATAATACGGAATCTGAAAATATTTACCTTTCGACATTTGCGATTTTGAATGGTATACGTTTCTTGCGTTCTATCTTCATCTTTTTAATGCACAAAACTGTTATATTTTTTTTAAAAAAATATCTAAAAATGAGTAATCATAAAAGTAAGAATTTTTCTAAAGTAGTTAAACAGAATACACTTTTACATACATTTTTTAAAGTGCAAAGATCCATAAAGAAATATTTACATCTGTGGCCAAAGTTACACGCTTTCATCGGCAAAAGCTTCCCAATTACAAATATTTAAATACAGCACAAAAAGTATTCAACTTAGAATAAAATAAATGGTGTAATATTCTTCCCCATAAATAAAAGAATCGAATAGAGTGTTTTATTTAAATATTTTCAATATTTTTTTAAGTGTTCCAGACAAAAGTTGGAAGAGATAGATTTTTGTCATTTTATGCTCGTAAGAATGAAAACAGCATTTGTTGTATTGCCAGAATTAGAATGAGATTTTTTTTACATGAGATGAAAGGAGATGTTTCCACCTTTCCAAAAATGTCAAATAATTTAAGATGAGATCATTTTATGAAGAGAAATTAAGAAACAAATCTTTTTCCGACGCGTGGCCAAAGTTACCCTCCATGGCCAAAGTTACCCGCTTTGACGGTAGTTAAAAAATTACATGAAAGATCAAACTATGCTTTGTAGTACCTTCTTTACACATTTTTAAGACTCCTATGACCCCTTAATTCAAATGCAAGGTATTCCGAACGCGGAACATTTCCATTAATGAATTCCCAATCCTCTCACAGTCAGGGTTTTTGTAGTCCGATCCATTTGAGTCTTCAAAGTCCTCATTTTTAAGAACCTTTATTCTTTGTAATCCATTTTTAAAAGTGAACAGTTCAAATATATTATTAAACTTCCGTCGATTGTTCATGAAATGGCACCCTTCCAAATGTGTATGTAACTCAATCCTCAAAAATTCGATATTCTTCGTGAAATTTTATACTATGACCCCCGTCCGCTTTTGTATATAGTAGCCATGCCGCTTAGTGGATTTTCATTTTTCTAATATTCGAATTTCCCCACTCAACAGGGAATGTCGTTTTTTTTTTCAAATGTGACTCTGTTCTTCTGTGCAACAAAAGAAAGTAACGGAAATATTGTATAAGTTATTTTATCGCACAGTTGTGTTTACTGATATCGAATCGATTGATGAACAATTTCTTCGGCACCCTGTACTAATCTAGTAAAAGACTCTGCAATAGTAAAATTATTTTTGTCATTTGGAAATATTTAAACATTTTAAGCAATAACATTTTAATCTGTTCTATATTTTCCGCTTTTTGAAAACTGTAAGCTCTGGTAAATTAAATTTGTACGTATCCTTTTAAGAGTTAAAGCAATCAGGAAAGGTATAAATATTAATTTAGCAATCGATTATTAAATAGTAATATATTAATATGAGGGAATATTAAGGCAAATGTATGAACACTTGTTTTCATGGCAAGATATTTAAATGTTCAACACAATAATTTTTTAATTAAATATATATTTTTTAATTATCTGTCTGTAGAAAATGGCTTCAAAGATTCTTTATATACTTTAAATTTCAAAATTTAACAAAATCTAAAATATATTTGGAATGCTAGAAAAAAAATGGCAGTTTGCAAATAAGTTTATACATTTGTTCTTTCAAGAGTCAATTCGTCTGACTTCATTCATGCAAAATATGAATGAATGTCTACCCCTAGTGATTTTATCGAATAAAGCATCGAAAAGGCATTGAAAAAATCAAACGAACTCTTCGATTTTAGATTTCGAACGATTCTCTGCGAGCTGCCAACTGAAAGGTCAAAGACTTCGAAAATATTGCACAAATTATTTCTTTGTGTGTTCACCTGCTGAATAAAATGATAGTTGCATTACGGAAAAATTGAGAGGTTATTAGAAGATTATTGACGACTTTTTTTGTATATTACTTATTGTAAGATGGCATCAAACTCTTTTTTTAGAATTCTAAGAACGTTCGTATTTTTGTAATTGAAGGCGTTTAGAAATATGCTTATAATTTTTTTTTATTTTGTCTGTGAGTGTTTCTGTATTTTTTCTACGTATTTGCTTTGGTATATAGTTTTCCATTCCGAAGGCTGTAGTTTTTGGCCTTTACTACAGCTATGAATGCAATTTTAAATTGTTTAAATTATTATTTTTATAGGATTAAGTTATGTTTTAAAACGGTAGTTACCTCATAAATGTTCCCGTCGGAACACGATGACGGGTTTTCCTCTATTTAAATTTGCTAAAAAAGTTTTTTTCTAAGCAATTTTGTAGTTTAATATTTAAATATTCCAATATCAATTTAGAATCGAAAAAACAAAGCCTATAAACTGCCCGTTCAAAATGTCCGACCAAGTATACCCCGCGTAGCCGCCAATAACACTCGTGTAGCTCTAGTTAAACGATTATTAAAACTAACTTAACCAGAAAAACTAACATTAAGTCAATGCATCCAGTGAGATAATAATGGCAATTTTACGCCAAATCTGGCCCGAAAAATTGGTATTATGGCAACCTTTGCATAATTAGCATATAAAGTTTTTTCTACAACGATTCTAAATGATTATTTACTTTTTTTTAAATCAATTCTTCGTCATTTTAACGTTTTTTATAAATTTGGTCTGCAATTTAATGAATTCTTCCTGGTGCGTAAAGGGGCTGGGGAGCCTAGCATGCGAAAGGTCCCAGGTTCGGGTCCGGGCATCGCCGAAATAGCTGCCGACCTATAAACGGCCCGTGCAGCCAAAAATGTCCGAAGAAAAATATGTGTAAGGGAGTGCACGTTAAATATCCTTCAAAGTCCTAACGCTGCGTACGATGTCGTCCTTAACGGTTGCATTGGTTGCCTATTCAGGTGTCGGCTCGTCACTTGACTGTGGCTCTAAAATACGACGCCCATCGCCAATAGCCCTCGTGTTGCTCTAGTGCGAAGATAATTTAAACCTAACTTAACCTAACCTGGTGCGTAAAACTTTGTCTTCTTGGTCGGCCATTTTGTTTGTTGTCATTTCGATTTGGCGAGATTTTCGAAAAGTAGCCAAATCCGGCCACGATTCCTTAGGTTAACCGTATTGTCAAAGTTTAACTTCAAAGTTAATATTCCCACTAGCCTATTTGAACTTTCTAGAGCCATTCAGAAGATTAGCACAAAAGCCACGCAATCAACACTTAAAGGACAATAGGCGTAAAGAAACATTTACGCGTGAAAAGTTCTCTACAAGTTGTTACTAGCCTTATCTTATGAAAGTTACAAAGATCGCAATAAAAATAACGTTTTTTTTTCCTAATGTCTGCTGGATTGCCAATAAAAAAAACTTCAGGATAAAAAAAATTCTCCGAGAATCATTCTTTCCTATGGAAGTGTTCTTTCCCAATAGAGATGTGAAGCATGCGTTACTTTTTTAGAGATAAGTGTTTGTGGATTAGGTTGCTCTTACTTACTTTTACATTAAATTGTCCCAATGTTTAAATTTTTAAGCTATGTGCGACTAGTTTGTAAACATTTCATTTGAAGCTTTACATAAACAGATATTTTGTAACGTGTGAAAAGGTTCGTCCCGTTCTGTTCGGGCTCCCTTCCGCTAAAGAAATAAATCTGACAATGGCTCTAAATACATTAAATTTAAACCAAACTATCATCAAAAGGTGTGTGCGAGATATTGCAGATGAAACCTGCAATTTTGTGTTCATTAACGATTGAAAGGAGTAGAACATGTGAAAAAGGATCATTCCGTTCTATTCGGGCTCCCTTCCAAGTAATGAAATAACGCTGACAATGGTGCTAAATAGATAAAATTTAAATTAGCTATTCCCCAAAACGTGTGTGAAAAGTTGAGAAGTGAAAACACGCTATTTCGTGTTCTTTACGAGGAGCAGTAACATGTGAAGAAAGGATCATTCCTTTCTGTTCGGGCTCCTTTCCAGTAATGAAATAAAGCTGACAATGGTACTAATTAGATTGAATTTAAATTAACTATTACCAAAACATGTGAGAAAAGCTGCGAAGACTACAAGTGAAAACATGCTATTTCATGTTCTTTAACGGTAACGAGGAGCAGTAAAATGTGAAGAAAGGATCATTCCGTTCTGTTCGGGCTCCCTTCCAGTATTGAAATAAAGCCGACAATGGTACTAAATAGATTGAATTAAAATTAACTATTCCCAAAACATGTGTGAAAAGCTGAGAAAACTGCAAGAGAAAACATGCTATTTCATGTTCTTTAAACAATAACGAGGAGCAGTAACATGTGAAGAAAGAATCATTCCGTTCCGTTCGGGCTCCCTTCCAGTAATGAAATAAAGCTGACAATGGTATTAATTAGATTGAGTTTAAATTAACTATTACCAAAACATGTGAGAAAAGCTGCGAAGACTACAAGTGAAAACATGCTATTTCATGTTCTTTAACGGTAACGAGGAGCAGTAAAATGTGAAGAAAGGATCATTCCGTTCTGTTCGGGCTCCCTTCCAGTATTGAAATAAAGCCGACAATGGTACTAAATAGATTGAATTAAAATTAACTATTCCCAAAACATGTGTGAAAAGCTGAGAAAACTGCAAGGGAAAACATGCTATTTCATGTTCTTTAAACGATAACGAGGAGCAGTAACATGTGAAGAAAGAATCATTCCGTTCCGTTCGGGCTCCCTTCCAGTAATGAAATAAAGCTGACAATGGTATTAATTAGATTGAGTTTAAATTAACTATTACCAAAACATGTGAGAAAAGCTGCGAAGACTGCAAGTGAAAACATGCTATTTCATGTTCTTTAACGATTGCAAGGAGTAGAACATATGAAAAGGGATCATGCGTTTTGTTCGGCGGGCTCCCTTCCAATAATGGAATAATGCTAACAATGGCGCTAAATAGATTAAATTTAAATGAACTATTAACCAAAACATGTGTGAAAAGCTGAGAAGATTGCAAGTGAAAACATGCTATTTCACGTTCTTTAACAATAACGTGGAGCAGTAACATATGAAGAAAGGATCATTCCGTTCTGTTCGGGCTCCCTTCCAGTAATGAAATAAAGCTGACAATGGCTCTATATTAATTTAATTTAAATTTACTATTATCAAAACATGTCTTAAAAAAACTGCAACTGAAAGCATGCAATTTTATGTTATTTAAAGATTACATGGAATAGTAACATGAAAGATTGTAAGCATGCTATTTCATGTTCTTTAAACGATAACGAGGAGCAGAGTAACATGTGAAGAAAGGATCATTCCGTTCTGTTCGGACTCCCTTCCAGTAATGAAATAAAGCTGACAATGGCTCTAAATAGCTTGCGAAGAGTTTATTGCCTCCGGGAGAGGAGAGGAGATAGAAATCAGCGCATTTGTTTGGGTCCAAGGACAGCGATAACTTGCCGCACCCCGGCACGGGATTCGCTTCGAGATAGCACATATCTAACAGCTCAGGTAGTGCAGACTGGTCGAAAATACTTTTTTCGTATAAAATGACGTTGATTTTACGTCAATGTATGCTAATTACGTAGTGGTATAACTAATACTAAACTAAACTCCTCGGAGCAACAGCCTATTACACTCTTAAAACAAAGGAGCGTTTTTAACTCAGTCTGAGTTAATTTTCACTCCTTTCGGTGTCGAAAATGCACTTCCCCTAAAGGAGTGGATTTCACTATTTTGTTGTGTTAAACCTCCAACAATCTTAAACAACAAAACGAGTGATTTTAAGGCGATTAGGAGCAATTTAGGGCGATTACGAGCGATTTAAGGGTTCATTTCACTCCTTTACAGTGTCGAAAATGCACTTCTCCTATAGGAGGGGATTTCACTCCTTTGTTTTAAGAGATTAATGGGCCAAGGCCTGCCCTGCCATGCCCATTTCAATTCTCGTCTGGGGTGCTAGGCACATGTCCTGGTAAGATGGTCAGACTCACGCGGAACCCCCAGTGTTTAGTTCCCAAGCATGCTTGGTACTCATTTTTTTATCGACCCACTCAAGGGATGAAAAGATGGGTCAAACTCGCCTATTCCGGGATTCAATCCCTGGACCTGTGGCGTGGCAATGCGAAACACTACCACTACGCCACTGGGCCTCATAAGTAACAATGTTTAACATAACTTGTGATTCGACACTCTTTTGCTCTAGTAGTGTAGAGGTTGAAAAGAAGGATAGAGATACTTTAATTTTACGGCATTTGGATATGCTAATTACGTATAGGCATAACTAATATGGTATAACTTGAGCCCCGACATTGGACTCGCTTCGAAATAGTAGATATCTTCTAGCAGCTCAGATAGTGTAGACTGGTCGGAAGGACAACGTTTTTCGGATAAAAAGACGTTTATGTTACGTCATCGTGACATGTTATACTAATTACGTAGCGACAAGTAATACTAATACAATTTAATATAACTTGCGCTTTGACACTTGCTTTTATGAGAAAAATCAGCAGCTCAGGTAGTGTAGAAAGGTTGGAAAGACGGCTTTTCTTGGCTACCAAGACTTTAATTTTACGTTATGATATGCTAATTACGTATTGGCATAACTATATAATACGATTTAATTAATATAACTTGTGCTCCCACACGGGACTAGCTTCTTGTGGGAGAGAGCAGATATTTATAACTCAAGTAGTGTAAACTGGTTGAAAAGACAATTTCGGATAAATAAACGATAATTTTACTTCATTATAATTACTATTACGTAGCGTCCTAACTAATAAGATTTAATCTAGTAATTTACGCCCCTACATGGAACTCGCATTGATGAATGATGTTTACTAGCAGCTCAGGTAGTGTAGACTGGTCGAAAATACGACGTTTTTCGGATAAAACAAGCTAATTTTGCCTCATTATGCCACTAAACTATACTAATGACGAAGTTGAGGGTATTTCAAACTCTTAAAACAAGAGTGAAATCCACTCCTGTAGGAGAAGTGCATTTTCGACACTGGAAAGGAGTGAATATTAACTCATACTGAGTTAAAATCACTCGTTTGGAGGGATCCTGTCGGAGGATTAACACACAAGGGATCCACTCCTATAGGGGAAGTGCATTTTCACCACTGGAGGATTGAAAATTAACTCAGACTGAGTTAAAATCACTCGTTTGTTTTAAGAGAGTACGTCTAAGAACAACTTTTTTTTTTAAAGTACAACTATATTACGTAAAAATTACCACTGTAGTAACTTACAAGAATCGAGACAACGTTTATTTTAAAAAACGTTCCCGAAACTCGTTAATCCTTCCAAAAGAGCAGCTTGCGTGATTGTCGATAAACATAAATTAATCGCTAATTGTAAGAAGAGCTTAAGTCCACAAATATATTTCCCTACAAGCCTCTTCCACTAAAATGTTGAAAAGAGAAGCCTAATGGGAAATTCTCCTAGGGAAAGCCTAATGGGAACCGACCCCATTTTGCAGTTAGCGATCTAAATATTACCGAGATATTGCGTGACTTCTCTAATGAAAGTTGGTAGGAAGCGTTGAGAACTTGTTAAATGCAAAGAAGTTCACTAGAGTTACCATTGCATTGACCCTTTTGGATGAATAATTGCAGATTCTTATGTTTTTTTTTATCTTTTTGAATATTTTTCTTTGGATTTCTCGGATTTGAACTAAAATTAACACATTTATTTTGTGTACTTTTTTCCAAAATTTGTTTAGTTTCCCAAAAAAAGGATATAGGTCATATTTGTCTTCAATTTAACATTCCACTTGTATAATATAAGTGCTATAGTCGGTTATGGTAACTTTTATGGTCAATACCAATTTTTTGTGTCAATACCAAGAATGAAAAGTGCATTTGAACGATATTTGTTTTTTGAAAACTTTAATATCAAATAAATATAGGCATAAAAACAGCCAATTAAGTACTTATGTCTGCGAATCTTCAACATTAACCATGTTGAGTTTATGCTGCTACACTCCTTGCCAACCTAAGTTGAGTAAATAGAAATATGCTATGGAGATCCTTCCGCGGATGTAAAGAGTTCCATAAATTATTTGTGAATCCGCCCAGAAAACATGTTTAAAACATTTATTAATTTCATTTAAGATCTAACAGATTTGAATATTATCTGAGAAAATTTCGCAATTTTATCAGAATGAAAAGTGTATTTTGGTTAAATTGTATTAAGATAATTTTGTATGTAAATATTACCTTACAAGAGTTTCCAACAAACAGACCAATCGCGCTTTTCCCCTTGCCTTTTTACAATTTGTTTTTACCCAAGTTAGGTTGGCACGGAGTGATATCTGCTCATTTCTCAAAATCTTTAGTTCTGGGCCAAGCGGATGCTTACAAGGCCGGCATGTGCCATCAAAGATATAGAAGGTGCCACAAGAAGACATCTGAATGTTGTCGACATTTAAAATCTTCTGATGGCAGGGGTGTACCGAGAGGGAGGTTTGGTCGATGACGGGCAGTCAGCTGTCTTCTGAGAAAGATATTTAAAAAAGGGGACGATAATCAAGCTTACTTGGCGATAACCGAGATTTCACCTGCTGATGAGGTTGCCCAATGTGTCCAATAGTCTTTGTCGTTCACTAATTGTTTCTCTACACTCTTAAAACGAACGAGCTATTTGAACTCAGTCTGAGTTAATTTCACTCCTCCAGTCTGGAAAATGCACTTACCACGAAGGAGTGGATTCTGTGTGTGTTAAGCCTCCGACAGGATCACTCCAAACGAGTGATTTTCACTCAATCTGAGTCAATGTTCATTCCTTTCCAGTGTCGAAAATGCACTTCTCCAACTGGAGTGGATTTCACTCTTTTGTTTAAAGAGTGTATATAACATAAAATTGTAATTGTCGGACGCTTGAAAGCCACGTGACTTACGCGGCTTCGGCCAATCAGAAACGCTGAAAGTAAGATGTGGCGGTATGCTTGTTTTGTGCCGGGGCTGCTTCAGGTTGCGTTCCGTGGCTTTGGCAGAGATCGTTGCTTAGCGCTAGAGCTACGTGAAGCACTGGAGCAGCCCCACTGAAACTAGCTTTTTTTTCAATTGTTGGCATCGGTCTTAAATTTCCGGCCACGCATCGTAAAAACAGCCGAAGCCGATGCATCTTCCCTTTTTCGTCTTGAGCACTCTCCCCGCTGGTCGGGACCTTTTTAACTAAAATATCTTATTCTTGCATGTTTGTTTGCGGAGCAAGCAAAGAGGTATTGCTTAGCAATTCCCGGGGGGTTGGCGAGTGGTAGCGAGCAGGGTGCTTCGCCCACTAGTCAAATAACAATTATGTATCAGTTATTGTTGATTTAACATGGACGTGTTTCTATCGTAAAATCTCCCGTTGTTTGATTACTTTTAATATGTCTACATCAGTGTAAAATAAGTTAGATTTCTTCAGTTTATTTACATGGCATGGATTAAAACGGGATAGCACTAATAAAGTGCATGTTGAAACGAAGGTATGACAATGAAAGTTAAACAGCGAACTTCTAATCTAGCTGCATTATAATCGATGTAATCTAGCTGTAAATTAATCAGGTATTCAGCTTTGTCGGTCAATTCATTGACAATAATACTCTGATTAATTTTATTGGGGATACGGGCCTCCAAAACGAAGTAAATATACAAATTTCATTAAGATTCTAATTAAATTAACTTCTTCAAGTTAGTTTGATTGTTGGAAAAAGTAAGTCAATTTACTAATGCCAAGCCCAACATTGTACTAGACGAATTATGTTAATTAATCATTCTTCAAAGAAATTCAGAGAATTAGTAAAAAAAAGTTGAATAAATACACATATTTATCGATATCCAATAAGTAATTTGTCTTTACCTTAGGGCATTGGTACAAACTAAATGAAATGAATATCGATATGTTTACCGAGTTCTAGGGGTAAAATGCAAAAAATCCAAATGAATATTAGAAAATTCTTAATTATATCAGGAATCAATGAATACTTATTAATGACCAGGGAACAAATAGTCTTTATGCAATGGGTAAATACCAGAAATGGAATTAAAGTTTAGACCATCAAAAATAGAATCTTAGTATTTCATAACAGTCGAAAAGTCCTCAAAATATCTCATGTTAGAAGTCCCAAGACAGATTTTTTTTTTGTCTAGTCACGCAACTAGTAAATGGTGTGCGGAGTACCTCAATTATCTCTTGACTGGGACAAAACAATGAAAGGAATCATTTGGGCTGAGAGAAAATTGATATTCGTGCCCGTCTGTCATCAGTGGGGATTGTTCTGTAGTTCCCGCCACTCTTATTTGAAATACTTTAGGGATGGAAAACCGAAACCGTTTTTTTTTTGTCCTCGGTTTTGACCGAAAAACCGGGTTTTTTCATGAGGTCGGTCTAAAGCAGAAACCGGTTTTCGGCGTAGAAAACCGTCTAAAAGGAAATTGACTGTGTAAATTGTTTTTTTTAATTCGAAAGTAAAGTTTAAAAATTTATTGATTTTTTCAATTAATAAAAAACTTCTTAAAAAAACCCGGAACACCGTTTTTTTTAATCCATTGAAAAACCTGTTTCGTTGAAAACCGGTTTTATGAAACCGATTCTTAAAGTTCGGTAAGACCGAAAAACCGGTTTTTGAAACAACGTTTTTGTCTGAAAAACCGCCATCCCTTCCGCTTCTTATTTGGTTGGCGGCGAGTATAGTACTCTGTAGAACATGTTTGAGAGAAATGTAAATAAACGTGTAGATCCAGGTTTTATGGCTGTATTCACATGTTTCGTGTACTGATCATACAACACTGGTACAATTTTGGGGTTGGTTTACACTATGATAATGGTTTCTGGTAGCTGCAACTGCAACTTTCTGTGTGATGTGGTAAAATACTCTGAAAAATGATTCCAACGAATACCGAAAATATTGTGAAACATTTCACGACGTAGCGGTTCCAGCTACTATAGGAACCATGGTTTTGTTGAACCCAAGCGCTAAATTTTTAACAGTGTAGTTTAAATCCTTAGAGTAGATAATATATAATAGGCTTTTTTACATGAGCCATCGAATCCATAGATTGAAGAGCAAACTCAGCAATTTTTCCCTCTTGACAGAACCGACAGAACCGAATTTCTCCCAGACAGAACCAGAATTGCAGGGTTCAAAAACCTCCAATGAAGGAGGGTTTGATGGTTCATAATATGCATTTGGCCACAGACTATCATTTGGTTTAGAAATCCTGCTCGACCTACCTCTTTTTTCCCCTAATGGGGATTTCGGCATATTCCATGGATTCGATGGCTCATGTAAACGCGCCTAATGTAGTATAATGTTATGCATCTTTGAATTTCCTTTTAACTTCTCTCAAAACTTCAGCTATCTTTAAGTTTTACCCTGAAGTATCCTGTACAGCCAATTTCACGCATAAGTTTTTTAAGTAACATCACTCGACAAATCGCAATTAAAACAAAATTATCTCTTGTAATGAAATCAGTTGCATAACTTCTTTTTTGTTCGTCTATCCAGCAAAACTTATCTGAACTGTTTTGTGTTTTCAAAACTTATCTGAACCGTAATGCCATGTGAGTAAATTCATAGTGGTCACGTTTAATTCCATTGTTTATGATAACATGTACACAATACATACGGTTCAATGTATTTTTTCCCCATTCACTCACTCACGTGCATCAACAAGTATAGTTTATCTCTTGGCAAGCCTCACTAAATCAGCCTTGGTGTCCTTTGAGCTGACCGAAATCTTTCACTTTGTGATAGTCGATATCTAAACTATTTCCCATGAGATTGGAATTTTAACACGAGATACTAAAATCAGTGACTGAAGATCGTGAGAGATCTTTTGAATCACGGGTATGTGCATAGTTTTAATACTCTAATGCTTACTGTTGCCATTTGGCAACATACACTTGTGTAAAATTGTCAATTGAAAATTCAAAAATAATTCTAACCCATTTCAAAAAGTGAAATTATTGAGACATGTAAGTCAGATACATTTACCAAATAACAGTTTGCAAAAATATTCAATACAGCCGAAGAAATATGACTTAATTTTTTTTTTCATTTTATTAAGATTTTTATTCATAAAGGAACTTCTGGTCTGAAGACCCGTGGTTATTTGGGCTCATTTTGCTCTTATGGTAATAACCTTTATAAATCTGCTCTGTAAAATGTAAATTCCAGTTCTTGCGAATTAGCAGCAAAAGGTGATGTATTTTTGATCCTCAATTGTATCCTGGGTGTGGATTTTTCTTTCTTGAAACTTGCGTTTTTAACAGGGGTCTCAGAGGCAGGCGTCAAACGCCTCAAAAACCTGAATCCAATCAGACATCATTTTTTTTTTAAATCAATTCTGATATAAGCATTCAGTGGGGATTGTAATATCCGATGTGGTGATGAACTTGGAGTGAGGGATTGTTTGACATAAAATTAATTTTAAAACAAATCACTGTTATTAATGGTACACCCGTGCAACGCCGTATTCGTATACTTATACTAAAAGGGAACAAATCCTAGCTGAAATATAACTATCTCTCGGCAAACATTAATAAAATTGTTCTAATTTCGAGACTCGCTGTATATCGTTAGCACGCTTTCGTGACAGCTCAACTTGATATTTTAATCTTCACCAGAAAAAGACATTAATAGATATTTTGCAGGCGATTTCTTCTAGCATACAAATAAACGCGGCACACAAAAAATCATAGTTGCTGTTAAATGCTTCAATTACCATACAGTAATAGCTACATTTACACTCGTAAAAGTAACTGTGCCTCATCAGAAAAAAGACCCAAGTACAATACTATAACATAGCTCTGATAGGTCAGTTTGCAATTGAAGTAGAGAACTATTCCCCTGATGTCTATACTTAGGTCAGGGTTTCCAGATTTGGCTTTTATTTACAGACCTACCAGCTCTTTGGAAATTTAACCAATTTACTGGATTTTTAACTACTTCTTGAATTTCCCTGTCATGTGTACCGATTGCTGGATTTTTGAAGGGAGAAACATTTCCTGGTCTCTGGAATCTGAAAAAGCTTTATTACAGAGTTAATCCGTAGAGTTGACAGGTTTGATTTTTGGATTAGCGACGCACTAGAACCGCAGTTGGCTGGTCTGATTATTAGCTATTTTGACAAATTTGGGATTCTCTTGGCTAATAAAATTTTAAAATTTTGCACCAAAGGTTTTAAATAACTATGAAAATCCCTCAGATTGTTATTTTTTGTTAAAATCTTGACATTATTTTTTAGCGGTTTGTTCATTTTTAAATGTGCTTGAAAATAAAATCTCGGCATACTTTAACATCCACAGAGAGCTCAGATTCATTGTAATCTGTGCGAACTGTGCGTCAAAATTGGTAGCGAGAGCCGCCTAGCTGGTGCCACAAAAAAATTGCTCTCAGTTCTGGGGAATATGCCGAGTCAGCAAAGGCTTGACCAAAAAATACTTCAGCCCCATTGGGGGAAAATGTGCTTGAATTTCGCACGCCAAAATTCATACCAATTTTGTAGGTGTACGAAGTACCGGAAGAACTGCCACATGGAAAGTGACGTAATAAAAAGTTAAATGATAATCTTGGCTATTTTGATCAGCAAAGTTCCTGTATTTCTTCTTTGGATATCCCATCCATATAGCAACCCTAACACTAAAAGAGGCTAAATGAAATAGTCACGCCAGTCGAATTATCAGGGACGTGTCAATAGTCTCAGACCCCGTTTATAGACTCATTGGGTTCTCATTTGGGACCATAAAATTAATCGATGACGTTTTTAAGAATCAGGAAACGTATAACCCGGATAGTGACAAGAATAAGTGCCTTAAAGTTAATTTTTGAAAAGATTCTATTAATTTGAGTTAATTTTATACCCTTGGTGGGTTGTCTCATTCATTTCCGGCTATGCTGTAATAGTGGGTCGCTGGAGACATTTATTGAATCAATTACAAGAAAGAAAAGCCGGCGTTTTTGAATACTGAGTGGATGAATTCAGATATTCGTATACAGGGTGTCCGTAAAAGAAAGTCTGAGTTTTAGTGCTATATTACAGGAGTTCATTTTATACTAAATATAAAAAAATCATGCATTTAATTGAAGGAAAACTAACCTATAATATTACGATTTGAAACTCGGACATTCTTTTACGGACACCCTGTATATTAGAGTAGCCAGACATACTGCATTTCACAGTCACAGTACCGTTTAGTTTATTCGACTATTTAGCTATAAAATATGTGCAATAATAGTGTCCATCTAATTTTATTAGTATTTTTCGAGCGAAAATAACGTAAAAAAAATATGATTTATAAAAATTTAATGATGATTTCATAGTCGAAAAGATTTGCGTTTTGTGGAACTCGTGTAAGCTATATGGCAGTTAAATAAATGAAAAATTAAGAAGTATCCTACCTTCAAGACTTATTTCTTTTAACTTTTATACAGTTCTTTTAAAATATATAAAAAAAAAATTGGATTAATAATTTTAATCTGGAAAATCAGCCATATTCTAATGCTTTCCATTAATGCAATTAAAAAATACAAGTAAATAAATATAAAATTTCGTTAAATTTTGAAAATTTACACAAGGAAAATAACATTTGATAAAAGTAAAAACCGAAGGTTATGAGAGCAATTATAAAGACTTTGAATAATAAAAAAAACTAACAGACACTCAATCAATTTAATGAGGAATCGTGCACAAATGCCGTTTCTTTATGTAGCGGGTAAACAAATAAGCAAAATCAAAATCATTCTAATATTACAATAATCCTATTTAATTATCATAATAAAAATAATAGTCAAGTATCTAATTTTTTTAAAAAAGTAAGTTAACATTCAAAATGCAATTCAAAATAATTATCACATGTCTTACAAAAAAGTTTTTTGTTGTTGATAACTTTTCAATTTATTGCTCTACTAGTTTTATTCTTTCAATACCGATTTGTTAAGACTGAATTATAATAGTTAACGTAATAGTTTATTATAAATATTTGCATTGTTTGTGGAAAAAAACTATAATATTAGCCAGACATTTCTAAATCGATAGTATAAAACTTTAGTACATTGCTCCTGGCTCTATGAGAGACAGTTTTATTGATTACCCCAGACATAAGTACTAAAACTTAAGCTCATTTAAGCATGCAATTTATGTTGATTTCTTATCCTGAATTGTTTTAAATAAAGCACTTTAAAACCTGACTGGTTAGCTTTTCTTTCAATACTAATTTAAGACAAAAATTAATTACTGGTTTATTTTTTACGTCTGGGCTGAAATTTGTTTTTAAGCTCCACCTCAGTTTCACTAATTAGATATACCTAAAATGTAAACTACTTTAACTACTTGGATATAAGTATTGAAAAATGTGCAATTTTCTAGACTATGCGATTTTTTTTATTTAAACAGAACTTTTTTAATATAAAAATTAAGTATACTTTTTTTTTCTAAATTACGGTTGAATGCTTGTTCAATATCTGCTCTCTCAAAATAATACTTTTCATACGCCCATATACAGGGTGAGGAAAACAAAAGTGGCCGCGGTCTAGAGATAGGAATACGTTGAAATGCTTGGCAAGAAAAACTCTTGAGGCAGCCTGAAACCTGTTTTTGCATTGGTTAGACAGGATTAGCTTCACATTAGAGCTACTCATAGACTAGTGGCGAGTTCAGATCTTAGTTCGTATTTTATGAAAACGTCCCATAATGATAATTTTGTGTCTTGCAATCAATTTAGAACGTTTTATTACCAAAAACAAAAAGGTCCGATTCTCTAGGATAAATAACGATCGAAACAATCAAATAATCACTAGTGGGAACTTTTCTTGATCTTGACCTTGTATACAAACCTTGTTGGTATTTCATTTCAACTAGCTTCTAAAACCGTAGCGTAGTTGCCGGCAAATAAGACGCCAAGCGTTTGTTTGGGCTTAATATTGAAACGATCAATAGCTTCAGTTAGCAAACCAGTTTTTGTATTGGTTTTAGACTTGGCAACATTTCTGTCGTATTCTTATCTCTAGATCAGGGACATTTCTGGTTGCCTCACCCTGTATTTTATTTTATTTCCCAAAGGACGTAGCATTTAACAATTTTAGCATTTAAAAACTTCACAAAGAGTACTCCAAACTTTAAACTTCCGAGCGGCCTGAAAATGGGCAAATATGTATGGCTGCTTTCACTGCATAAATTTTAAATTAAATTTGTTTATAAATAAAATATTTATTTAGAAAATCAGATTTAGGTTTTTTAGAGATAATCATAACCCTTTCAGTCCCAGTAATGCCATTTAGAATCTTCACTTTCAATATATATTTTTTTTTCAAAATGTTTATGTCCCGTTATGACATCCAAACACACATCATTCGATTTTTCACACTTTGTTCTATCAGACAATATTTTACATTAATCTCAATAGAAGTCAGAACTATTTTTTTTTTAATTTAGAAAATAGCTAACAAGCGTTTCAACTGATTTGGAAAAGTTCACTTCAGTTCCACATATTTAAAACACAATTTAAACTATTTCGGTTAAAATAATTACTAAATTTTTTTTTTAATAATATGGTCGGATACCTTAAAATATGTAACTCAAAGTGTTTTTAGGTAATATATATTTGTTTATTTTGTTGCTTTCCACAGTTAAACAATTTTGGCATTATTTCAAAAACCATATAAAACATTAAAATGAATTTTTTTCTTATGGAAATCTTATTTTTGACCTAAAATAAGCTTATTTTGTGAGTATCAGATGTTTCCGTAGTGTCGTAAATTTTTGGGACTGAAAGGGTTAAAAACATTTTCAAATAAAAAAAAACTTAATAATTAAAATTACTTCTAAAATCTTAAAATGTAAAATTATTATAAGAAAGACTAAGCACAAAATACGGAAGAAGCCAGGTCTAAACACTCGGAGGGTTTTAAAGTGTCAATTTTTCTTTATTTATACATTTTTACAGAATAAATATTTAAAACTATATATCTCATAAGTACTTCAGTCGCACCAGCCAAATCACCACCAGCTTAATCGGATTTTTGTGTCCTGATAATCTCCATACCATCTGGGGATTGGGGGGAGCAAGGAGAGAAAATTTCATAACCTAAAGCACAACCGAAGTACAAATATCGTTTTTATGTAGGAATGATATCATAAATCGGGTAGTTTGATCATTTATCTCCATCAAGAAGCTATAGTATACCTAACAATGGATTTCTAGTTGTCGGGTTTTTTTTATGCCAAGGCTTCAGATTTGTCGCCAAATCAATTAGAATTCCATTTCATGATTATAAAAAAAATTATAACTTAAACTGTAAGATTATTAGTACAAGATAATTAGTAAAAATAATCTAATTTTTTTTCAAAAAGTTAGTTTACATTCAAAATGCAATTTAAAATAACTATCATTTCTCCTGCAATTTTTTCTGTGAATTATCTATTTTAGATTATACATTACTCTAAGATATCTATAGAACAATGCAAATATTGGTATACAATTAACAGATTCAATGAATTTAATACTTCGTGGTGGAATTTTGATAAAAAGTCCTTCTCCTTTGTAATAGGGAAAAAAATTAAATTATGACAAAATTAAAACAACCAAAATGATGAATCAGCAACCCCATAATATCGTTGCAATGTAAGCTTTCGCTTCAAAAATCTATAAAAAAAAAAGGATGTTTTCTCTGAAAAAAAACTAAATTGGGCGAAGGTGTAAATCGTGTATAATTTTTTTAATAAACAAACTTCTTTTGTCGCAATAAAACAACACTAAAGCCAGTTTTAACGGGTGAATTTAGAAGATTGTATCATATTGAGTAAATGCATCAAATAGTGTTAACAAACTCAAGATCTTTTAAGCTTTTGGTGAATATTTCAGAACTGTATATATTTCAATCGCGGACTTTGTGACGGTGCACTCTTATATGTAAAAATTTTAATATATTGTAAAATATGTACAAATTGTAAAAATCTCGGGTAAAAATTTTGTCATTACAGTGTTCGTACCATTGGCGACATTATGTACATGTTGGCGACAAATCGAAAGATCGGCGACATAAACCCCGAATACTAGGGTTCTCCCCCCTACCCTCAGTATATCGTTTAAAAGGGGAGAGTCGGGAGTCCCGTTATAATCCCCTACCCTATTTCTTGCCTTAATTGATATAGTGGTATCATTAAGAAAACTTGATTCCGACCCGCCTCATTACCTTTGACTCCCTAAGTGAGCTAATGCCCTAAAGAGGTTTCATTGGTCCCCGTGGACCAATGTTGGTGACGTCATGGTCGTGAGTCACAAGAGCCCTTTCAATGGGTAAGGTTGAATTAGCGTCGCACTAGAGCTAATTTACAAAAGAAAGATCGAAGAGAGACGGTAGTGTCTGCCTGAAGACGTTACACTGGATAAAGATGTAAATTTCAGGGTTTTGGTTCGGCTGAATTGTGGTCATACTAGAGCTACACGAGGGCTATTGGTGACATATTTTGACGAGCTGACACCTGAGTAGGCATCCAACGCAACTTTTAGGAGCGGCATCATACGCAGTATCGAGACTTTGGTGCAAATTTCCCTCCTACACGGGGTATTTCAGACGTTTTAGTTTTTCAAGCCATTTAAGGGTCAACAGTTGCTTTGGAAATGCTTGGACCCGAACCTGGGATCTTTCGTATGCAAGGTAAACGCCTTACCGATTGAACTCTTCCCCCTCCCTTTCAATGTAAATACTGAAATGTTTTATGTATCTATGTAAACACTTTACAGCAAAATGAGATATTTCATTTTTGATCTTTTGAAATGTCAATAGGTATACAACTTACATAAAAGAGATACTTTGTTTGCTATCTCAAAGGAAAATTGGCTTTGTATTTTTATGAACTACCAAAGAAAACGTAGGACGTAATAGATTTATTGAGTACCCATATCCATTTTCTTAGAATAAAAAACTCACGTTTTATTTTATTACCTTTTCAATCCCTTTTTTTAAAAATCAATAATTTTCAGGAAATAAGATGGATGATAAGTTTATAAACAAAAATATTTACGATGTGTTCAATCGTAATCCCCATTGCTAAGCCAGGAAAGGACCCTCTAGATGCTAGCAACTACCGTCCCATTGCTCTGACCAGTTGCTTGTGCAAATTGATGGAGCGGATGGTTAATGCCCGCCTTGTATATTGTTTAGAAGAAAAAGGGGCCTTCTCTCCGTTTCAAAGTGGTTTCCGACATCATAGAAGCACCTTAGATAATATCTTGCTTCTGGAAACCTCCATTCGTGAAGCCTTTGTTCGAAATCAGCACCTCGTGTCCATATTTTTTGACATGGAAAAGGCTTATGATCGAACATGGAGGTACTGAATTTTAAAAGACCTACACCATCTCGGTCTTCGTGGTAACTTACCAGTCTTTATTCAGAACTTCCTTAAGACCCGTGTTTTTCAAGTTCGTGTCGGATCCACTCTGTCTCGAGACTTTTACCAACGAGAAGGTGTCCCTCAAGGCAGCGTCCTCAGCGTGGTGTTGTTTATATAAAAGATCAATGGAATAGTCAAGCAGCTTCCACCAGCTGTTAAAGGCACTTTGTTTGTGGATGATTTCCAGATTTCCTGTGCCTCGACTAACATGAGTACAGTGGAGAGACAGTTGCAGATTGCCATCCGCAAGATCACGGATTGGACTAATAATAATGGTTTCGTCATATCTAACCAGAAAACAATCTGCATGCACTTCTGCTGGAAGCGTGGGCTGCATCTCGACCCAGAAATTATTTTAAATGGTATGGCTCTGCCTGTAAGATCAGAGGCAAAATTTCTGGGTGTTATTTTTGATAGTAAGCTCACCTTCTTGCCACACATTCAACATCTACGGCAAAAGTGTAGTAAGTCCCTCAATATTTTAAAAGTACTATGTAACACAACTTATGGTGCTGATACGACATCCATGCTGAGAATTTACCGTGCTTTGATACGATCCAAGCTTGATTACGGTGTCGCTGCACATGGTTCTGCCAGACAATCGGCTCTCAAGTATCTAGACACTATTCATCATCAGGGTCTGAGGTTGGCTTCTGGGGCTTTTCGTACTTCGCCAGTACAAAGCCTTTATGTTTTATGCCAGGAGCCATCCCTGCAACATCGTCGGGAAAAACTCTCACTAGCTGCTTATTTCAATATAAAAAGCAATCACACTCACCCGTTATATCCCCAAATTCTAAACCCAAAATTCCAGCAGTTCTTCATTAATAAAAAGTCATTCATCCCAACATTCTCTATCCGTATGAAAAAACTCCTGGATATTCTTGATATAGATGATTATAGGGTCTTTAATTTTAATGATAATTTTACACCTTGGGAAGAGTCACCTGTACATATTCATAATATTATTCATTTTAAAAAATCATCATTGCCGGACTCTGCTTTTGTGAACATTTTTAATGAGCATCGCTTTTTTAATTTTTCTTTTAAACCAGTGTTCACTGATGGTTCCAAGTCTCACGCTCATGTTGGCTCTGCAGCAGTCTTTAATGACACCACAATAGCGGAAACACTCAATCCTTCATGCTCGGTTTTCACTTCAGAAATTTATTCAATTTATCTCGCCCTTCACCATATTGCAGATCAAAACTCTAAATCTTGGATTATCTACTCAGATTCAAAAAGTGTATTAGATGCCCTGAGTAATTTTTCATATAAATCTCATCCTTTAGTTTCAATAGTTGTAAAGCCCCTCTTTAAACTCAAACACAATAGTTTTCAAATTAGTTTCTGCTGGGTGCCGAGCCATGTTGGTATTCCGGGCAATGAGGAGGCGGACCGCGCTGCGAAGACTGCTAGTCAAAGCAGCGGCGCCCCCCTCAATCTGCCCGATGCCAGGCTGGCTTGTGCCCATGCAATCAAAATAGTTTGGCAAAACGAATGGAACCTCCAAACAGAAAATAAGTTTCATAAGATATCAGCTTCAATAACCTGGCCATTTTTACCCTCACCGAGCAGAAGGCAGGAGGTTGTGCTAGCACGCCTCCTGATTGGGCATACGAGACTCACACATGTACACCTTCTACTGGCAGAAGATCAGCCCATATGTGTCATGTGTGATGTCCCGCTAAGTGTATACCACATTTTAGTCGACTGTCCAGCTTTAACTCTGAGCAGGCTTAAATATTTTAACATTCTAAATCCATCTATTCATGACATTCTATCTCATCCCCCATATCATGCCTTGTTTTCCTTTTTAGTTGATATTGGACTTTATTCTTTGATTTAAATATGTCACTGTTTTTAAATGTTATGTACTGCTGTTGATAACCATTTAAACATTTTATTTGAAAATTCTTGTTTTTTAATTTTAGATGTTGAATTGTTTTTAAATGTTTTGTGTCGCTTTTATGAATTATTTTGACCAGTTTTAAAAACAAAACCTAGTGTTTGGCGCAGTATGGCCTTAGATGCCCTTGCGCCATAAAACCCAAACATCCATCCATCCACAAATCATTAAATCAAAATACCCATGAAAAAATAGTTACATACCTCATAAAGTAAAATAAGGGGATACGGTACCCAAAACATTATTTCTAGAAATAATAACAAAAACTTGCAAAATATAGGGATTTTATGTAATGTACACTTTAAATAAACATTTTCTATCAATGAAAACATATATTTACAAGTAGTTTTTCATTTATTTAAAAAAAAGTCAAATTTTGATCTTTTTTTTTTAAAAGGTACTCCTCTTTCAATTTTGAGAACAGCTCAATCAAACGTTTGCTTGTTTTTAGTACTATTTGTTTAAGAAATGTGCATGGATTTTAAAGTGTGAGCTACAGTTAAAAAGTAACTTACATTTATACGGAAAATCTACACTGCTCAAAACAATTAGGGGAGCACATGTTTCAAATCCTTTCGCTCCCAATGATTCCATTGGGAATTATCAGCTTGTGATTTTTTTCTGACTAAGTTAAATTCGCCACTTATGTATCGTTAGATGGAAGAATAGCGTATTTTGAAGAATTTAATTTTTTTTTTATATTAATGAAAATATGAAAAATATGGTAAAATAAATTTCCGTTTAAAACAGTTTTAGAAAATAAATTGACCCTAAATTTTTCATGCTTGCATTTTTTAGATGTTTAAAAATATATTTCAACTATTTTTAACAAAAAAAGTTTTGAAAAAATTATTGTTATAATTTATTAAAAAGTTATAATTCCATTTCCCCCCTTTAAATTTAAGTATTAAAAATTTAAGATTTTTTCTCCTTGTTTTTACTATTTCATTTCGAATGCATAGTGAACCTATTTAACAAATTTTAGGTTTATAGGATAAAAATTAAAAAGTTGGGAGTGAAGTTAAAGTTGGAATTAAAAAGTGCTCCTCTAATTGTTTTGAGCAGTGTAAAAAAATTACAAATTATTGAATTCAAATTTAAAAAAAAAAACTTATACATAGTAGACCTTATTCCATACACAATTTTGTGCACCAGATATATAAAAAAAAATAATTAAAAAAAAATTTCAAAATTCTAACTTAATTAGGAAAATAGCCTTAGGGATTTATTAAACACAAAAATTAAAAAACGCGAAACAGAGAAAAAAATTTGCAAGCAGACGAAATACGTATTCACACTTATAGGAATGACTCCAGAAAAATTTAATACCGGATCTACAAAAGATATCATAATGAAACTTTCAGTAATTGTTCAAAAAGATTATGCGATTAATAACAAGTAAAAACTCAAAAATCGATATTTTGAAACATTTTTGGGTACCGTATACCCTTAAAAACATTTTTAAAAAGTCTCTCTTCAAACTATTAACCAGGGTAATTTATTACAAGTTTAGAGCTTTACCCCAATATTAAAGACGAAAAAAGCGCCCCGAAATTTGCCATCATAAAACCCACAAAAACTCAAAGTATGCGGGGTATTTCCTGTGCATACTTATAACCCCACAAAAAAGGGGTATAATGTTTTAATAAAAGCAAATTAATATTAATAAATTTCATATTAAAAAAATCGAATTTATAAAGTACTCAACAACACGCCAAGCCATCCATCTTGAAATTTATTTTTACACCTTATGGAAGGGGGAAAAGCCTTATTAAATACATTCCAAAAAGAAGGGGGGAAAACTTCCAGACTACCACTTTACATTTTGAGACCTTTTCGCCTTCCGTTTATGGTTTTATTTTTATGGCCCTGGAGTTTTATTTATTTTTAACTTCTTAGGGAGAGGGAAAAAGTTCGATCTCGAATCGAAGTATTTTTAGGGGGTTTCCCGCCTAAAAGTTCGGTCCGGAATGTTGTGACTCACATTACTTCGAGGGTTTTTATAGCAAGGCATTTCTGGAGAGAAAAGTTTTCGATCCTGGACTGAATTTTTGAATACTTTCTTATGTATGCGGCCAGGCAGGCGATGGTTTGGTTCTTACGAGGGATGGGAGTGTAAGTCAAAGCATGTTCTGTACCCTTAAGATTACTCTCTTGGGAATTTCACATCTTGGAAATCGTAATGTTATTCCTATGGAGAATATTCGCAAGTCAATTATTGTAGACAGACCAGTGAATGAACAGGCCCCAGTGAATGAACAGTTTCTAAATACATTTAAAAAGTAAGGACTAAAAATCATTCCTCTGGATGGATTGGCAACACTGACTTCCTCTCATCTAGTAGGAAGCTATCTGACATCTGATTGGTTGTCCTGGTCATTAATTAAAATCCAACATGCTTATTGACTGGATATTTTTGTGTTCATTCACTGGTTAAAAGTACTGTTCATTCACTTGGCTTTTGTATCAATTTTATTTGGACCCCCAAAAGACCCACAGCAATTCTATATAAAGTCACTTATTTTTTTGTGTGTAGAATTTGCACATAATGACGGATGTGTTCGCATTGTCATAAACCCGCAAGCTATATTTGCTTAAAATGTATGAATTTTCTCAAAACAAATTGTGCCTAAGCGTTCATTCACTGGTTAGTCTACCCTACAGCCACAATTTTATTAAAAGGTTACTAGTTTCTTGTATCTTTGTAGAGAACGAAAGGAGTAGATTTCATAAAAGAAATTTGTTTTGTGAAAATCACATATTTAGTATAAATACTAATTATGTGATTTTCACAAAACAAATTAGTTTTATGAAATATACTCCTTTCGTTCTTTACTGTGATACAAAAATCCAGTAACCTTTTATTAAAATGGTGGCGGTAATTGACTTGCGAATGTTTTCCTTAGGAATAACATTACGATTTTCAAGATATGGAGTTCCCAAGAGAGTCCTCTTAACCAAGGCCTGATCTAGAGGAACACAGACTAGAAGCACAACATATTTTGGGGGCCCTTCACGACACCTTTTAAAAATTTAATTTTTTTAATTAACAATTATAATACTAATTGGCTGACGTATTAAGTTTTTTTTTCTATCTTCGCTATTTCAATGATCAGACGAATCATGTTGAGACAATCTCTAAGTCAAAGTCAAGCTACATATATAAGTGAGGCCCATAAAATTATAAAATGTGCAGAAATGTTGAGGGTCCGCAACATTCAGCATAAAAGAAACTGAAATTTATTGGCCCCCAAAATGTGGTGACTCTAGGCCCGGGCCTAACGGACCTTATGGAAAATCATTCCCTGTCCTTAACGCTATAGTAGCAAACAATATCACATGATACCCTTTCGATGTCAATCCTATATCGTTGTGATATTGTGATGTTGGGTTGACATCGCGAGATAATCGTATGATACGCAGTTAATCACAATTACCCTGGGGGCAGGCGCGGGCTATATTGACGAAACATTTCTATAATGATTATTTTTTAGGGGTATCTCTGAGGTAAACAAATTTAGGACATAAGTTGATCAAGTGACTTTCTTATAAAATTTAAAGGTTTGAAAAGAAAATCAGATACGTAAAGATATTAGATCAAAAAAACCTTTTTGGTGTGCAAAATAAACAATTCGCCTTCTGCAGGTTTAACAGAGTATTCCAAAATGTAATATTAGAAAAAATGCTATTAGTTATTATAATAAAGATATAGTTAGAAAATCTAAACCTTTAAGTTACCTATTTTAAATTGCATTTTGAATATTATCACAATGCTTACCAAAGCTACTCTTAAATTTAATGTAATGATCTATCATGTTTTTATTCTTTTTAATGCAGTTTTGTTATGGCTGAATTATAATAATTATTTTAACCTAATCATCTACGTATAATATATTCACTGTATGGGCACACACAAAAAAGCGTCCAGACGTTATTCAATCGATAGTCAGAAAATTTTATTTAGAGTGTAGTGCTCCTGGTGCGAGTGTTTGAAAAATTCAATGTAGGGGAGTACTATTCAGTTTCTGCTCCAAATTCTGAAATCAAAGCTACCATAGTGTAGCTTTGATTGGGGAATCTTTTTTTAATTTTATCTTCACTTGGATGGTTTTTGAAAAATTGCTAGTCTGGCGTTGCGTCCTCATATAGCGCATATTCAGTAAGCGAATAGATGGATACATCGGAGACAGATCAGAGTTCACCACCGATTGTGTCACAGATTTGTGTTCTTTTAAAACCAGGGCTATTAGCCCTCGTGTAGCTTTAGTGCGACGACAATTCAAATCTAACCTAACAAACCAGCACTTAACTACACCTCTTTTGCTAGGAGGTATACTCACTTTAGAGGTGCACATAACCACAAAAACATCTTGGTTTTTCAGGGCAGCAAACACCCAAGTATACTTTTACAATGGCCCATTTTCATTCAGAGATACTTACAGATCGAAACACACAACATCGTGCAAAAAGAATAAATGTTTTAGGACAAAAACGGTGTTAGTCTCAAGTGAACTTGGATTTTTGTTGCCCAGAATTGCTGCTCCCCACTGTTCTATTTTTACCATTCTGAGGGAAATGTTTGGGATGAAATTAAAGGGTTCTGAAGGAGTTATGTCGGATGTCTTACATCTTGAAGAGGAAGTGTGACAAAGTTGCAAAAGGATTTCAGCTGATTTTGTTTAAAGCTTTGAAAATTACAACTATTTTTCCTCCCAAAAATTGTAATAGCTATTGTATTGGTACAAAGGTACTCAGGTGGGGACTGTTGTTCTTAATTACGACGCCAATTGCCGTGTGTAGCTCTAGTAGTATGACGATTCTCAACCTAACCAAACTACTGTAAGTGGTGCATACTTTGTCTTTAAAAGATAATCTTTATAGAACAAGTTATAAACACGAGAGGAGGTCGTGCGAATGTGGAAACCCAATTTGATTTTTAGGTTGTAAGAAAACAATAATTATTCCTACCTGATTTTTTAAAAAAAAAAACAGTCTTTACAATGTTCGAGATGAGGGACTATAAGAAGCTAGTTCGAAAACTTGGTGCTTAATAAATAAGAAAATAAGTTTACGACGTGTTCTGATTTTTGGAAAAGTGAGGGTGGTGCGGAAACACAAAAAATTACAGTAAATCAATGTATAAAATCATAGGTGAAACTAACTTGGTTCAGGACATAATACCGACAACCCAACAAGCCAGAAACCCGAAAGCCAAAATCCCGACAGGGACGAAATCTAACCCGACCAATCAATGAAAATGAATTAATGTCGTTATGCTTTATTAAGGGCAATTTAATTGCCAATTTTTTCACTAATATTTTTGCATTTTTTGCTGTCTGGTTCTGGCTTGTTGGTTTTTTGGCTGTCAGGATAAAGTCCTAGACCCGAAACTGTCTCATTCAGGTTCAATGATATTTTTCTCTGACAAAAATATCTGTGGCTTGGTTCTACTGTAAAAGGGCCGATGTCAACAACTAACATTTTTGACTTTGGCCCTTTTAGAACCAAGATACAGATATATACGGTACAGGTTTGTCATACCAAGATGGCGTCCGGAAGTGGGATTGTGGGGGAATTTGCGGTTGTTGGAAACTGGTCGTTTTGCAACGCGAGTGGGAGGAATGGAATGCCGCGGAACTGAACCCATTCAAAAGCGCCCTGTGAATTTAATAACAAGCAGGAGGAGAAATAAAATTATTGACTGCGCCACGAAATGTTCAATTTCAGTGTGCAGTACACTCTTTTAACCCCCTAGTATATATGCGATTCTTTTATTATTTAAAGCCACTAAGGGAGGGGGCTGGGGAGCCCAGTCGGATAGGCACTCGCCTAGAAACGAAAGGTCCCAGGCTCGGGTTCGGGCACTGCCAAAATAACTGCCGACCTATAAACGGCCCGTGCAGCCAAAAATGTCCGTAGAATAATACCCTGTGTAAGGGAGTGCACGTTAAATATCCTTTAAAGCCCTAACGCTGCGTACGATGTCGCCCTTAACGGTTGCGTTATGGGTGCCTATTCAGGTGTCGGCTCGTCACTTGACTGTGGTTCTAAAATACGACGCCCGTCGCCAATAGCCCTCGTGTAGCTCTAGTGCGACGTTAATTCAAACCAAACTAAAGCCACGGAGGATGCTTTCGCTTGTTCTGTCCTCATGTTAGGCATCCAATTTACGAATTGTGCTGAACGTGATCGTAGACAAAAGGTTGCGTTTTGGGTGCCAGCTCAGGTGTCGGCCTTGTCACTTTACCACGTTTCGAAATATCAGGGCCGGCCACCAATAGTCATCATGTAAGCTCGAGTACGATGTAAATTCCCTCAAATGAATATCAATCTTAAAAACAGAGATGTATGTATAATAAGTTCTCGACAGTTAAATCGACATGGAAACTTTGATAAAAAAGTTGGTATCTTTATTGAATTAAGTAAGCATCGTTATAACGTCTGTAGTCGACAAGGGGATGAGGATGGAATGATCCAAAGATGGCGAAAACATCTACGACTCTCTCAGACTGACCAATCAGAAAAAGGCATTTGTTATGAGAAAGGTTTTAAACGGTCAACGCGTAGGTGGAGGATCCATGAAAGTTTGTGGGAAACCGATTATAGCCGACTGTTTGTTGCGACACTGTGCGGTTGGGATGTTTAAGTACTAAGTGATATTAAGGATACTTGAAAAGGTAAATAAGTTATGAATTTTGAGTGTAAAAAATATAAGTTTTTGAGGGTTTTAAGTCAGGATATGCCATGTATGGAAAACCATTTTTTTAAAATTGAAACAGTGATTTAATTAATATTAAAAACATTTTTCTCTCTTGGATAATTATATTTATTTCATGTATTTCATTTTAAGTTCTGTGTGAATGTCACCCAAACCACGTTTGAAACCATCTTTAACACCAAAACGGATTAATTTGGCATGGAAAATTAAAGACGAGTGTATAAAAAGAGAAAAATGATTTTAGTCAAATACTTGTCTGCTTACAATGCTTTGTATATGTTTTATGACTCGTGTACATTGTAAAATGTACCCTTTCTACACTGTCATGGTATGCTGTGTAATTCACAATTACCTACAAACTCCCAAAACAATGTTTCAAACCCGGTAATTACACATTTTACATGCATGCTCTGCAAGGGGCTAATAGGGTTAAGTTAAATTAAAGTTATAAATATCCGATTTGCCAGCAACAAAAAATTGTATGTCATGGACAAACGGCCTAGTAAATATTCGAACCCCATTCGAACACCTGCATCGAAAGTGAAAGGCTGAAAAGGGCCAAGAGTTATTGGGCCACGGTCGAATCACCCCCGAAAAATGGAATTCCGATTCGTTGACTCCAACCACCCCTGCCCCCCTGTAGGGCCACGGTTGCAGTGTACGTACGACCGGAAACCCCCCGCCCCTCTCCCTCTAACCTGTATAAACAACGATAACGAGGTCCCGTTCTGAGTGCAGATATGGATGATATTTTTTCTTTTCTAGTAGACGCTGCACTACACAGATTTATTCAATGGTACAAGTTCTTGCTTGTCCCACATTCCTGGTACAAGTCCTTGCTTGTCTTGTCCCACATTCCTGGTGCAAGTCCTTCTAGTTGTTTGTCCCACATTTCTGATCCAAGACCCAAGTTCTCTCTTGTCTCACATTACTGGTTGAAATGCTATGTGGGAATGTGGGGTAAATTGGTTTGTAGCATCAGCCTCAGCAACCCATAGCATAGTCTACCAATACTGTTTTCGTTGTTAACTAGATTGCTTATAGGAACGCAGCGGTAAATCAGCGCCATCTAGAGTGGCTGTTGTTTTGAGGTTGCGCGCGTGGTGAACCACGGGTTCTCTTCCACGATGCACCTTTAAATATTTTTCTGGGTAGGCCCTAAATTGGCCAATGTAAGATCTTGGTGTAGCTGGCTGAATATGGTTCATGTTTACAGGATACTCAGCAGGAATTTCCTATTATCGGTGATTATGGACCATTGCTTTCAAAGCTTATTCCTTCAATGAAATGGTAATTTTGTTTTGTTTAGTTATGTATGGTGTAATTTATATGTGATGACTATGTGTGTAGTATACATCTGTAGCTGTCGTTGTTACAAATTTAAAAAAAAAAAATAGTGAATGCAATAGTTAATGCCGAAGGCATTAAGTGCAATTTCATGGATACCTAAAACAAGGGCCATCAGGCCAAATGATGCTTTTAAAAAAACTCATATAAACTAGTCAATAAAAAAGTTTCACTATTAGCTTTTTAATTGTAAAAACTGTTCTGCTGTTACATGTAGTCTGTTACTGAGTTACTGACGCCCGTCGCCAGTAGTCAGGGTCTGTTCTTCCACAAGGCCCGTTATAGGCCCTGACCTAGGGCCCCTAAATTTCTGTTTCTATTTTACTAAATCCCCAAAATATCTGTAAACTAAAAAAAATCGGATACTCCACTTTGTTTTTTGCTCGATTTTGATTGAGAAATTGACCTAACCTGATTGTTTTGATCGGATGTTTATAAGGAAGCCAAATAAAATTGCATCAAAAATTTGATACGTTGGTATATGGCACTATCATTACTGAAAATCATACATAGCATTTTTCGTAAAGGGGACCCCAAAATAGGCTGTGCCTATAGTATGAATTTTTCTAGAAAAGGCCCTGCCAGTAGCCCTCGTGTAGCTCTAGTGCGAGGATATTTCAACCAAACCCTAACCCTTACTGCATTGTGCAAACCATCTCTTTAGCATCCCCAAAAGAGGCGGCATCTCTTACATTCAAAAAAAGGAAAGGGTTAGGGACACAAGTGTGGCCGTTGCAAAAAGAAGCCTACAAAAAAATCTTTTGTGGAGGCATAGCATAAAGGGGGTCCAGGTGGATTCTTTGTAGCCTATTTGTTATCAAAGAACCCCTTTACTTTGAAAAATGATGCTGTGGTATTTGGTGTTGGGGGGTCGGAGGATTTGAATTTCCAAACTTCCCCCTGGTGGGTTCTAAAGGGGTCGGATCAATATTGTTGGTATAATATTTTGCATAGAGATAGAATAACATGCAACTCTTTGAATATGGATTATTACGTTAGTTTGCATGATAGTTATTTCATTCAGCATTAGTAAAGTGTTTATAAATGGTAGGTATAAAGTAACTCATTTTTCATGTATACGGATTAGTATAGCCTAACTCTTTTTATCTGCTTGGGTACGTCAAAAGTGTTTTTTTCCCTCTCTTCAGAACTTTGTTTATTTGCTTACAGTTTTTTTTATTTAAATTACTTAATACAGTGAAAGCTTGAAACTTATGACAATATAAAAATACTTATTACAAGACTTTCATTTTTTTTAATTTATTATTTTTTAAAGAAAAAAACCATGAGCTTACTTAGGTGCTTGGAATAAGATAGGCGAAAGATTATTTTTCTTTCAAAAGACTTCAAATAAATCGAAGATAATTTTATATAACATAAATGCCATATGCCCCAGTTAACTTAACTTAATAATGTTAAATATTACCCTTCTGCTATTAATTCTACAATAATGATTTTCGACCAAAGACGTTATTGCCGCATATAGGCATATATAACATTTACATAAATAAAATATTATCCCATACATACAAATTACCAATCCCATAGTAGCCAATATAAGCAACATGAAACTCCCCCCAATAACCATATTCCTTTTCCATTTCCGTCATATTCGCTACTTTAATCAGCCGGTATGCTGCAAACCTTACGTTTACTTATATCCAATTACCTATACAAAAGAAGCCGCTCTCTGCAACTTTGTTTGCTTCTGCATCTTGGAGATTTCTCTGTGCTGTATCAAGATTGTCTGTTTCATCTCAAGACGAGCGTACCAGGTTATCCTGGTTTCCGCAAACTATTTTTTTTCCAGCATTGGTATATGCCTGGTTTTTTTTTTTTGTACAGGTGGTAAGTTTCACTAGTTTAGTGCTTATTTGTAAGACTCCTGCAGTCTTGACGACTGGTAAATTAATTGTGCCGTAAAATTGTTTGGTGTGTAATCTAGATCTGATTGTGGAATGAATAGTTATAACAAACACTTTATTAACACAAAACATTACATAATATTTTTCTTCTTGCTATTTTTTTCACAAGGGGGTTACACAATAATAAGATACATTATAAGTTAATAAATAACCCACAAAAAATAATAAATTTAAATACATAAATATACACAAAAGAAAATATAAAATGTGGCAAAGCTAATGCTATATAATCAAAACAAATGCCTAAAATTCTGGTTAGCGGGGAATATATATTAAAATAACCATTTCGCTTCTATAAATTAAAAAAAAATATCGTCTATTGACAATATTAAGATAAAGGAATTTTAAACCTGTTTAAAGAAGGAATATTTTGAAGTTCAATAGATAGTTTGCTGAATACTTTTGGGGCTAAATATGAAAAATGTTTTTTAAACATTTCTTTGTGTGGAAATGGGATAAGATAAATTTCATTCAAACGTCTAGTTGTAAAATCGAATTGCTAAGAGAGAATTGTTGTTTTAAGTTTTTTGGATGCTATATATGAAGATTCGATCATTCAGTCTAATTATTAAAGCATTCATTTCTGTTATAATCTTATTCATATAGTTTCGTATATCATCTCTGATTATTTACAGTCCACGCTAGGATATTTTACCACAATATCTGTGTACAGTGGTGGTCAAAAATATAAAGACAACTGGAATTTTTACCTAAAGTGTTTATTTTTGCATTACATGAAAAGAAATTTAAACATAATAAAATACTTCTTGAGATGCTTAAAACCAGTATGAAGCACAAAATATCCCTAAAATACAAAATATGAATTTTTGATGCCCATTAAACAAAATATGACATTTCAAATTACTGGGCAAAATTATTAGGACAATTATATAGCGTGTGTTCCATATCAATACATTGAATTAATAAGTTTTCTCTTATACTCAATAACTATGAAAAGAGCGACACGGGGTTTGAAAGTTTTTTAAGAACGCTTATGAAAATGTTTTTCCTAGGCTTTTTTGATAGATAACATCAGTTCTTGCTTGCTTTGGTATTGGGCAGCATTTTTGTATATACTTCGTGTGCCACAATAAACGATGAATTTTGTTTTTGATTAAAATCTGGGTTGCTAGCCCGCAATCAAGTAGCAGTTTGGCAGAATTAGCCTTAAACCATAATTTTGAAGTCGTTGAAACCATATAGATAGTAAATCAGTGCGCTATCGCCCACTAAAGTTATAGCACACGTTTTTACTATCTCTACGGTTGAAACAAATGCGGAGTCATTTTATTTTCTGGAACAAATATAGTTACCACACGTAATTAACGGTGCTTCTGGTAGAAGACTATTGGCTAACATATCAACATAACTATCAAAATTCCTTTTGCCTTGAACAAAATATATGTGAATATTTCCCTCGCGGAACACCTTGATAAACTTTTCAGTAGTATTCAATTCCTTTATAAAGGTAAAAAAATTAACTCTGCTTTTTTTACACAAAAAACCTCATTATCGAACTGTTTTTTTACAAAAACTTATATAAGTGAAAGGTTTCGAAGATGAAAGGCGAAATTCGAGCCTTGGCGAGGGAAAAATCTAAGAAAAAAACTTCAATGGTTAAAAAAACGCATGTTTTTTTTCCCTTTCTCACGACTTCTTTAGATAGTAACAGGCTTTGCACGAAAGAAAACCATAAAGGGGCAATGCTTCTCAATGTGGAGTTTAAATAAAATGCGGGATGTTACCGGGAAAATGTTATCCAAAATACAGTTTACGAGATGAAGCCATTATTGATTGATTTATGCACCCAAACAAACCACTTGGCGAAATATTTGGCGCAATTACAAGAGGAATCACTGTTGCCACAATACTTTCGCATGAGGTACTTTATTTAATAGGGAAACTACGCAGTTAGTCGTTATTTGTGTTCAGCGAATCAAATATATATTTTTGAAAAAAAAGTTAAGATTTTAGAGTCAATGAAAACATATATGCCCTGCCTTTAAAGATAACAAGTTTCCCCTTTTTCGTAAACTTTGAGTTAAGTTTAATTTTTAACGTTTGTAAGCACCAGTTTTAATGGATCTAAGTGCGGACTAAAAGCTCATTCTAAGTGCAAACTTAAATCTTTAAAGCTCATTTTCGTTTGCACCTTTTTGTCACATGGCACGTTTATCCACTTTGCTCTTCAATTTGGCTTGAAAACTGAGTGGTCTTCAAGAAATAGGCGAAGCTCCATTGCAAATTTTTGGTTAGCCAACGTCATAAGATAAGCGTGCATTTGTTTAGCATAAAATGGATTTGGCGACAATTAGACAGCTTCATTTTTTTTCTCGCCAAGCAAGTTTTTTAACCTCTGTGGCTTCAGAGCTTTGAGTCCAGCTTTCAAGTTGTTACAAAGTATGTTCCGTGTCTAAGTGGTGCTTGAAACACCTGTGAAAGAGGCTTATTTATAATGTCGGGCTTGTTATGCATATTATGACAGAATTAAGTTGTATGCTTGATGGTATGAGTGACGCTCGAATGGGTGGTTTGATTCTGGGTTAATGATTTAAAGGGAGTGTTTGGTGACTTTTATTTTAGATTGTGAGAGTAGTTTGGGTAAGGTTACATATTGCTAGAAACCTTAACACAATTTATAAAGCAACAGTTGGCATGTGAGCAGAAAATGTACTGTGATAAAAAAAAATTCAAAAAATTAGCCAAAAAATCTGCAGAATTATTTAAGGGGATCGGATGTGTGTTTGTGTCAAAAATGTCGATTTTCTGTTTTTTTCCTTTTTTTTAGTTTGCTTATCCTTAGCTTTAATTTAAGACCAAGGCTATAAATTCCTGTATAGTGGTTTCCTTTTTAAAAGCATTTTTCAGAAACTACCTGTATATCAGTTCTTACCTTTACCTTAATTTTTTTTGCGTTTCCTGAAATATAAGGCTTTTCAACAGTTAGTAACAAATTTCTCAGGAACTATAAAAGATATCAACATATTTTGTTTTGTTATTTCTTCCCCACTAATAGCTCTTTGATTTAAACTGAGGAATTTAAAATATATCTGCTCAAAAAAATTATATAACTTTAAATAGGATTTTTTTGCGTTTTCAGTACATATTTTTAAAAAAAATCACTGTATACGTATTTTTTCATATTTTTAAATTGGTTAAATCGCCTCAGATAGCTATTTGATTATCCTCAGTTTAAATCAAAGAGCTATATGTGTAAATGTTTAAAGCTATGGTGTAAATGTTGGAAATGTTTGGCTGCACTGGCCTTTTATAAGGTCGCCAGTTATTTTTTTCGATACCCGGACCCGAAACTGGGACCTTTCGCTTGCTAGACAATTGTATAACCGGGCTCCCCAGTCCCAAAATCAAATTTAAAACAGAAACATGTTCGATGTCATTTACTAAGCACGTTTCTATACGTATAAAAAAACTTAACATTGAAATCCTTCATCTGTATCTACAGTGAAGCAATCCAATGTTTGAACATGCAATCGAATTACCGGCTTAACTTCATAAGTATAAAACGAGGGGGGAGAGAGAGAGAATGTACTTAATACGCAGGGAACAAAAGCAACGAAAATCAATAGCTAAAAACGCTCACCACTTTACAATCCCCTCGTATAAAAGACACACATAAGTGAATCGCTAAAAGTAAAAAGGGGCTTACGTCCAATAGAAAGGTTTCCTTATACACTTCATGTTTCACCAAAACAATGAAAAGCGGAAGCGTAGGGGAAAGTCCTCCAATGGACTTGGCATTATTTTGCATCAACTACTCTTGTCTACGGGGAGTTTATAATCAAATGAACAAACGTGTCAGGTTTTTGTTCCTCTCTGTAAGATTGTCGAGCTGCATTTGGAGAGGTTAGAATAAATTGAAGGTGCTGTTTGGTAAAAAAACAATGTAAAAATTGATATGCTAAGTGAAGCCAACGATTGCATCTTTAATACACCCAAGGTAGTTAAAAGTTTATCTGCTCGAGACTACTGTACCATGAAGCTATGCCCATCTCTGTTTCTATGACTTTTTGGTCCAGAGGTTCTAATGTCAGCTACTGTCCATGGAGACTAGTTGGGCAAATAACGAATCCCCCAGTTAACTTCCTAAGCCAGCTTGGTACCAAAGCTTGGTATCAAATATGGTAACTTTGGATCGGAAGTGGAACTTTGTCCCAAGCATAAAACCGTGGTTTCCACTTAAATATTCATTTTTAATCGTAGGTAAAGGCAGAGTTACCACTAAGGGAAAAATGCAAACATATGCATTTAATTTAAAGTTATCAGCTTGGAAAGCTTAGGACATTGTTACCCTTCTGGACCGAGTTACCCCATTAAACGGATATTGAATAACATTAGGTAAGAAATTCTGAGCCTACGTGAACCAGACTAGTATATGAATGCAGGTTGACTTTACAGGACCATTACGATAGGAAAACTGTGCGATAGCGCAAGTGGGTGAGAGTACTTGGATTTACTAACTCTAGGCGCGTTTACATGAGCCATTGATTCCATGGAATGCCAAAATCCCCATTAGGGGAAAAAGAGGTCGAGCAGCATTTCTAACCCAAATGATAGTCTGTGGCTGAATCCATGGTATGAAACATCAAAACCCTGCAATTCCGTTTCTGTCTGGGAGAAAATCCCTAAGAGGGGAAAAAAGCAGATTGAGTTTGCTCTTCAATCCATGGATTCGATGGCTCATGTAAACGTGCCTTCTATGTATAGATATTAGTCTGGGCTTTCACATCGATTTTGCGACGACTTCAATTATTATTGTCGCCAAATATCTCTAACTTACTCCAACCGCCTTGGTGACGATAGAATTGATTGATTTAGTTTGAAGTGAGAGAGTCAACAATCTCTACGAAAACTTTGGGATGCATTAGTGGAACAAGGATCTAAGTCCAATCAGTTTTTTTAGCATTCACTTGTTTTACATTTCAGCGTTTCAGGAAACAGTACCAGACGAATTGGACTTGTAACTTTGTTGGTCTGATACACGTTTTGGTTGAATTTGCTTTTATATATCTCCCAATATTAGGAAAGCTTTGTTTTCAACTTTCTTTGGGATTGGGCGCTTCTGGCGATATTTTTTTTAAGTAAAAGTTTTATTTGGTGTTAAGCAGGTCTCAGTTTATTAAGAAGGTTCATCTTGTTTCGAATCAAATTTATTGGTCTTTGTTTGCTTAGAAATAGGTTAATTCCACTTTTAATCAAAGGGGTGCTTAATTCCACATTTCCAAGGACTAATAACCCAAACAGTACACTCTTAAAACAAACGAACGATTTTACTCAGTCTGAGTCAATTTTCAATCCCTTCGGTGTCGAAAATGCACTTTCCCTATAAGAGTAGATTTCACTCTTTTGTTTTGTTAAACCTCCAACAATCTTACAACAAACGAGCGATTTTAAGGCGATGAGGGGCGATTTAGGAGTTAATTTTCACTCATTTGCAGTGTCGAAAATGCACTTCTCCTATAGGAGTGGATTTCTCTTTTGTTTTAATATTGTATGTCGTCTTACAACTCTATGTTTTATAAGCAAGTGTAACATGAAAATTCATTTACTTTGTACCTTTCTAAACTGTAAGCAAAATAGCCATCTACTACCAAAACTTTCTTAATTTCAGCACCAAGTAATGATAAATAGTTTTTAGTTGAATTTCTTCGTTAAGTTAGGTAATTGGATAATAATAAATGTGTGGAAGTGTTATTACATATTTTATCCCCGTTATAACTCCAATGACGATTTGGTAATTGATTTTTACATTATTTTTCATTGCAGGGAAATACTCTCGACACTTTCATAGGACGTTTGAAATAACAACTTTGGGATGCGTGAGATTCAAAAAGGTAAGTGATTTTTTTGTTATTTAAATAATTAGCATACACATACCATAAAGGGAAATTTAGTTAAACTTATACCTTGGTACACAACTTAAAATGATATATTCTCTTCCATCTGTTACTTTCCAGAACACCATAAGAGTAATTCAAAACGGAAATTATGCTATATACGTCATGTATTTCATTATAGACCGATGTTACTGACCTACTGTCGAACTGTACTTCTTGGCCAACTGGTGGCCATACATCGCCCCAGATTTCAAAAATGTGTTTATATGATAACTCAAAATTATCTTCTTGATTTTTTTTTAAAGATTCCGACTTATTTTTTAAAAATTTGTTTGAATGCATCTTGAAGGAAAAATAAAATAAAAAAAACTCTAACAATGTCTTAATACGAGAAATCTTGGAGAAACACTTCTAAAGGATAACCTCTGTGACAATAACAAAAGTTTTTAACCACAAAAGTCACTTTTCGCTGTCAATGGTGTCTAACACCGAAAATTCTGTCAACCTACTCAAAGATCTAGTAACCAAGGCAACCACCCACGCTGTCCCATGACGCAACAATGCTATTCTATTTTAGAACGTTTTTAGGGCTAGGAACTTTGTTATTGAAGATCATGCCCGGAAATTGTCTTTGCCCTGTAACAATATTTACCCTAGAAGGCTGATAAAACCGCGAGATCCCTGGTTTAGTTTACCCTTGCCATTTTATGTCTTAGTTTAAAGTATTTAAATACTGAGTGGTTTAGTTTGAAAGGAATGTAGGGTAACTTTATTGGTTTTCGGCAAAGTTTCGAGTTTTAAGGGGGAATGGGCGCCCTGGGGACCGGGGGTCTCCAAACTCGAGTGCCTAAATGTTAATCCAATGGGAAAAACTATTTTCTCTGCCGCATTTCTCCGGATGTATTGAATATTTGTGCAAGCTTGTTTTTTTTTTTAAATAATAAATGCAGAAAACTTACAGTTCTCTATATTCCTAATTTTTAAAATTGCTTCGAATACTTTTTTCAAAAATTTTTTATTAAAAAAATATAATTTAACAAAAATATTCGTACCTATTTTAAAAAGTTGGATTGTCGGGACCTGTAAGTTGGCTATATTTATCACATAAAAAAATCCATTTGTAAAAATAGTCAATACAGCCGGAGAAATGTGGCAGAGAAAATATTTTTTTTCTTCTCCATTGGATTAACACTGATGCACTTTGAATTGGAGACCCGCTGTTCAGCGCGCCCATTCTTCCTTAATTGACTCTTATATTGGTTTTGTGACTATAATTAGTTAAAACTCCACTAAAAAAAATCAAGTGTTCTACAAATGACTTCATTTTGAATTGGAACTTTGGTTACAATCATTCAATATAGATTTAAAATGCGATTTAGAAATCAAGATAATAAACCATCCTAGTTCATACACATCAGTATTTCGAATGCAGTTTAAACTTTATTCAAAACAAGCATAACACCTATTTTTTACAAATTGTAAGCTACATGCTTATCAAATTAATACTTCTTATTGACTTATAAGGGCCCTTAGGGTGATTTAAGTCTCGCTAAACCAACATATTGTGTGGTATTAAGTGTAGTGTATTTTCTCTTAGTTATGGTTTAATATGTTGTGTTAGCGGATTTGAAACTGATTTCTCTAGTTATAGGATTTAACAAGTTTTACCTGGTAGTGGAGGTTTTAGTGCATGGAATTTAGCTTTAATTACTTGCCTTTATATTTTTTATTTAACTGTTATACAGAAAAGAAAATTTCTAATTACACAGCAGAGGCAAGACACTAAAATCGTATAAAGTAGACAACAAACATTATATTTGAATAAAATGCAAGCATAAAAATTAAATAAAATTAAAGCATTAAAAATTTAATAAAATACATTCAAGTTGAATAAAATGAAAGCATTAAAATTGAACAAAAAGCACACAAACAATAAATTTACCCTGAATTATAAGGTCACTTATAAAATCTCTTTTTAATTTCGTAAGGATATCAAAAAATAAATTACTATTCCTTGGGACTTTGTTAACTAGTTTAATGAATTGTATATCTGGCTGATTTTTAAGATAGTTTTTAGAGAAAAAAGGTTCTTTAAGAATATATTAATTTCTTGTAGTATAGCTAGAAACTAAGAAATTAAATTCTTGCAGTATATGAGGACAATCTCTTAAGTTTATAGTTTAAGGTATTGTAAAAAAATTACATGAAGTATTTTTGTAGAATCAAATTTAGCTTTACTTGTTTGGGTTAAAATTCTCCTTTTTGAAGTGTCATATATAACTTAGACAGAATTTGGTGTAATATTAAGACTATTACGAATTTATTTTTCAAATCGAAATAGTAACCAGGTAATTTAAATTTGCTTGTACTTGAATTCATGATGTAAAGTCAAATAATTTTGTTTAGCTTATTTGTCTTCTTTTAATTAAAAAGAACTTTTTGAAAATGTGGAAAATAGGTGTTTGACATTATGCTGTTTTCGGTTTCTGTCCGCTTGCCTTTCTTAATTAATTTACTCCTGGTTTATTGCGGTTACAGTAGTACGATGCTTTTTGTCTTACATTAAAATGTAAATTAGAAATATAGCACTTAAAAAAACAGCTAGCAGCTTTCATTGCTTGATAATGTCTCAATTTCTGAACAAACTAACTAGATTAAAAAATATCCTATTCTTTTAAAAATGGCGTTTGGCGACTTATAGACCTGATAACCCTCCAATTCATACTGTTGCCATATGGCAACAAGTAAAATAATTCACTTTATTCTGTTAAAGTAGAGCTCTCTCCTGACAAATCTGTTTTTTTTTTCATTTATTACATTCCATTTTGAAGTTTTAGTTACTAATAACCCTCATAGATGACAGTAGTAAAAGTGTATTTCAAATTAAAGAGTGAAGTTATTAACTGTTGCGAAATTACGTATTTGGCAGTATTCAAAGTATAATAATATTAGTACCAAATACAAATAAATTGTTTTGAAAAAATAATTATAGTTCAAGAGGGTTATTTTAAAATTTATTTAGTAGTTTTCTAATAATTCTTAATATCAAAATTGGAATTTTGTAGTTGGTTTTTGCCATATGTTAACAATTTTAAAAATTGAAATTTTTAAATTCCGATGCAGTTAATTTTTTTCAGTATTTTTCCCATAGTGTATGAGTATTAAAGATAAAATAATATTTTTTCAGGATGAAAAAAAAAACATGAATTACAGAGTTAATTTTGCATTTTTCGTTCCTTACCCTCATAAAACATATCATCGGCCTCGTTACATTTCACATGTAGAACATCCCACAAAAAAAAAAATCTTGACAGTCCATAGTCCATAGAACTAGCCTATAGTATCATTATCGCAATTTATCGTCCATTAAAAAATAGTGATCCTGTGGGTACGGTTGTAGTGAGTGGCGGGGGGTAGAGGAATATAATGGTCACAGGGGTTGGTGCAATGAATTACGAGGGAGGGATCTGGCTCGGAAAAATTATCGTCTGCTGTGGGGTGTTAGGTTCCGGTCGATTTCAGACACTGAAAATGGCCGCTATTCCGTTGCTATGGCGACAGCTCCGCTACTACACAAAGCTCTGGAGAGATGTGGGATGGAGGTTGTTTTGGAATGGCGGTTGGTTGGTGTTGGTGTTAGTTTTGACCCTGTTCAACGGTTGTGATTCTTCTGAATTCTTGTTAGTTATTTTGGCTTAGATCAGCTGCTTTTCAGGTATCTTGTTTCCATTGCTCACAAATGAAGAGTACAGGGGAAGAACCGCTTTATTTCGTAGAAGGCTTTCCTTAATAAAACTCTTTGGGGATGATAGCGAGAAATCGCCTAAACTGGTGTAAAGAAGCCGGTTACTCGCTTTGTTCATCTTTCGCGGCAACCTTGATTTACGCCAGAGATCCGTGGATACGAGTGACACGTTTGTACCGCGAATGAAGAACCGAAAGAAAACCTTTTCCCGGTCGCCAATGTCCGCCAAGAAGACACTATGACGGAAAGGCTCTAAAGAAATCAAGCGGATCTTCCCCTGTACTCTTCAAATGCTTTAAACTTTTCAAATCCGGTGCATTTTCCCCCAGCAAGATAGTCAGAGTTGGTAATTCGAAAAATTTAGTTGGATTTGTAAACTTTTCTATAATGAAAGAAATAGACTATAAAATGGATAATGTTCAATAGATAACCGTTTACTTGTTTTCAACGTGGCACACTACTTATTTTTTGGATTGCTTTTTTCCTCCAGTTTTACTTGGCAATCTCTTGACTAGCTCGTCGAAAAGAAACAAATATTTTTTGTTGAGTCACTAGCTACATTTTTTATATGATAATACCGCTCTGAATCCTTTAGAATTAGAACATATATTCAATTTCGTCACATTTGAACTGTACTTTCTACCAATTATGGCAGATAGTTTTTTGTACAAAAAAACTATCTTGAATGTATACAAGTGGGCGAGAGAAAACAACACAACAGCTTATACTAAGGAACAGATTCAAAAAGTTCATTATTATTTTCCTCTCCATCCCTACAACTCCGGTACAATACGGCCCACTCTTTTTCTAGCCACTTTTCTGGTTTCTTTTCAGTCTGTTTGTTCATCCTTCGGTCATTAAAATCGAACATTTTATTCATCTCCACAGGAACGTCCTTTTTTCTATACCTGTAAATAAATTACCACTAAAGGGCAGTTTTCCTTATTGTGTTCTTGTAATGGCGCACTGAGAAAGCGGTTATGTTCGCTCGATTTAGTATTCATAAAGCTATTGAAAAGATGCTCATTTTGTTACTCCGAATATAATATCTTCGCAATAAAATGGGGGGCTGTGTGGATTTTTAATGTGGCATTTGACAAATGAATTATATTTATCCAGAAAGACTCGGGCGAATTAGTTTTAAAGGAGTTTAGTTATGGTTATAATGAATGGACCTCGTTAATAAACTCTTAACGGCGTTAGAGATTGTAGCGGTCTCAGTAACTCAAAGTCTACCAAAAGGATCCTCAAGGTGGAGATGAGTTACCTCGGCTTATATACTACTGAAAGCATTGTAATCAGGAATAGTGGTAGGAACGTGGCTTGTAAATCAGCGCCACCTAGTTGTTGATGGCACATTGAGGTTACGTGTGTGGTGAACCGCCACAAGACTGAATGACCGAGGTTCTCCAAACCAAAGTATCTCTGTGTTAATCCTATGGGAGAAAACTGATTTTCTAATTTCTCCGGCTGTATTGAATATTTTTGCTAATGTTTTTTTAAAAAATGTAGATGACTTACAGGGCTCTATAATCTCATTTCTTGAAATTGGTTCGAATATTTTGTGGTAAAATTATGTATTTTTGCAAACATTATTGAAAATTAGTGTACAAAATCATCGTAATTGGTCTGAAAATCTGATAACCGACAGTTTGGTAGAATATGGTTTGGATTCGTTCAAATGGCTTCTCACCTTAGCTGCCCGTGGGCTATTGGCTATGGGCGTCATATTTTAGAACCACGGTCAAGTAACGAGACAGACCCTTGATGTGGCACCCAACGCAACCTTATAGTAATATCGTAAGCGGCGTCACGACTTTGGACTACATTGTTCACCAATCGCATGAACACGGCCTTATTTTTTTGGCCTTTTTAATAATAATTTTCCTCAGTGTTATTGCATTCGGTATTGTTCTAGCAATGTGTTCTATGACGTGATCGAAATGCAATTTTTAAGGCTCCAAAAAGTGTGCGCCATGTTTTCCAAAAGTGAAATTCCATAAATCTCAAAACAAAACACATTTAGAACAGTTTAAAACGGTTCTGGTACACTTTTTGAAAGTGGTCTATGAAACGGGACGCATCTCTGGAACACTTTTACAAATTCGAAACCCATTTTTAAGGAAAGTGTTATAAATATGTTTCAATATGTGCCCAGAGATTGCAGCGTAGTTAGTTCCATTCAGAAAAATGTAATTCAAATGAAGATCCATTTGTAAGAAAGCATAGCGATTACGTCATTAATGACATTTTACTGAATGAATTGAAATTCTTTGAAATTGAGGATTTTCTAATTTAATAAATCTCTGAACACTTTTTGAACAGTTTAGAACGATTCTGGAACACTTTTTGAAAGCGTTCTGTGCAACGGTTTCATCTGGGACACAATTCGAATTTCGAATTTCTTTCGCAAATTCGAAACCCATTTTTAAGGAAAGTGTTATAAACGTTTTCCAATATGTGCCCAGAGTTTGCAGTGTAGATAGTTCTCTTCAGAAAAATTGAATTCAAATGAAGATCTTGTAAGAAAGCATAGTCATTACGTCATTAATGACATTTTACTGAATGAATTGAAGTTCTTTGAAATTGGGGATTTTCTTATTCATGTTCGAATACAATCAAAGTGAAATGGTGCGTAGTCTTGAATGAACTTATAAAGAATATTTTTATGCCATTCTAATAATATTCTATCTCTTTGAGATTTTGCGCCAAGTAAATGACAATTTATTTTTAGTCTTGCAAAAGAATAAAATTTATCTTTTGTGGTAAGGAATTTTAGTGTTATACTTTTTAACTGCTCAATTTTCCATTTCGAGTATGTGTGTATTTTTAAATTTTATTGACAAGTTGTAAGAATCTTTTCCGAATTAAACATTAATTGTTTTACGTATGAATATAATTGTGATAGAAAATTCAATTATGTATTAATGATCTCGAATACCTATCAATTACATATTTAAATACGCCTTGATCCTTTCAATGGTATTGCATGCCTTATGTCAAATAACTTATCCTTTCAATAAGACATTATATTCCTGTCCTGGCGTGTTGTTTTATTTCGACGACTCTAAAATCTTAAAATGTAAAACATTTAGTTTTAGGATTTAACAGTTTTTCTGGTACATTTATGGTTAATTCAATACCAAAATCTTATATTTCGGTTCATAATTAAAGTTCTTGAAGATATTTACCTCTGTAAGGGCCTTAGCTTCCCATCAAGGTGATTTTTATTTTTTAAAAACTTTTTCATTGTATTAATAAATTATTATTATTACTTATATATAAAAACATAATTAAATTTTTTATAAGGTATATATTGCATTTATTTATAAATTAAATAAAAAAATTATTTATTAATTGAATAAAATTAATTAATAATAATTTGATTGTGAAAATAACTGTTTTTAACTAACAATATAGTACAGTTATCATTTTCTGTCTTGTGACATTATATATAAAAGAATTTATTTTTAAAACTAAACAATTTATGAATATATATGAAATAGATCTACGGTATTCATAATTAAAAAAAAATACAAGGTGTTTTATCCATTAGTTCTGTCATTGACATGAGTAAATGCGGGAAATATCCACTAACAATCATTAACAGTCTTTTTTACAACCTTTTAAGATCCGAGCAATATCCTACACGTATATTCTTATTTAAATATACTTTTCATACAAATATATGCTAAAAAGTATGTTTTTTAAAGAAATTTTGAAAACAAATTATGATTATAGCTACTTATGGACACGTCTTAAATGCTAAAAATACAAATTTTTTGTTATAAATGCAGCACAAAAGGACGTATCACTTATTTGTCGTTAACAGATTATTTCATTACTGTTTTTAACGCAAAATACCTTTAAAATGAGCTACTAAAAGAACTTTTTAAAAAGTTTGAAAACAAATTAAAATAATTTTTTTCAGAGCTCTAATATCGTATTGACCCTCCTTTAACTTCAATAATTTTATCGAAGTAAATATCTGGTACTTGTAATCAAAGGCTGAAAACTGATCTATGGATCTTCTTCTATCGGACCAGGTCAATTTCGGTACTAATTAAAGTGTTAATTGTTTAAGAAATGTCCCCTAATGGGGAAGCCAGGTCGCAAGAGTGTAAAGAAAACTAACTAATTTTACTAACTAATTTTTGAAGCTAAACAATTTATGAAAATTTATAAATATGTATAAAAATAGATCTAATACAGTATTTATAATTAAAAAATATACAATGTTTTTTATTCATTAGTTCTGACATTGACAGAAGACATGAGTAAAGACGGGAAATACCCACTAAGAATCATTGACAGCCTTTAAAAAAAAATAGAAACCTCCTTATAATATACGAGGCTTCTAAACCACAACGTATTGAACAGTTCAAATAATTTTGAGTGAATACCGAACACCTACCATGAACCATAAAACCGCAATAAATAATATTTTATTTAAAAAAATGACTGTACATTTAAGTTGGTTGGTTCTTTTTAGTCTGCTCTTTGAATTGGTCAAGAGAAAACTGTTATTAAAACCGTGTTAATTTCATTTCATCTATTCCAACATAAATTTCAGGTCCTTATCACTGGCCGATTCATCAGATTTTCAGGATGGGAAAAAAGTAGGCGATACTCTTAAAAAGAAATTCAAAATTTGCTTAAATGGCATGGATACTTCCGACAACTTTATCTCGGAATACTTAAACTCCCATAGAGAGCTTAAATTAAAATATAATCTGAGCCAATTTTATGAAATTGCCATCTACAATCCAATTCTTTGTTTAACCCTTTCAGTCCCAATGACAATTCGGCAACATCATTTCAGAATTTTTTTTTCTGAATGTTTATAGCCATTTATGATATCCAAAAGCACATCATTCGATTCTTCGAATTTTTTTCTATTAGAACTTAGAACGTATTTTTTATTAATCCCAATAGATGTCAGCCCTATTATTTTTTAAAATTATGATCAGAAACATAATGATACCAAATGGCATCACTGGGACTGAAAGGGTTAAGCTTACTGGTCTCAAAGAGGTTTCCAAGCTAAGAGAGGAATTCCTTTCTAAAAAGAACGGTTATTATGTGAATTCCAACACCAAGACGCATCACTTGCTCTCCGAAAACAACCGCAATAACTCCCTCCACCGCCTTGTTGGTATTGTATGTAAAAATAAAAATACGCTTAATCAAGTGTTCTGTGGTGCGTGGATTTTTGCCCGCAAGCCACGCCCCCTCGGCCCATTCCGATTGGCGGGCATTTAGGCTTCCTCCACACCCACCTTGGCCGATGACGCAATTCGTGCGTGGCAAATGAATGGGAATGATTTATCCCATGGCCGAAACTTCGAGAGAGCCAAATATACCCTGACATTTCGACGCGCCTGGTTTGAGAAGACTTCAACTCGCCCGCTCAACTCGTTCCGTTATGTCTGTTCCTGGAGTCTCTTTATACCGTGTCTATCTTAAATGCGAGCCTCAATAGCATTTTCCTCCCCCCACCCTGATGTGGTTTTCTTCGAAACGGCGTAAGCGTGTTTTTCTCTATACCCTACTTGGGTGTGAACTGTTTGGATTGTTAACTTTACAACAGAACCCCAAAAGCGTTAGGTTTAGAAAAGCGAAGCTTCCCCCCTCCGCCCCCCCCCCAAAAAAAAACCTGATATTTGGATCTTCTTCTATCGGACCAGGTCAATTTCGAAACTAAAATACATAATAATTGTTTGGTGGGGAGTTTTTAAAAGATGTCCCCAAATGGGGGCGCAAGATCGCAAGAGGTTAAACTCTCAAGATTATATTCTCACTTTGAAGAGTAGATCCCCGTTTAATAATTCATCGTGTAGCAAAATGTTAACTTTGTTCTAAAAATACACCAATAACACACTGCTCAAAACAATTAGGGGAGCACTTTGTGTACTTTTGTTTACCCGTCCAGTTCCAACTTCTTATTTAAATTTAGTTATTTCTTCTTATTTATCATAAAAATCTAAAATTTGTGAAATAGATTCCTTATCCAGATTGAAATGGTAAAAAACAGGGAAACAAATTTTAATTTTTAAACTAAAATTAAAGGGGCAAAGAAATTGGAATCATAACTTTTGAATAAATTATAAAAATAATTTTTCCAGAATTTTAGTAAAAAAAATTTAAATCAAAATTTAGACTTCTAAAAATGCAAGCGTGAAGAATTTAGGGTCAAATTATTTCATAAAAGTTTTTGGGAGTGAATTTTATGTTACCATGTTTTTCATATTTTCATTCAATTAAAACAAACATTATTTAATTCTTCAAGATACATGATTCTTCCATCTAACGATAAATAAGTACGATTTCAACTTAGTGAGAAAAAAATCGGAAGTTGATGATACCAAATAGAATCATTGGGAGCGAAAATGCTTAAACCATGCATTCCCCTAATTGTTTTTTTGAGCAGTGTACATCAGTACACAACAAAAATTTATCACTTACTGCTTTTTCAAACTGATGCTGCGATTTTCGACGATAAGTCTAGACCGAAGGGGGAATAGACCAAAATAAAATGCATTTTTTAGTTCGCTTACCCCTCTTACCCTCAAACAAGTTTCTAAATTAGTTTTTAAAAGAGGGGAGGGCGAAAAATTTTAGGTATGAATTCCGCAAATGTCTGTTAGTGGATTTTTTTATTGGAGTCTTAAAAAAATTCCCCTACTCGTAGATTTTTTTTAAACCCTCCACGCGTCAAAGTTTTTGTTAATTCGACTGAGTCATTTTTTTTATGGAGTAATAAGTGTCTGGGGAAGTATGTTGATCTTTTAAAGTGGAAGTGATGCTTTTTATGGATTAAAATACAATAATAAGTTGTTTTTTGAAAAAAAAAAAGGTTTAAATGAAATTTGTGTTTTGAGTTCTCGCAATGAATGTTAAAAGGTTTTACCTGATATTTTGTCTAAGCATTTCCTAATTTTTTTTTACATAGTTCACTATGTTCAGTTCACTAGTAAAATATAGTTCACTATGTTTTAATTGGGATATTTCCAATATTTTTGAATCAGCTTAATTCTCTTGAATTACAATTTTCCACGATCTTATTCAATCAAGTTATTCATCGAGGTTTTTCTAATTGGTCATTTTTAGCTTAGTAAGGTACTTCAAAGTGTCAATGCGGACAGTTTAAGAACAACTAATTTGCTTAATGAATTTACTTAACATGTTTTTTATAACTACCTATAACCATTCTTTAAACTGACTCCATCACAATTTTTTTAACGTTTCAAAAAAGCAATATAACGTTATTTATTTATAAATAAATCTGTTCCTCAATAAAATCCTGATTCCTGTATGGGGCTATACCAACACTCTTAAAACAAACGACGAAGTGAAACGAACGAAGTGAACGATACGAACGAAGTGAAATTACCTCAGTTTGAGTTAATTTTCACTCTTTTCAGTGTCGAAAATGCACTTATCCTATTGGAGCAGATTTCACTCTTTTGTTGAGTTAAAACTCCGACAAGATCACTCCAAACGAGTGATTTTAACTAGGTCTGAGTTAATTTTCACTCCTTTCCAGTGTCAAAAATGCACTTCTCCTATATGAGTGGATTTCACTCTTTTTTTTAAAGAGTGAATGAAATGATATTGCTTTACGCCACGTCCTCATTTAGAAACACAAATTAATAAATATTAGCAATATCTTTAAACTAATTTTATGTAAAATAACCACAAAATAATGTTTTGCTTGATATTAGATGGATGAGTTTTCTCTTATTGTTTGCCATACACTCTTAAAACGAACGAGCGATTTTTACTCAGGCTGAGTTAATTTTCATTCCTCCAGTCAGGAAAATGCACTTCTCCTAGAGGAGTGGATCCTTTGTGTGTTAATCCTCCTACAGGATCACTCCAAACGAGTGGTTTTAACTCAGTCTGAGTTAATATTCACTCCTTTCTAGTGTCGAAAATGCACTTCTCCTATATGAGTGGATTTCAATAATTTGTTTTAAGAGTGTAGTGGGGAATAGAATTTAAATACGACAATGTACTACAAAAATTTAAATAAAGTATCATTGTTCTGCAGATTGATTGCTGTTTTCTTTTTTAAAAAATTTCAAAATTGGGTGGGGGGGGGTAAAAGTGGGAAGCTCGCACTTTATCTTTGACTTTTCAGATCTTACTATTTGATGACTAAATGCTAATTCCATGTAATTGTAGTGTAAGTCACGATTTAAGAGGATATTGGTTGGTTTGGTTTGAATTATCATCGCACTAAAGCTACACGAGGGCTATTGGTGACGGGCGTCGTATTTTAGAACCACAGTCAGGGGACGAGCCAACACCTGAATAAGTACCCATCGCAACCGTTAATGGCGACATCGCACGCAGCGCTAGGATTTTGAAGGATATTTAACCTGCACTCCCTTACACGGGGTATTAATAAAGGCTAATTCCATATAACTGTAGTGTAAGTCACGATTTAAGAAGGTATTAAAAGCTTTTTTAAATTTGAAAAATTACTAAAATTAAATAAAGTACATTACATTATTTATGTATAAATAGTGTAGGTCAACTATTCGACATTTTTTTTTAATTTAATGTTAAAAGTTGTAGTGATAATCACTTTTTACAAATGTGGGGGAATTATTAGACTACAGAAAGGATAATTCTGCCATGGAGTTCTAAAACCAAAAAATTATTATAATTTTTTTTCCCTATTTTGAACCTTGTTGCAACGTATCGCGGGGTTGGAATTTCTCTGTCACGCATAAGATGGGAGCCAAGAGCCAAAAGTGTTCGTCAATAACAATTGTTTTCATACGCAGGGCCGTAGTATTTGTAGCAACGTAAACACACATTTCATACGCAGTTGTTTTCACGCACGTGACTTAACAACAGGAAGTTGCTTTAAAGTGGTGTTGGAAAATAGATTTGACGCCAATGGACTTAAATATAGGGTCATAAGATTATTTTGTTTCAATTCGCAAGTTAAAATAGTTCAGATAGCAATCACAAAAAAAAAATGAATAAAAAAAATTTGCTTTAAAAATACGAATTGGTATTTCTTTTTAAATGTGAATGTAATGCAAGTGTTTTGTTTATTAAATGAAATCGTTTTTACTCGAAGGAAATAATAGTATTTTTTTTTCAATTTAGTATTTTAAGCTAAAAATTATTTAAAAATAATTACAAAAATGTATTTATCAATTTAAATCTATTTCAAATTTTTTTTTAAGTGGAAGGTTTATAAACTTTTTATGATTTTGTCTTCACTTCAAACATTAATATTATTTGACATGAGTGCATTACGCAGACAGTAGTGGTACTTAATGCCTAATAATGCTTTTACGGATATTAATAATCTGTAGGAACATTATTTTCCGACAGCGGAAGATGCATTACCTTTTAATATTCATCCCTAGCATTTCGCTTAATTTGTCTTATGAAGGTTTTTACACCCATTAGTATTTTAGAAACGAGACAAAATTAGTGTTAATTGAGCAATTATGGGGTCAAATGAGGAGGATCTATTCAAATAACGTTTCCCAATTTAGTCAACTTTAGTATGCATCTGATAAGGTAGAAGGTCCCAAATTTTTTGTGAAACATAGTGCTTTGCAGAATACATATCTTTTCTCACGTTATCCTATACATAATTCAAATTTGTAACTTTTCACAAAGGAGAAATTTTTTGTTCGTGTAACGAAGGGAAAAAATGTTTTAATATAAATTATACCATAAACAACCAATCTTATCAAGTTTATCTTTTTTTTCCCTTCTCTAACGTTAAAAAATATTTTAAATAATATTTTAACAATTTTATAACAATTTTAGTTGCTTAGTTCAAAGATTTGATTAGTTTTTGATTAGTTTAAAATAAATTCAACTATAAATTCAACTAAAAAAGGAGTTTACGCTAACACCTTCTAGCATAAAAAGTATTACATTAATTTACCTGAAATTTTTTACAGATGCTATTTCAATATATATCTGTGTCATATGAACCTCTAACAAAAATTTTCTTAATAACTTCTTTTCTTGTAATTTGTATGTAACTCTAGAGGGTCATTGCATGCATCAGTTCAAAACGAAGAATTTAACACATAATTAATGTTTATAGGATGAAAATTCAATGTGGTAGACTTGTTAGCGTAAGCCTCTTTTTTTAGTAGAAAAACACCGTTTAAAATAAATAAGTTATATTTAAATAAAGAAAACTACCTAAAAAGCATTGCTCATTATATTTGAAATCACTATGCCAAATTTGGAAAAGATTAAAGTAATAGTAAAAATTTTAGAATTTGGGGTATTCGCCTATTTTAATGAAAGTATTTTATCTCTCTCTGAATAGTTTTTCCCCCGAGTTAAATTATTATCCTTATTGGCATACAACAGTCGAACTTCCCACAAATAAGCCAAAATTCTTATTTAAATGCTCAATGTAGTAATCTATTTGGTTCCGGGAACACACATTGAATCTTTTGTGTCATGAAGCACGATACCTTTATTGCGTTGAGTGCCAGCTCAAATATGCTGCTCCAAAATTGCGAGGCCTGACCACAACTAATACATACACTCTTAAAACAAACGAGTGAATTTAACTCAGTCGGAGTTAATTTTCACTATTTTCAGTGTCGAAAATGCGCTTATCCAATTGTAGTGGAGTTCACTCTTTTGTTTAGTTAAAACTCCGACAGGATCACTCCAAACGAGTGATTTGAACTCTGTCCGAGTTAATTTTCACTCCTTTCCAGTGTCGAAAACGCACTTCTTCTATGTGAGTGGATTTCACTTTTTTGTTTTAAGAGTGCAAAAGGTCTATGCCTGATGAAAATTGCATTGGATAATTACCCTTTTTCAGTGTTTTTTTCTTAGGAGAATAATATGTTTATAATATGGCAACGTTCTAACGCCGCTATAACGTCGTGTTGATTTCCAGCTCGTCACTTGACTGTGGTTCCAAATTATGAGGCACGTCGCCAAAAACTCTTGTTAAACTCTGAACAAACGTGGGGGATGGGGAGCCCAGTCGGTTAAGCACTCGCTTAGCATGCGGAAGGTTCCGGGTCCAGGCATCGCCAAAATAGCTGACGACCTATAAACGGCCCGTGCAGTCAAAAATGTCCGACGAATAATTCCCCGTGTAAGGGAGTGCACGTTAAATGTCCTTCAAAGTCCTAACGCTGCGTACGATGTCGCCCTTAACAGTTGTGTTGGGTGGCTATTCAGGTGTTGGCTCGTCACCTGACTGTGGTTCTAAAATACGACGATCGTCGCCAATAGCCCTCGTGTAGCTATAGTGCGACGATAATTCAAACCTAACCTAACCTGAACAAACGTCTTTGTTTTAGTCCATTTTACTTTTCCTCTCTTTTTTTCTAACTTTTTTTCCAAAAGAAGAGGTTATCGACTATGTCCCTTTGTCAAGCGAAGGGATCGTCTAGACGCGCATTCATTACCTGCCTGGCCCAATTAAGATGATCTTCTGACTTCTTATTCCCAACTAAATACAAAAAAGGTCCTAAGTCCCGTGCCATAACATTGGACAACCGCCTTGCTTTTTTGTGTGCCCAGCACCGACACGCTCAATTTCACTCCTTTTCCTCTTTTTGTGTCTTCCCACAGTTGGAGAACTTGGTGGAAGAACGTGCTAAGTGACATTTCTGAAACATTGGAGATTTTTGTGTCAATGAACATATTTTTCCATACTTTAAAAGTAACACATGTCCCCTTTTTCATAAACTTGAAGATAAGTATTTTTTTTACCGCTAAAAAGTACCGTTTTTCACGGATTTAAGTGCAAACTAAAAATTTTGAAGCTCATTTTCTCGCGCTCACCTTTTTGTCACTTAGCACGTTCTTCCACTAAGATCTTCAGAAATACGCTGAAGACGCGCTTCTTGTTCTTCTTTTTCTTCTTCGTCTGTATCCTTTTCTCTTCATTGATTTTTCTTTTTCTTCTCCAGCTACCTCCCTCCTCTTTGTTGGCGTGTCCTGGTTATATCCTCGTTTACCTCCTTTTTTTCGCGTGCTGTGTGCGCGCTGCCTTTGTTGGTAGTGGCGATGGCGAAGTAAAGAACTGTCTTGGTGGTTTGAACTGTTTTTTTACCGGCACACTCAATTAATGGGCCCAACTTACAACAGGGCTGGGGAGCCCAGTCGGTCTCGCCTAGCATGCGAAAGGTCCCAGGTTCGGGTCCGGGCATCGCCAAAATAACTGCCGACCAATAAACGGCCCGTGCAGCCAAAAATGTCCGACGAATGATACCCCGTGTAAAAAAGTGCACGTTAAATATCCTTCAAAGTCCTAACGCTGCGTACGATGTCGCCTTTAACGGTTGCGTTGGGTGCCTATTCAGATGCCTGCTCGTCACTTTCTGTGGTTCTAAAATACCCGTCGCCAATAGCCCTCGTGTGGCTCTAGTGCGACGATAATTCAAACTTAACCTAACCAACTTGCAACTTTTGGGGCACACGGCACAAGCAAATTTGGGGCCCCCTCCGCATTTGTTAATATATCTATAAACGTGATTTTTTTCACCTTAAATTTTTAAAATTTATAATCTTTAACTATTATCTTAAATACGTGTGTATGCACTGCAATTTTTTATAATTTCCCCAATGAATGCATAAGATATTACGTATCATATTGTCAAACATATTTTAAAAACACAATTTTTTGTTCACATAACCAGTTCATAATTTATACCAAAGGATATAATACTCGTAGTGGGGTCGCTTTGAAAATTAAGAGCATAGTGTTCAATGGAATTATATTTATTAGTTATTTTCTGTACAACTAATTTTATCGAACTGCCGTTTCAACTAAAATTTTGATTTATAGCTAATATTTCGATCAAGATAAGTAATTTAGACGGCGACAGTTTAATTTTGTTTCATGCATCTATTTAAACTTTTATAAAATTATTACACTTTTAAATGTAACAGTGCATACTTCTATAAAACACGTCGCGTCACTATACATATGTAAATTTTATTAAAACATATCTTCAACAATCTATCTCTACAACCGTTCGCTGAAAATAATGTGTTTCACGTGTCTGGAGATTTGACAAAGGAAAGAAGCCCTCGATTGAATACTAATCTGTGTCTGCAATCGAGTCCTTATTCTTTTTCGGATAGTTAATAGGGGCTTGGGTCTGCCTCCTTCCCGATTTGCATGCAAGTCACTCTTCGATCTGCGTAACGTTGGTAGCTTCTGGTTGTCTGCATCTTTCGCACGGTATACTTTGTCGTCGGTACTTTTTGATAAAGCGATTAGAGTAGGCTTTTTTGAAAAAACTTACTCCAGTAGCTGTTGATTTATTTTAATGGTAAGAACAAAACTTGTTGGGAAGAGTGTTTTGGGAAATGATTATGTAGGGTCTTGAAAAAATATATACAGTAGAATCCCTTTTATCCGAAAGGTACGGGACCAAAATTGAGCAGCAAATATATAAAAAAAATTACTAGATATTTTGAGAAATAAATCAAACTCCGTAAGTACGTATTTATTTTTTCTGTATTAATTTATGCGTATGCATTTCATATTTTATCCAAAAGGCTAGGGAATTTTTTTGATAAACCTAATTTCGGATAACCAGGATTCGGATAAAAGAGACTCTACTGTACTATGTGTCTGAGATGGGTCTGATCCAGGGTCTATGGGCCTGTTCCAGAATGCAGTATATAAGAGAAGTCTGCCGTGGGCAGGTAAACTGCAGAATCTAGACTAATGACTTGGATCACTGTTGGAAGCATTTAATAACTCCAACCTATAATAAAGTACAAAGTACGCTGGAAGACTGAGTACTTCAAAGCTGAAATACTTGAGCTTACTTTTCGTCTGGTCCGATGCTGTAGCCTAATAACGAGTGCCACACTAGGCAAGACCCCAATTTGAACTAGTCTTAGTCTGTTTCTTCCACGATTCTCATTAGAAATAAATTGCTATGCTTTGTATTGAAATAGCTCGCCGTGTCTGATTTTTTTCACTCTTCGAAATTTTACAGCGCATAACTAGATATTTCTTCATGCATTAGCGCTACCGAATAAACATTGCAAACCTTTTACTTGTCTCAATTGAGAGTCGCGATATGGCGAACGATGTTTCCTTCCATAATGTGCAGGGCTGATAAGCCCAGTCGGTTAAGGCGTTCGCCTTGCATGTGAAAGGTCCCAAGGATTGGGTCCGAGCATTGCCAAAATAACTGTCAATCTATAAACGGCCCGTGCAGCCAAAAAGGGTCCAATGAATAATTCCCCTTGTAGAGGGAGTGCCCGTAAAATAAGCTCCTAGAGTTGAGTGCTTACTCACGTGTCGCCTCGTCACTTGACAGTGGTTCTTAATTACGACGTCCTTCGCCAATATTCCACGTGTAGCTCCAGTGTGACGATAATTCAACTCATCCCATCCCTTAATAAACGCATGCCTCAGGTTTTAGGTGTGTGGACAAAAGGCCTTCAGTAACCTTCTATGGAAAAAAAATAAAATTGCTACTTTGTATCTAAAATTGCTCTTCTCGTCTGGTTTCTTCGCATCGGTGGACAACTCAGGGAGACAATGACCGGGGAATTCCCAAAAGAAACAAAGCGCGGGAAGCTCTTTTTTTTTATTCTTTCCTTACTTATTCCTTTTAGGGCAAGCAGATGGTTTGCCTTTGGAATAGACTGTAGTAAATAAAAAATTACTTTCTGAAATTAAGTTACGGAAAAAAATAATTTATAATGGAAGGTGTGGAAGGTCGTAGGACATAAAGTGTACTTAAGGTAGGCGAATACCCAAAATTCTAAAATTTTTACTATTACTTTAATCTTTTCCAAATTTGGCATGGTGATTTCAAATATAATGAATAATACTATGTAGGCATTTTTTAAAATTTAAATATAATTTATTTTAAACGGTGCTTTCTACTAAAAAAAGAGGTTTACGCTAACAAGTCTACCACATTGAATGTTCATCCTATAAACATTAATTATGTGTTAAATTCTTCGTTTTGAACTGATGCATGCAATGACCCTCTAGAGTTACATACAAATTACAAGAAAAGAAGTTTTTAAGAAAATTTTTACAAACACACACAAAAAAAAAACGATTTTTTCGATTAACTTACACTTGGACATTTAAAAAAAAACTTGTATATTTACACCAGATGTTAGAGGTTCATGGCACAGATATATATATATTGAAATAGCATCTGTAAAAAAAATTCAGGTAAATTAATGTAAAACTTTTTTTGCTAGAAGTGTTAGCGTAAACCCCTTTTTTCTTTGAAAAACACCGTTTAAAATAAATCAATTATATTTAAATAAAAAAATTGCCTAAATAGCATTGCTCATTATCTTTGAAATCACTATGCCAAATTTGGATAAGATTAAAGTAATAGTAAAAATTTTAGAATTTTGGGTATTCGCCTACCTTAAATCTTTGAATAAAACAGCAGAGGAAATGGGTAAACTTGTTTTGAGCGCACACGACTTTAATTTATAATTTTCACGCATTGATTGAAAAAAATTAGAATATTTCTGTAGTTATCTGCCTTAAAAGACTCGTACTATTTTAATTTTAAAATAAACTTTTTTAAAAATGTATTTCCGAGAAGTTGGCATTTATCAAACGGTTTTATTCATCTGTCACTTAGGTGGAAGATACAAAGGGATTGAATTATCGAGAATGATGAATTTATCAATAATAATATTAATATATAAAAATCTAATTAATTTTAATAACTACTAATTAAATTTTATAACTATAATTTATTATTATGCATTATTTATCATATATTTATTATTTTATAACTATAATTATATTTTATAAATATAATTAAATAACTACTAATAATTTTACTAATTTAAAATTATTTAATTATTATTCTTAAATTGTTTTACATCAAACAGAATTTTATTTACATGTATAAAAAAACATTTTATAATTTTTTTACCAGATTTCATTTAGTTATCTGCCATGATAATTGACAATTGATGAATCTCGAAATGATGAAAACTATACAGTTGAAATTATTGAAATTTTCTGACACTATAAAGGCATTGATCATATTGACTTCATACTTGTATTTCAAAGAATTTTCGCGTCGAGTTCATACGTAATCTACAAGGTTATCTTCAAACGATTTCTTTCAAATATTTAAATAAGAATAATATGGTTAACTCTAACTATACACACCATAATCTTGTATGCGTAAAACCAGAACTTGGTTAGAATAAAGAATGCAACTACCCATGCGTGGAGAACCTTATCTGTCAATAACTCAGTAATCCGCAGTTTTTCCAGGAGCCATCTGTTCTTTGATCTTTGCCGACAGCATCAGTTTTGCCGACTTCCGCTAATAAATAATAATTTTAAATAATACTAGTAATAGGTTGTTATACACTCTTAAAACAAACGAGTGAATTTAACTCAGTCTGAGTTAATTTTTACACATTTCAGTGTCGAAAATGCACTTATCCTATTGGAGTGGATTTCACCCTTTTGTTTAGTTAAAACTCCGACAGGATCCCTCCAAACGAGGGATTTTAACTCAGTCTGAGATAATATTCATTCCTTTCCAGCGTCGAAAATGCACTTCTCCTGCTGGAGTGGATTTCACTCTTTTGTTACATCCTTTTTTCTCTTATATTTTTAGTTTTATACTATTTTGAAGAAAGGAAAAACCTATTTCCCCTTAATCATCCTTAATGAACATTGTTTATTGTATTTTTAGATAAAATTATCTACATAGTATATGCTTATAGTATTGATTTTGGGAGAATATAATTAACATGGTATGTTATGCACTAGTTTTCTCATCAACTTTTATAATATTTTGAAAGCTATTTTCCTCGATCTTCCTAATGTAAACATTGGTGATTGGAGTATGTTTTTATACTCCTTAGTTAATACTTTTTGCTATAACTTATATTCTATTAAAAATATTTTAAATTAACAGTTTAAATATACATTATTAGTTGAGTTTATGCACTTATCCTATTGGAGTGGATTTCACTCTTTTGTTTAGTTAAAACTCCGACAGGATCACTCCAAACGAGGGATGGCCTTACGAGGGTTTTATTGCCCAAACGAGGGTTTTAGCCTTAAGAGCCAATCTCGTACTTATTTCCTCTAAAGTTAATGAATATTTGTTACATGTTACCCGAATCATTCATTGTTTATTCATACTTATTTCTAACTCGTTTTAATTATAAAAATTTCAGCAACTTAAAATTTCCATAATCATTGTAAAAAACAATAATTGAATGAAATAATAATAATAAAAAGACGTTCTCAGATACAACTGTGTGATCGTAATTAAAGTTTCCCTCTATAAATAAAAATTCTACAATTCGAATTTTCATAAACACTACCATTGAAGTTTAAAATTGAGAGAGATAGACCTATTTAAAACTAGTTGGCATCCCCCTGGTACGTATCAAGTTAAAGATATTTTAGTTTCCCTTAACCCTATTACTTCATAACTTACTCGAAATAATAAAATGAAACATTAAAATATGCATATTGAAAAGATCACCAGGATCACGTTAAAAACTTAATTTCACTTGACTCTACAAATATAATAAAAAGTTAATTTATAACTGAACTTCTCTACAGTATATAGAATGTATTAAACTTGTATGGTTTGAAATTCCATAATACTTCGATTCAAGTTCGAAGCTAAGATAAATAGAATTAGTTTGGAAAATTATGTTACTAAAACCTTATACCTTATCAAATTAAATACCTTTTAGCCTCCTTAACACCCCATCACTTAACCTCTTACTAGAAATAAATAAAAAAAAAACTTATTAAGCACAAAACGACCTCACGCTAAAAACCCAAAACATCTTTTCCCCAAAAAATAAAACCCTAAAAAACTCGTCAAAGGTAAGACGAAAAATAAGAAGGTAAACTAACCCCGCGGCAGCCGTAAAGCATTATTGATTTCATAATCAAGTGGGGGGAGGTCGGCGCACCTTTTCAAAAAGGGTAACGAACATAGAGTAAAGAGGAAGACGGAGATTGCTGCCTGTCAAAAACCAATACAAAATAAGGATTGGCAAGTGAAGGCATTTATTGCTCTTTAGTAAGCCCAAATAAACGCTCTCAGCGATGTATTTGGCGCTATTCTTCAGTAGGCGTGTTTACATGAGCCATCGAATCCATGGATTGCAGAGCACACTCAGCAATTTTTCCCTCATGGGGATTTTCTCCCAGACAGAACCGGAATAGCAGGGTTCACTGGGGGGCTTCGCAAACCCTCCAATGAAGGAGGGTTTGATGTTTCAAACCATGGGTTCGGCCCCAGACTATCATTTGGGTTAGAAATCCTGGTCGACCTCTTTTTCCCCTAATGGGGATTTTGGCATTCCATGGATTCGACGGTGATGTAAACGCGCCTAGTGGTGTTTATAGAGGCTAACTTCATCGACTTGGCGGTTGTTGACTATCTAATTAAAACTAAGCCAAAACTTTTAGGAGTATGGCAATGAAGTAACGGAATAAGAAGGGTTAGAGCAGTTGAAATTTGGCCAGAGAAGCTGCACTGGACAGGGAGAGAGGAGAATAATGGGAGGGTTCAGAATACAAAAGAATAAAGTCCACTTTTTATCATTTTCGAGTTAGCAGCGGAATTGCTGTACTATCTATGTGGAATTTCAGTGCAATAATGAAAAAATTACTAGTTCACGTAATATGCGCTCGCTAGGCAACAGCAATAAAAAATGTTTTCAATTGCTACTGATTGGCGGCTTCAACTTTAAACTTCTGTAGCACAAAGGAGCATTTTATGGACTTGGTTCATTTGCATTCTGAGCCCTCCAATTATTTCTGCCTCAGTACGCCACCCAGACGCAAATAACAATATTTAACTAACTTAATAAAAACTGTGATTCCAATTTTCTTACCTGCGAAGAAAATTACTACCATCTTGTACAAATCCAGATCTCGTGCTACAGCTTGCAACTGTGATAAGCCATTTTTTAATTAACGCTTTTTAACGAATAAGATTATTCGTTTTCATATTGAACTAACTTTGAGTGAGTGGTTTGTTTATAATTAGAAGGTTCAAGTACGTGCTTATTCTACGGTGGAGTTCGTTTTGGCTTAATACACCGACTTGACGATTTTTGGCTCTCTAATATAAACTATAATTACAACGCATTTTCCTTACCTGTGAAGGAAACAATTGCCATCTTGTATAAATTCCAGATATAATGCTGCAGCCTTACAACTGTGTAAAATGTGTTTTTTTATTAAGTCTTCATAAATAATAAAATGAAGCGTATTAGCATGCACTAACATTGATTGAGTGGCTTATTTGGGCTTACTAGATATTATTAGGGTTATACTCTTAAAACAAACTCTCCTAATTTAACTCAGTCTGAGTGGATTTCACTCCTCCAGACTGGAAAATGCACTTCTCCTTTTGGAGTGGATCCTTTGTGTGTTAAACCTCCGACAGGATCACTCCAAACGAGTGATTTTAACTCAGTCTGAGTAAATATGCATGCCGTTACGGTGTCGAAAATGCACTTCTCCAACTGGAGAGGATTTCACTCTTTTCTTTTAAGAGTGTACTTGGCGACTCTTTGACAGCTTCGCCTTGTTTCGCACCAATCATCTCCCTCTACTTCTTTTACTCCATGTTAAAAGAAGCAAACGAGAGGCAGCAGCAGACACCCCCCTACAGGTAAGTCGTCTGGTAATAAAGTTACCGCCATTAAGGTAGTAGAAAGTGATTTAAGGTTACTCCCGCCTTCAAGAAGGATGTGTGCCTTGCTTAATCACCCAAGCCTCCCCCACCCCCCACTTCTTGGAGTTACTTGGTCTTGCATCGTTGGTCGGATGCAGAAATATGAGCAGGGGATTTATTAGTTGTGGATGCCCAGTTACTGTTTTTGAGCAACGGTTGTTTTGTGTTGTTGTTTCTGTAGTAATAATTGAAAATGTACAAGAGGTAAAAAAAAAGCAACGTTGAATTTTGGAGGTATTTTAAATTTGGTTTTTAACTAATTTAGGAAATTGAAAGAGATTTGGTTGATAGAAACTGGAGTAAACCTTAAATAGTAAGGCTGTTCGGGGTTATATACCTCTTCTCCCTTAGGGAAAAGGGTCATATGGACCCTGTCGGTAAGGCGCTTGCCTTGCATGCGAAAGGTCCCAGGTTCGGTTCCGGGCATAGCCTAAATAACTGCCGAACTATGAACGTCCTATACAGCCAGAAAGTCTAATTAATCTGAAAGTCAACTAATAAGGGGAATACAAGTTAAATTAGCTCCAACGCCCGACGTCAGGTCAGAAAATTTAAAAGATTTGGTTGATAGCAAGAGAGAAAACAGGGTAAACCTTTACAGATGTTCAGTTGTTCCGTGTTACATCCCTTCTAACTCTGGGACTATATTATAGTATTTTAAGAAAAACATCTAATTTATTGATATATTACTTGCATTATTTTATAACAAAACTATGATATTCATATTAATTGGTTAATTAATATATCTATTTAATTACGCTACAATTGATATGTGTGTGAAAAAAATCTCCTTCCTCTCAGGGAGCAGTTCAGAATAACAGACATCACTTTCTTTCTCATCTTCTCTTAAGGGACGAGCTCCACTGGATGAAGTTATGTTATTACTGCTTGTTCGAAGTGGGGGAGGCTAAAAATAAGTTTCGAATATTTTGAGAGGTAATTATGACTTATTGACAGGGCCGGAGGGTGGGAGTATGTTATTTCTGTTAAAAGAGCGGAAGTTTGTCGTTTCGTTCCTTGTTGGTTTTCCAAAGGGCTCCCGTTGTAAGAGCATGTGTTGCAGAAATTGTCGACCCATTACTCTTTTAAATCGTCCTATTAATTTAGCGGAGATTGTTTCTTGAACTTTTAAGAGCCGTTAGTAGAAGTTTATCAAGGGTTTTTTTGTGTCTCGTTGGGTAGAGTCGACTATTCAGGAGAGTTTTCGGGGTAAAAATATGATTCATAAGGCGACAAAGTTAGTGAGTTATCTATAGTTTGTATATTTACTATGCGAGCCTCGAAAAGACTTTCTTCCCCCGTCCCTTCGTTTGGTTTTCTAGGAAGCAGGGGGAGCATCTTGTTTTTTTTTTTAAATCTAACTCGTTTGAGGTTCTGCTGCGAGTGCAACAATCCAAACAGTTCAAACCCAAGTATTGTGGAGAAAAAAACACGCCCACGCCGTTTCGTTTCGAAGAAAACCACATGCAGGGATTGGTGAGGAAAATGCTTTAGAGGCTCGAATTCTAGATAGACAAGGTATAGTGTCGAGAAATTTTGTTTCGACGTCTTTCGAGGATGAGTGTAGGAGTAATGAACCTTAAGTTCAAGCTTTCATTTTTATGTTGCTAATTGTTAATTAAATTTAGATTCTGTGATAGATGAGTTAGAAGCCGACTCCTAATATTAGAATTAATTTTTAAGTAGTTCTTGTTCAAAGTTCTTCCGAGCAATTTTTCTTAGGTTTTTTTTTAATTTTAAAGAGGTAATTTGTTATAAAACGCTTTAATTTAAAACTTCTGAGTTGAGTTAGTTTGAGTTATCGTCATACTAGAGTTACACGAAGACTAATGGGGAGGAGCGTCATAATTTGGATCACAGTTAAGTGACGGGCCGCAACACCTGAGTAAGCACTCAACGCAACCATTCAGGGCGACATTGTATGCAGAGTGGGGACTTTGAAGCATATTTAACTTGCACTTCCCCTAGGCGGAGACATTCGTCGGACATTTTTGGCAGAATGGGCCGTTTATATGTCTGCAGTTATTTTGGCGATGCCCGATTCGAACCTGCGACCCTTCGCATGATAGGCGAACCCCTTAACCGACTTCGCTCCCCTTCAAACCTATGAAGGGGCTGGGGAGCCCAGTCGGTTAGGCACTCGCCTAGCATGCGAAAGGGTCTGGGCATCGCCAAAATAACTGTCGACCTATAAACGGCCCGTGCAGCCAAAAATGTCCGACGAATAATAAATACCCCGTGTAAGGGAGTTCACGTTAAATATCCCTCAAAGTCCAAACGCTGCGTACGATGTCGCACTTAACCGGTTGCGTTGGGTGCCTATTCAGGTGTTGGCTCGTCACTTGACTGTGGTTCTAAAATACGATGCCCGTCGCCAGTAGCCCTCGTGTTGCTCTAGTGCGACGGTAATCAAACCTAGGGCTGTGAGGCGCCCTGTGGTCAGAGTAGCGATCGAAACGTGGTCGCTGAAAACTCACCGAGTATATGCGGAGTACGTGCTCGTTAAATCTGTTGGGTCCGAAAGTCCTGTGGGCGGTCATTGCGCAGTTTCCCACGGGTACAGGTTCCTGGAGACTATTTCCCTCCCCTTCAGGGACATGTCTAAATTGTGGAGGTGGCGCGTGATAGATGGCAGCATCTGTCACGTATATGTGCGCATGTGAGTGTGTGTGTTGTGACTGTCTTACTTGACGAAGGTTTATAAGCGGCTCTCTGAGCAAGCACACAAGCCTGAAAATAAATGTATTTCAACCAACCAACTCAAACCTTACCTAATCTATAATAATAAAAGAAAGAGTCTGTCTGTCTGTGTGTATGTCTGTGGATCGCAAAAGACCTACTTAGACTGCTGTAAAAAATTCGAAATTTTTAATATAGATTCCTTTTAACACCTACGTGTGCACCTGAGGCTTAGTTTTTTCATATTTGATTGTGATTTTTAATTAATATAATTAGTTAAAAAAAAACGTCATTCACGTGGGATTGCGGGACCATAACAGGGCTTGAAAATACATGGACCGGGCCGAAACGGGGGCTTGACGCCATCCTCTATTAGTTTGATTGATTGAGTTTGGTTGGAGATATGCGCTCGCCCTAAGGCTGCTTCATCCTGTATTAGTGTTTGCTTTTTTAAGTTCACATGCGCCAACTCGAATTTAATTTTGTTTTGATTTTGAGTGTATTTTCACAAGTAAGCATGCCTCTAAAAAGGAAGCAATGCGAAGTTAACGGGTTCCCAGTAAGGCGGGACCATACTGCTAGTCATTAATAAATCCTATGAAGCCCAAAACAAGATTTTTATGGACTTGTGCCACTTGCACTCTGAGCCCTCCAAATATCGCTCATGAAAGACGGTCAGTCGATCCTGTCCGGCACCACGGTGTCCCATTTCTGGAAAAACACTTAAAATTTTTCCTGGAGAAATTCCGGAACAGAAATGTTAACACACCAATCCAGCTTCGAATCCTGGAATCTCTCAACTCAGTTTCGGGGGATCCATTCATTTTAACTCCTTTTTTTTTTCCTGTTTTTATTTGGACTTTTTTTCTCGTATTTTATTCATTCTTGCCCTTAAAGTGCATTTGCTGAAGGAAAGAAAAAAAAACAAAGGCAATTAAACTATAAAGCGAAGATGAAGAAATTCTTTCTGGGAAAAGTCGTGGTTTTCTCTTTTTTTTTTTCAAAGAATTTTTTTTTTAGGGCAGAGGTTTTATTATTATTATTTTTCACCGGACTAGAGTTCTTAATTTGGAATTCCAATTTTGTTTTTGGGAGGCATGGGAATGCGTGGCTTTTAGCTGAAAGTAGAAGAAAATGAATAAATTTTGAAATCGAAGGCTTCGGTGTTCGTCTCAAAATACAAAATTGCGTGTCTTAAAATTTAAGTTCACGAAAAAAAATATTTAATATGCTATTAATTGTGAGTACGTACATCTGAAAATTTAATTATTTCACTGAACTTTAATTACCAAAAAAAAATAATGTAGGTAGCATTGTTTAACCTCTTAAGACCCGAGCAAAATCCTACATGTATATTCTTAATCTAAACATACCTTTCATATATGTGCTAAAAAGTTTGTTTTTCAAAGAAATTTGTTTTAAAAAATATGATTGCAGTTACTTAGGGACACGCCTTTAAACAAACATTTTTTGCGCTATAGTGCAACAAAAAAAGCCGTATCACTTATTTGTAGTAAACAGATTATTTTAACATTGTTTTTAATGCAAAATGCCCTTAAAATTACTACTCAAAGAACAAAAAAAAAACTATTCAAATGACTTTTTGAAAAAAATTTAATATTTTTTAAATAGTTAAAAAAAATGTTGAATATAAATTCCTCGTTCAACTACATTTTTTTAATAGAAATAAATGACTGATAAGTAATTAAAGTCGAAATGACTGATCTGTAATCAAAGTCTAAAAACTGATATTTTGATCTTTTTCTATCGGACAGGTCAATTTCGGAACTAATTAACGTTTTAATTGTTTGTGGGGAGGTTTTAAAAAGCGACGCCGGGTGGCAAGATGTTGAAATCTCTTGCCTGTGTACGACTTAATACTAGAAAGGTGTGTAGGGCGTTATTGAGAAAGTGAAGAATGGACTACTGCCTTCATTTGTTTATAGTGTTTTTAAAATTTAAAACAACTACCCTTAGAACAGAGACAGATTTTGACGTGTTAGATTTAAAAAAAAAAAAAAAAACTAACTCCCCGGCACTACAGTCCATGCTGGACCATGGCCTCTCTTACAATACGACTTCAAAGCCGCCTGTCTTTGGTCTTCGCTTTCCAGTCGTGTTAGATTTACAGACAGTAATATACCCTCTGCGGTTTTTAAATAAACAAATATCCTATCCCTCAATAGATATCCATGATTATGTAATATCAGGTCTATATGACCTTCTCTTCTGCATCTTCGATGTATCGGCCTTCATTTTTTAAAAACCAAAATGATTCTTTGTTCAGTTATTTATTGAGCAAAATTTACGTTTCCTGCTCCTCGTTTTTGTGTTCATTCCTCCCGATTCCCTCAAAAACGTTTGTCTCCCATAAATTACATTTCTAAGACGCGCAAATATCGGAAATCGGTTTAAGTTACGGATATGTATACATACCTTTACTTGAATTGAGATGTTATAAAGAAGGGTCTCCAAAATACGGCGCGTTAGGCTAAAACCGAGGGTAAATGTGCCCCTAAGTACCGACGCTGCGTACGATATTGTCCTCAAATTTGTTTTAGGGTGCCTACTCAGGTGTCGGGATCGTCACTTGACCGTTGTTCTAAATTACGCCGCGTTTCATCAATGCTGCTGTAGGCAGGAAAACTGCAGTTTATGGATTAACGACTTGGGTCATTGTTGTAAGCACTCAGTAACTCAAACCTGCAGAAAATATGCTAAAATACTGATTATTTCAGGGTAAAAATGGATCAATTAGTTTTTGCGGCAACTGCAGTTTATACCTGCCCATTTCACAATAGCCCTCGTGTAGCTCTAGTGCTATGATTATTCGACCTAACCTAACGTGTGACGCTATGTCACCTACACTGTTAAAAAAGTGGGTGCAAGATTGCGCCTGAGATTTGTAACTTTATAGCTGCCACTGCCACCACTATATGGAGCATAGATTCACCACTTTTGCGGTGATCCACAACTTAGATGCACCATAAAAGTGGAGTACCCATGCTCCAAATAGTGGTGACAGCTAAAAAGTTCCAAGATTTTGCTGTAATCCTGCGCCAACATTTTTAACCCTCTAATGCACACTGTTACCGTTTGGTAACAAGTAACATAATCCACCTTATTCTATTAAATTAGAGCTCCTACTAGACAAATCTGTGTTTTTTCATCTATTACATTTCATTTTAAAGTTTTAGTTACTAATAATCCTCATAGATGACAGTAGTAAAAGTGTATTCAAAATTAAAGAGTGAGGTAAATTAACTTGTGTGAAATTACGTTTTTGGCAGTATTCAAATATTAATTATAATATTAGTACTAAATACTAATAAATTGTTTTGACAAATTAATCAAAGTTAAAAAGGGTTATTTTGAAATATTTTTAGTTTTTTTCTAGTCATTATTATCAAAATTGGAATTTTGCAGTTGGTTTTTGTCGTATGGGAAAACAATTTAAAAATTGAAATCATTTAAATTCTAATGCAGTTAATTTTTTTAGTATTTTTCCCATAATGTGTGAGTATTAAAGATACATACATATATTTTTTTGGGATGAAAATAAAAATTCATACATTAGAGGGTTAACAGTGTCTCTTATCCGCTTTCGAAAAAGTTTAGAGACCCACACGTCTAAATGAAACAGACAGGAAGTAGGTATTGGTGACCCATCCATTGAATACGATTTCTTTGGTTTGCAGGTAACACGCGAGGCGTTCTCTGGCTGAATTTTTATTCTATTTTTTTTCACTCTATTGAAAAGGGGAGCACAATGGCAAAAAGGTGTCGCTTTTTGGCTTTGTCCCCGAAGAATATAACTGTCCGCCGTGTATATTTTATGGGACAGCGAGGGTGTCGCAAATATTCCGCAATCTGACAGAAATACGGTTTGTTCACGCGACTGATGAACACGTCAAGAAATAATTATCTTCTCGGTCATAGATTTTTTTTCAATTAGGTTAGTATGACTGTGGTGTTTCTAACGTATGTCTATATTATTCCATATTATTTCAATTGACTTGTTTTATAAATAGTTATTTTTCGTCATCTGACAAAAATGCGGTTTGTTCACGCGACTGATGAACACGTCAAGAAATAATTATCTTCTCGTACATAGAGGTTTTTTCAATAAGGTTGTAGACTATGGTATTTTTAACGTTTGTCTATATTATTCCATATTATTTCAATTGACTTATTTTAAAAATAGTTATTTTTCGTCATCTGACAAAACCGCGGTTTGTTCACGCGACTGATGAATACGTCAAGAAATAATTATCTTCTCGTCATAGTTTTTTTTTCCAATTAAGTTGCATGACTGTGGTATTATTAACGTTTGTCTATATTATTTATAAATTGACTTATTTTATAGTTCATTAATAGTTATTTTTCGTCATCTGACAAAAATGCGGTTTGTTCACGCGACTGATGAACACGTCAAGAAATAATTATCTGCTCGTACATAGAGGTTTTTTCAATTAGGTGGTATGACTGGTATTTTTAACGTTTGTCTATATTATTCCATATTATTTCAATTGACTTATTTTATAAATAGTTACTTTTCGTCATCTGACAAAAATGCGGTTTGTTCACGCGACTGATGAACACGTCAAGAAATAATTATCTGCTCGTACATAGAGGTTTTTTCAATTAGGTGGTATGACTGTGGTATTTTTAACGTTTGTCTATATTATTCCATATTATTTCAATTGACTTATTTTATAAATAGTTATTTTTCGTCATCTGACAAAAATGCGGTTTGTTCACGCGACTGATGAACACGTCAAGAAATAATTATCTGCTCGTACATAGAGGTTTTTTCAATTAGGTGGTATGACTGTGGTATTTTTAACGTTTGTCTATATTATTCCACATTATTTCAATTGACTTATTTTATAAATAGTTATTTTTCGTCATCTGACAAAAATGCGGTTTGTTCACGCGACTGATGAACACGTCAAGAAATAATTATCTGCTCGTACATAGAGGTTTTTTCAATTAGGTGGTATGACTGTGGTATTTTTAACGTTTGTCTATATTATTCCATATTATTTCAATTGACTTATTTTATAAATAGTTATTTTTCGTCATCTGACAAAAATGCGGTTTGTTCACGCGACTGATGAACACGTCAAGAAATAATTATCTGCTCGTACATAGAGGTTTTTTCAATTAGGTGGTATGACTGTGGTATTTTTAACGTTTGTCTATATTATTCCACATTATTTCAATTGACTTATTTTATAAATAGTTATTTTTCGTCATCTGACAAAAATGCGGTTTGTTCACGCGACTGATGAACACGTCAAGAAATAATTATCTGCTCGTACATAGAGGTTTTTTCAATTAGGTGGTATGACTGTGGTATTTTTAACGTTTGTCTATATTATTCCATATTATTTCAATTGACTTATTTTATAAATAGTTATTTTTCGTCATCTGACAAAAATGCGGTTTGTTCACGCGACTGATGAACACGTCAAGAAATAATTATCTGCTCGTACATAGAGGTTTTTTCAATTAGGTGGTATGACTGTGGTATTTTTAACGTTTGTCTATATTATTCCACATTATTTCAATTGACTTATTTTATAAATAGTTATTTTTCGTCATCTGACAAAAATGCGGTTTGTTCACGCGACTGATGAACACGTCAAGAAATAATTATCTGCTCGTACATAGAGGTTTTTTCAATTAGGTGGTATGACTGTGGTATTTTTAACGTTTGTCTATATTATTCCATATTATTTCAATTGACTTATTTTATAAATAGTTATTTTTCGTCATCTGACAAAAATGCGGTTTGTTCACGCGACTGATGAACACGTCAAGAAATAATTATCTGCTCGTACATAGAGGTTTTTTCAATTAGGTGGTATGACTGTGGTATTTTTAACGTTTGTCTATATTATTCCACATTATTTCAATTGACTTATTTTATAAATAGTTATTTTTCGTCATCTGACAAAAATGCGGTTTGTTCACGCGACTGATGAACACGTCAAGAAATAATTATCTGCTCGTACATAGAGGTTTTTTCAATTAGGTGGTATGACTGTGGTATTTTTAACGTTTGTCTATATTATTCCATATTATTTCAATTGACTTATTTTATAAATAGTTATTTTTCGTCATCTGACAAAAATGAAGTTTGTTCACGCGACTGATGAACACGTCAAGAAATAATTATCTGCTCGTACATAGAGGTTTTTTCAATTAGGTGGTATGACTGTGGTATTTTTAACGTTTGTCTATATTATTCCATATTATTTCAATTGACTTATTTTATAAATAGTTATTTTTCGTCATCTGACAAAAATGCGGTTTGTTCACGCGACTGATGAACACGTCAAGAAATAATTATCTGCTCGTACATAGAGGTTTTTTCAATTAGGTGGTATGACTGTGGTATTTTTAACGTTTGTCTATATTATTCCATATTATTTCAATTGACTTATTTTATAAATAGTTATTTTTCGTCATCTGACAAAAATGCGGTTTGTTCACGCGACTGATGAACACGTCAAGAAATAATTATCTGCTCGTACATAGAGGTTTTTTCAATTAGGTGGTATGACTGTGGTATTTTTAACGTGTGTCTATAATATTTATAAATTGACTTATTTTATAGTTCATTAATAGTTATTTTTCGTCATCTGACAAAAATGCGGTTTGTTCACACGGCTGATGAACACTCAAGAAATAAATATCTTCTCGTACATAGACATTTTTTTCAATTAGGTTGTATGGCTGTAGTATTTTTAACTTATGTCTATGTTATTCCACATTATTTAAATTGACTTATTTTATATTCCATTAATAGTTATTTTTTGTCATCTTTCAAAAATGCGGTTTGTTCATGCGACTGATGAACACGTCAAGAAAGAATTATCTTTTCGTACATAGAAATATTTTCATTAGGTTGTATGACTGTGGTATTTTTAAGGTTTGATCTACATTATTTCATATTATTTCAATCGACTTATTTTATAATCCATTAATAGTTATTTTTCGTTATCTGACAAAAATTCGATTTTTTCATGCGACTGAGGAGCACGTCAAGAAATAATTATCTTATTGTATATAGAAAAACTATTTCAGACAAGATTGTTTTCAATTATCTTGTACGACTGTGGTATTTTTAACGGGTTAGTCTATATTATTCCCATATTACTTAAATTGAAATATTTTATAATTCATTAATAGTTATCTGTAGTCACTTGATAAAAATACTGTTTGTTCAAGCGACTGAGGAACTATTTTAAATTATGTTGTATGGGGGGGGGGGGGGCTGGAATTTTTTTTAAAAACCTTTGTCTACATTATTTCACATAATTTAAATTATTTTATTATCTATTGATAATTATATTTAGGTAGCTTCAGTGACCACTATAATTTAAATAATACTTTAAAAAAGTTTTTTATAAAATCTTCAAACCAACACTCTTTTTAGTCACGATTCCATCTTTAGAATCAACATTAAAAAAATTTAAATCCTGCTATTTATTTTCATACTTTTTTCTCCAAATAATGTTCTAGTCTAAATATAATCATCTTGAAAACGAACTGGGATAGCAACAATTAAATTCTTAACCCTTTTAAGGATTTTAATAAGAGTACAGAAATTTTATTATGCATAAAACTGATTTAAAAAAAGAATCCTTGTCATTAAAGGTTTACGTAAACAAAATTTCACTCGGCCTCGAGACGATAGACGAGACGGCTAAAAATATGCTGTTATACTCCTGGGATTACGTTATACTATATTAGAGCAAATAAGAAAATACAGTCACTTTATGGATACATTTTCGCTTCACATAAAAGAAAATCTTCCTCTGCAATTGGAAATATCCCAATATTGCCCCACACGGAAACATGAAAAACACTAAATTGCCCCAAAAAAAACTCAATTGGTCTGCACCCTAAGGAACTAACCTTAAAAATTTCACATATATAAAAAAAAAGATAAAGAATAACAAAATAAAGAAACAAGGGTGTATGCGGAAATACAGAGTCTTCGTCAATGAGCGTCTATTTCCCTCCAAACAGCTAACGGAACCCTAAAAAAAATTCTGCAAATAACCCACGGAAAAGCATAAAAGAAAACGGACCCCTAACCATTGCTTCCGTGTGTCTATAAGATATACGAATGCATGCATGAAAAAAATAAACATAAGGGTCGGGTCCTATAAAAAAAGGGAGACGATAAAATTTAGTGTTTTCTGGAGATTCGAAAAGGTTATGCCTTCCACCTGCTTTTGCAAAAGGCGCGAGCCCACTTTGTAGGGATGGAAAACCGGGACCGGTTTAAACTGAAAACCGGTTATGGTTTTTGGTCGCACCGAAAATAACCGGTTTGAACTATTTTTTCTAACTGAACCGATTTTTTTATTAAAAAAGAAGAACTGGTTTGTTTATCCTGCCCAGAGTTGTCTCAGGGATAACCTTTAAGACAATGAAATCATCATTAAATTTTCAAAATTCAAATTACGATTTTTTTATAAGAAAAAAGTATTAAATATTAAACGGGGACATTGTGCACATTTTTTATAGCTAGATAGATGAATAACAAACTAAAATGTACTGTGAAAAATAGTACGTCCGGCCGGCCACCCTAAGTTAGTTTTTTACAATTTGGAAAAAAAATTCCATAATAACGAGAAAGGTCTTTAAATAACTTATAAAACATAAGTAAAAACGCATATTCCGGCTTTACTTTTGTAAAAAAATAATTGAATTGATTTGTGTGAAAAATGGGAAAACCAAAGCTTAACCCTTTCACTACGCAGGATTTTTGTTTCCGCCTAATATGTGATAGAAATATCATCATCGAATCTATAGTCGTACGGCCGCCTGGGCCGATTCAGCAGTGAAAGAGTTATTGAAAACATTTATTTTTCAGCAAAACCAGAAACTTCTACGAAAACATATCAAACCACGCCCCATACTCAACTACTAAGTCTCTCGGGGAAGTACTCTCGGGGAAGAAAATTTTGACATCATAGTTTCGAATGACGTTGTTCCGAAAATGAAGACAACCGATCTCGAAGCCTGTTAGGAACAACTCGTTCACGTCTGACCACATTTTAAGGGTTCCGAGTGCGTCCGAACTAGTTTTTCCATCTTCGGCATTCGGAACAGTGACTTCAAAATTTCCGTACTCTCATGTTTGGGAGAGGTTCTCTGGCCTTGTCATTTAAGTGACCAAACTGGACCATATACATGACTTTAAAAAATGAAACCACTACACTCTTTCACGAATCCAGTTTTTAATAAAGCTTTAACAGCTATATAAACCGGAAAACACTGATAGGTTTATTTAAAGTACCGCACATCCCCACCACTTTTCTTTTGCCCCATGAAAAAGGTCATCTTTGCCGAGGCGCAATAATCTTTTATTCACAGGTGAACGGAGGAAGTTTGCCTTCTTTTCGCCTCATGCAATGGGAGACGGCCATAGAAATAGGGTGTTTGTTTGAGGCTTTTTTTTTAAGGTTCTGAATAGAACTGGATTTTTTTTGGGAAAGGTCTTGAACATTTGACTTAGGGGCGAATGAGACTGAATGACCGCGGATCTCCAAAACAAAGTGACTCTGTGTTAATCCAATGATAAAAATGATATTCTAAGCCACATTTCTCCGGGTGTATTGAATATTTTTACAAAAGTTTTTTTAATATATGATAAATGTAGCTGCAGTAATTTGTTTTTGCATTATTTAACAAAAGTTTCCCTTATTTTTCATGATTAGATAGTACATACATTTGCAGCACACTAAAAAAATCAAACCTAATCTAAAAAGTCCTTTTTTTACTAAAAACACACCAAGCGACATCGCAAAACTCACTTGGAGTCATATTTACCCTTTAGGTTTTCCAGTGCTATCATTCAGAAGTCCTGAGGGGTGGTATGATCGGTGACCAAAGTACCCATTGCTTGCCATACCTTACCCATGACTAACTGATGATGTTGATACGATCCTGGGACCTGGGATACCTCGCAGTGCAAAAGCATCTTTCTTGCATATATAATGGGAAAAGCTGCATTTTAACTAGAACTTACTTTATTTAATGCAGAAAAATCTTTTTTTTTTCTGGTTATTCAGCTGCCAGTTTAAATCCATCAATTGTTCTGTATTTTTTGCAATGTACTCTCAAAAAATCAAACCGAAACTAACCAGTCCTTTTTTTTTTCACTGAAAACACGCCAAGCGACATCGCAAAACTCACTTGGGTAGCAGTCATATTTACCCTTTAGGTTTTCCAATGCTATCATTCAGAAGTCCTGGGGGGTGGTATGATCGGTGACCAAAGTACCCATTGCTTGCCATACCTTCTGTGTGGCCATGACTAACTGATGATGTTGATACTATCCTGGGACCTGGGATACCTCTCAGTGAACAAGCATCTTTCTTGCATACATAATGGGAAAAGCTGCATTTTAACTAGAACTTACTTTATTTAATAAAGAAAAATCTGTTTTTTTTTCTGGTTATTCAGTTGCCAGTTTAAATCCATCAATTTTACGGTATTTTTGCAGTATACTAAAACAAATCAAACCGAAACCAACCAGTCCTTTTTCACTGAAAACACGCCAAGCGACATCGCAAAACTCACTTGGGTAGCAGTCATATTTACCCTTTAGGTTTTCCAATGCTATCATTCAGAAGTCCTGGGGGGTGGTATGATCGGTGACCAAAGTACCCATTGCTTGCCATACCTTCTGTGTGGCCATGACTAACTGATGATGTTGATACTATCCTGGGACCTGGGATACCTCTCAGTGAACAAGCATCTTTCTTGCATACATAATGGGAAAAGCTGCATTTTAACTAGAACTTACTTTATTTAATAAAGAAAAATCTGTTTTTTTTTCTGGTTATTCAGTTGCCAGTTTAAATCCATCAATTTTACGGTATTTTTGCAGTATACTAAAACAAATCAAACCGAAACCAACCAGTCCTTTTTCACTGAAAACACGCCAAGCGACATCGCAAAACTCACTTGGGTAGCAGTCATATTTACCCTTTAGGTTTTCCAATGCTATCATTCAGAAGTCCTGGGGGGTGGTATGATCGGTGACCAAAGTACCCATTGCTTGCCATACCTTCTGTGTGGCCATGACTAACTGATGATGTTGATACTATCCTGGGACCTGGGATACCTCTCAGTGAACAAGCATCTTTCTTGCATACATAATGGGAAAAGCTGCATTTTAACTAGAACTTACTTTATTTAATAAAGAAAAATCTGTTTTTTTCTGGTTATTCAGTTGCCAGTTTAAATCCATCAATTTTACGGTATTTTTGCAGTATACTAAAACAAATCAAACCGAAACCAACCAGTCCTTTTTCACTGAAAACACGCCAAGCGACATCGCAAAACTCACTTGGGTAGCAGTCATATTTACCCTTTAGGTTTTCCAATGCTATCATTCAGAAGTCCTGGGGGGTGGTATGATCGGTGACCAAAGTACCCATTGCTTGCCATACCTTCTGTGTGGCCATGACTAACTGATGATGTTGATACTATCCTGGGACCTGGGATACCTCTCAGTGAACAAGCATCTTTCTTGCATACATAATGGGAAAAGCTGCATTTTAACTAGAACTTACTTTATTTAATAAAGAAAAATCTGTTTTTTTCTGGTTATTCAGTTGCCAGTTTAAATCCATCAATTTTACGGTATTTTTGCAGTATACTAAAACAAATCAAACCGAAACCAACCAGTCCTTTTTCACTGAAAACACGCCAAGCGACATCGCAAAACTCACTTGGGTAGCAGTCATATTTACCCTTTAGGTTTTCCAATGCTATCATTCAGAAGTCCTGGGGGGTGGTATGATCGGTGACCAAAGTACCCATTGCTTGCCATACCTTCTGTGTGGCCATGACTAACTGATGATGTTGATACTATCCTGGGACCTGGGATACCTCTCAGTGAACAAGCATCTTTCTTGCATACATAATGGGAAAAGCTGCATTTTAACTAGAACTTACTTTATTTAATAAAGAAAAATCTGTTTTTTTCTGGTTATTCAGTTGCCAGTTTAAATCCATCAATTTTACGGTATTTTTGCAGTATACTAAAACAAATCAAACCGAAACCAACCAGTCCTTTTTCACTGAAAACACGCCAAGCGACATCGCAAAACTCACTTGGGTAGCAGTCATATTTACCCTTTAGGTTTTCCAATGCTATCATTCAGAAGTCCTGGGGGGTGGTATGATCGGTGACCAAAGTACCCATTGCTTGCCATACCTTCTGTGTGGCCATGACTAACTGATGATGTTGATACTATCCTGGGACCTGGGATACCTCTCAGTGAACAAGCATCTTTCTTGCATACATAATGGGAAAAGCTGCATTTTAACTAGAACTTACTTTATTTAATAAAGAAAAATCTGTTTTTTTCTGGTTATTCAGTTGCCAGTTTAAATCCATCAATTTTACGGTATTTTTGCAGTATACTAAAACAAATCAAACCGAAACCAACCAGTCCTTTTTCACTGAAAACACGCCAAGCGACATCGCAAAACTCACTTGGGTAGCAGTCATATTTACCCTTTAAGGTGTTCCAATGCTATCATTCAGAAGTCCTGAGGGGTGGTATGATCGTTGACCAAAGTACCCATTGCTTGCCATACCTTCTGTGTGCCCATGACTAACTGATGATGTTGATACTATCCCGGGATACCTCTCAGCGCAAAAGCATATTTCTTGAATACATAATAAGAAAAGCCGCATTTTAACTGATATTTACAGTATTTAATACAAATATTTAAAAAAACTTATAACTCAGTTGTTCTTTTGCAATGTCCTAGAAAAATCAAACCGAAACCAACCAGTCCTTTTTTTGTTGAAAACACGCCAAGCGACATCTCAAAACTCACTTGGAGTCATATTTACCCTTGAGGTTTTCCAGTGCTATCATTCAGAAGTCCTGGGGGGTGGTATGATCGGTGACCAAAGTACCCATTGCTTGCCATACCTTCTGTGTGCCCATGACTAACTGATGATGTTGATACTATCCCGGGATGCCTCGGAGCAGAAGCATCTTTCTTGCATATATTACGAGTATAACGTATAGCAGTAACTAGTATTTTAAACTGAAATTTACAGTATTTAATACAAATTAAAAAAAAACAATCTTGTAACTTAGTTGCCAGTATAAAACTGTTAATTTGACGTGTTTCTTTTTGCAATGTCCTAGAAAATTAAAACGAAACTAACCAGTCCTTTTTTTACTGAAAACACGCCAAGCGACATCGCAAAACGCACTTGGGTAGTAGTCCTATTTACCCTTTAGGTTTTCCAATGCTATCATTCAGAAGTCCTGGGGGGTGGTTTGATCGGTGACCAAAGTACCCATTGCTTGCCATACCTTCTGTGTGCCCATGACTAACTGATGATGTTGATACTATCCCGGGATGCCTCGAAGCAGAAGCATCTTTCTTGCATTGGAGAATGATGATGGTAGTAGCCTACTCCTCGGAATGGGTTGGGATGAAGGGGAAATAGTAATGTGGTATTTGAAAGTCTGTTTTCTTGGAGTTGGTTAAGGTTTTTGAACTTAATTTTTTAGCGAAATCAAACACGGGGGTTTAAGGATCTTAAACTTGCTAATATCAGTTTAATGTCTCTTTAATTTATTTTTATTTTCACTCAGTGTGTGAAATTTAATATTGCACATGGTTAATAGCAAGGCAGAGTGAGTTTAACACTATCGATTCGTAGAATTTTTGCTTCCTCGTAATATTTGATAGGAATAACATGATCGAATCCTTACACTCCAGTAGGAGAAGTGCATTTTCGACACTGGGAAGGAGTGAATATTAACTCAGACTAAGTTAAAATCATTCGTTTGGAGTGATCCTGTCGGAGGTTTAACACACAAAGGATCCACTCCAAAAGGAGAAGTGCATTTTCCAGACTGGAGGAGTGAAAATCAATCAGACTGAGTTAAAATCGCTCGTTCGTTTTAAGAGTGTAGTTGTTCGGGCGCTTTGGGGCGCTTCAGTAAGGAAAGGGTTAAATAGCCTAACTATACTGGAATAGAAAAACTTTTTTGTTAAAGAATTGATTTTGTGGAAAAAAATATATTTTCTAAAAGTTATTTTTAAGGCCCTTAAAAATGGGTATTGCACACTTTCGGTGCCTATGGCATCTTAAGGCATCAATAACAAAAGATGCAATAATGCTCCACATGACACATTACGGGACAACAATAAACAATGCACGGTAAAAGTGTTAATAGGTCGTATTTATGTACTTTTTCCTTCTCACTTTTTCTCTTATTTCCATTGCGCATAAAATTTAGATTATAAGAACAAGTGATGTTTTACGTCACAGCCAATATACTTGATTTGGCGCTAACACATACAACCAGTAACTAACCAATAGCTTGTATTCTATATATGTAGAAATTGAAGAATATTCTTTTCTGTATTTAGGATACTTCTAGTTCTGACTTTAAACGTTACAGATTGAAATAAACTATGCACTTTAACAAATCTTATTTTGTGTTAGCAAATAAAAATATGCCTTAAGAAGTTCGAACAACATAGTTGCAAAACACAGGACGATAGGTCATCTGTTCTTAAGATAAAACTATGAGCAGAACCGATCTTGGGTTTGGTCAATTGAAAGAGATGACGCGGTATTTTTTGCTGCACGTGTGATTTAGGACATGATTTTATTGGACGATTTGGACCATCCCAAAAATGACTATTTTTTGTAAAGAAAAGATAAAGTTCTTTTTCATGACGGAAGTTTTTTTTTATTTCTGTTCGTAGGAAAGTTGAATTGTAGTTTTATTTATACCCCTAAGGTATAGTAAATGTCTAAATGTGTGAGGATGTAATTGTTATATGTTATATAATACTGTTGTTACATGTATTGGTTGGTTACATGTATTCTGAAGGTGTGACTTAGTATTTTCAAAAATTCTGGGAACTAAAGTTAAGAAACTATCAAATTTGAATGTTAGTTGAACATTTAATGAATAACGATTTTGTATTCATGAAAAAAAAATTAGTTATTTAACAATAATAAATATTTTTTTTTCTTTTTATCATTACACTTTTAAATATTCTTCAATTTTATGATACGTATTCCATAAAAACCGAGTTACATCAATTATTGCCCAAAAATATATACAGTGGTGGCCAAAAGTGTGGCCTTTTTTTCAAAGTTTCGAGTCTTTCAACTTTGTGTGCTTGTAGAATATATTAATATTTAATACACACTTTTTATTTTCATACTTTTTTATTTAGATATTTTTTATTGTAGATTATTTTAAAATGCCCACACTTTTGGCCACCACTGTAGAAATTCGAAGTTTATTATTACTATTTTAACTAAGAAAGAATATATAATTAAATATTTTAATAAAAAACACAAACGAGCCGAATAAACATAAAATAAAAAAGTTTATCCGAAATAGATTACTTTTTTTAATAAATTTAAAAGTCAAAACACATTTCTAGATTTAACTATTTAGGTAAGAACATTATCTGCTAATCAAACTAAGTGCCCCTAATACTTATTGAGGTAGTTAAGTAACGGTTGTTTTATATAAAACTTGTGGCACATCTAAATAAACGTACTCTTTTTACGATAAAAAGAACTCCAATTAAAGCAGGGATTAGCTGACTTAAATAAATCGATGTTGTAAGCGCTAAGCCTTTTTGCTTCAAATTATTTAGGATTACATGTAGAATTAGTTAGAATAGTAAGGATAAAACATAAGCTAGATTGATGGAACTTAAAGTAGAATGATAGAACTTTAAAGTTGAATGAATGACGTAAAATTAACATGTAATTTGAATTTCAGTGAAAAAAAAGTAATTGAGATGTCTAGGCGGAAGTGAAAATTTTTTTATGCATTAAAAAATCTGTATTTAGTATGTGTTGCTTTAATTTGCGTGGTAATCGTGTAGATTATAATTTTTTTAAAAATATTTTTACTTTTAATTAACTATTATGAAATATAAGGTAATGAAAGTAATGCGAAGGGCTCGAAATTCTGAAATAGAGATTTCGTGTTTTCTAAATGTTTTGGATGGCGTTGATTCTAAAAAAGCATTTTTCGAACTGGTCCTTCTATTTGTCTGAAATCACTCTACAGCTCGAACTAAAAGAAAAGCAAGAGAAAATTGCTCATGAGCAAGGGGAAGTACACATAGATTTTTTTTAAGTTTTCAAGTTAATTATGTACTTAATAAGGTGATATAGAAGTCTTTAAATGTGTTTATTGATGTATTGAGCAGTAATTGAAAGTCGTGTATGGTTGCACACCTTTAGTTTTATTAGGTTTGAACACCCAAATTATCATTTAGTTATGTTCAAACAATAAATGTAAAATAATTAAGGACAACGATCAAAATATTGTTTTGACTATTATAATGGACTTTATATAACAACATAGGGGAGACCGGGGCACAATGGACCACTTTTTTATTTTATGCGCCATAAGTACAAAAATATTCATCCCACCTGCTTAGAAAAAGGTATATATATTACATACATATCCTGGCTTAAAAATATATTACCCAAAAAATATAATTTCAATTACTTTTTTTCTGAATTCACTTTTTTATTACAAGTGAGAAAGACACATCACGGGGTACAATGGACCATGGTACTTTTTGCTGAAAAAAAAATTATCTGCACTTTTTAAAGATTAACATACATATAAAATAAGGATTTTATTTGAATTTTAAGTATCCAATTGCATTAAAACTTCTTTTAGTGAGAGATTTATCAGATATTACTGTTTGCTTTTTTTCCCTCCCCTTTGAGATTTTTTGTTTATCTTCTTGATGTGTAAGAATCAGTTAGGCTCAAATCTAGCAGGTGTATGGGAGGTTTTGTACTTATTTATGTAGCTCAAAAGGGCTGTTTTTGAAATGCCTTTCACTTTGCTGACCAAACAGATAGAACGACTATCATCAATAACATGTTTTACAGCCTGTTCCATCACTTCTTTTGGCACTGTTCCTTCACTGGTCTTTCTTATTCTGTTACGTGGCATATCGGAAAAAAAATTAGTAAAAGCATTAAATTTTATCTTCACAATTATAAGATCACTTTAAAGTAAAATCACTTTTTTATTACTATACAAAACAGCAGCCAAACCAAAAGCAGCAGGGAAACCAAAACAGCCAAAAGTGCAGGGAAAAATTGTGGATCAAAGAATCTTCGCTTTTATGCGAGATTAATTTTTTAACCTTTTAAGTCTTGCCTTAATCAATGTGGTTGAAAATTTTACTAACAAAATTTCAATTTTGTGCATTGTACCAATTCTGAGAAAATTTGTTTGTTACTTAATTATTTATAACTACAACATTTTTGTTAGTAAAAAAAATCAACAGTAATCAAATATTAATTTAAAAATTTATGATATTATACTTGTACTTCTGTTTTAAATAATTTAACACTCTAGTATCACATTACAATTTTAAAAAAAAAACCTTTCTCATTCAAAACACTTATTGTTTTCATTCTCTTATTGAAGTCATAATATATAAATTAAAACATCAGTTGACTAATAATTTGTTACTTCTTGTTTAAAAAAACAAAAACAAGCAATATCAGATGAAGAGGGGAAAATCTATTACATTCAGAAGTAAATATTAGAATATATATTAAAATATTTTACTATTATAGCAAATTTAACTTTTAATAATTAGAAAGGACTTGCATCAATATTTTTTTTATTTTATTTTAAAACTAAAAGTATTTCTAAAGTTGCATGGGGTACAATGGACCATGGTCCACTGTACCCCAGATTTTATGGTCCATAGTGCCCCATATTGTAGTTGAATAAAAAACAAAATTAAAATATGCTGTATTATGATTTCAGAAATTAATTTATATATTATAAAGAAAGACAAATATCTTGCCTTTCAACTATGCTAAGCCACTTTGTCCAGCTAATGTTACTTTAATGATGAGAAGATAATTTCTCGGAGAGAGTTTTTTTACTTTCACCTGGTTAATACACATCAAGAATAAAAAATCGCAAATATGTGAGCTAACAACATGGTTTTTCATCATAACTAGATCAAGACTGTTATGTCATTTATTACTTATAATATGAACTAATTTGGAAAATATACAAAATAAATAATAGGGGGTGGTCCATTGTGCCCCTAGGTCCATTGTTCCCCGGTCTCCCCTATTGATTGACAAATCAAACCCCTCTTGAGTTTATGTTTATTGAGTTTATTGTAAGAATTTATTGCTCTCATTATAAAAATAAAAAATACGGATTCGTGGCTCCAATAATAAAGTCAAGCCAGACCATGTAATGATAAAAAAAAAAGTTATTTTCTATATTACTGAATGCATTTATTGCGTACATAATTTGCAAATATAAATCAAATATTTTTTTCCTCCACAGTTATCTGAAAACCATATTCAAGATGGAACAAAGCAGAAATAGATTTCCCGCCAATACATCTCCGATTGGTGAAATTACCCGGAATATCGTTAATTGAGTGAATTCTAGAAAACAAAAAGCGTTTCAAGGAAGTGTTCGGGTAAGTTCATCGAATTCTTTTGTCTCTGATCAAAAGTACGTGAAAGAATAATTGTAATCGGAATATAGAATAGGATATCATGTTAATAGTTATGTTCTTCAGAACTACCGATTTGTAATGAGTTATGAGATTTTTGGTTTTATGTCCGTTATTGCGATATTGAAGATGCGTTCTTACAAAAGCAATAATTAATTATGTAAGGATTTTTCTTCAAAAAAATATAACAATGGTAAATGATTGTTTGGAAAAGAAGTCAAGTTAATAATAGTTTGTTTTGGATTGTAGTTTTCATTCAAAAGTAGAATGTTTCATAAATGTCTTTCATGTTTTATCGTATTAACATTTATACCCAATAAAAATAATAAACGTATGTTTTCACAAGACATTACTAACAATTTGCCTTGGTAGTATGTACTTTAGTTGCTGATAAACTTATAGTTACTTTAAATAATCTTATGTACATAATACTCTTATATGGCGCCCAAATTTCCTTATATTTCTATCTCTGGAATGGCAACAATCGAAATGAACAAAAATACTATTAATTTCAAAATGGCCGACTGAAAACAACAAAAAGGTGTTTCTCCAGGAATGGCTTGAAACTTGCATATTTGGGATGTTTAATGTTTGAAAATAAAAACTATAATTTCGATTGACTGAACTACAAAACACTCTAGTACTAGTTAATAAATAAGAGAAAAAAATAAAATTATTTTTAAATATGATGTCTAAACTTTGACGGCTACCACGGTTTCCAATTTAGTTACAAATGTAACTTAGTTAATTTAAATTATTGAAACAAAGTACACACGGGAACAGAGCAAGGATCAAACTAAATGCAGGAATTAGTGCTGGATATTTACTATACCTGAACCAATCACCACTATTTACGATACCTGAAGCAATCTAATTGCGTTATGACTTAATTATGTTTAGAATACAACTGTTTTCTAGTTCATTTTGCACGACGAATTATCCTAACTAGTTTTATTATTTTTTATTATAAAAAAAGCATTTGTAGGGTTTTTCCTTCAATTTCATTTACCGCAAATTTATTCCATTATTCTATTTATCATTTTAAAAGAATGAATTTATTCCATTACTCTATTTAACATTTTCAAAGAATGAATTTACACCATTATTCTATTTAACATTTTCAAATAATGTATTTATTCCATTATTTTATTTAACAATTTCAAAGAATGAATTGATTCCATTATTCTATTTAACATTTTCAAAGAATGACTGAATTGAAATCAAATATCATACCCGAAATCCACCAATTCACCAAGACCAACTAGGCATTTCAAAGCCCATCGAGCTTGAGGCGGGGCCCCATCTTCAAAAAACTAAAAAAAAAGTCCTTTATGATTATGAGGCAAAACGGCAGCGACGCCTATCAAAACGTCTAAAAGGCCATAAAAAAGGATTTCGACTAAAATATGACGTTTAAAAAGACCCGGCCGCCAACAACAAGCGACACGAACAAAAGCCCTGCAATTATGATCCGATTGTGGCGTGTCTAATTTTTATTGGAAGAGAAGAAAAAACTTCGCCAAGCCTAGCTGACATGAAAACTACCACACAGGAGGCCCAATGTTAGGCTTCCCTGTGCTAAACTGTCATTCCCATTGTCGAATACAATAGGGTTGCAATATTTGTCTTGAGTGCTTTGGATATAATATCACACCTATGTTTATCGTCTTAAGACCCGAGCAAAATCTTACTCGTATATTCTAAAACTAAACATACTTTACTTACAAATATATGTGGCTAAAAGTACGTTTTTCCGAAGAAATTAAATAAAAAATATGTTTATATTTACTTAGGGACACGCTTTGAACTTTAAAAATACACATTTTTTGTCCTATAAATGCAGCAAAAAAGGCCGATCAATTATTTGTTGTTAAAATATTGTTTTAAAAAATTTTTTTAAAGTTAATTACTAAAATAACTTTTTGAAAAGTTTGAAAGAAATCAAAATAACTTTTTTAAGAACTCTAATATCGTATTGACCGTGGTTCAACTTTATTTTTTATGGAAATAAATGACTGATACCTGTAATCAAAGGCTGAAAACTGATATTTGGATCTTTTTCTATCGGACCAGGTCAATTTCGGAACTAATAAACTTGATGATTGTTCGTGGGGAGGTTTTAAAAAAATGTCCCCAAATGGGGAAGTCAGGTCACAAGAGGTTATAATGTAACATTTTTAAATTTACGTGTTGGAAATTCTCTAATCTAAAAACTTTGCAGACAGTTACCAATGGGCAATGAACCTAGACAATTTCTTTTCTCTTCAATTAGTAGGACTTTTAAGTAAGATTAAATAGGATTTGAGGAGACACATTGGCAATACTTTCGTAAATTTATATTTAAAAACAGGTGTGCACGAAAACTTTAATATAAATAAGAATGTTTTTGGAAATGGAATATTTAATCAACTTATTCCTATTAAGTTCATGACAGAGAGACTGTATTTTCTATTATCTCTTCGGTTGTTCCGGAAAAAAATTAGGATGGCATTCAAATGGGTTTTTTTCATCTAGTTTTTTCAAAAAAAAAAACATAACTAAACTATTTAGTAGAAAAATTTAATGGTAATATTACAGTCTAAAAATTAACAGTCTAAAAGTTAATCTCTAAAACAAATCTGGGCAGGTTTATCACAATCCTGAAACTTCTAATAAGTCTCTGATATTTGATCTTCGAATTCAAATTCGATTACACTCCGTGTCAGTCTAACTTGGGTAAAAACAAAGAGTAAAAAGGCAGAGGGAAAAGCGCGGTTGGTCAGTCAGTTGGAAACTCTTGTGAGGTAGTATTTACATACAAAATGATTCAACTACAATTTAACCAAAATACACTTTTTATTCAGATAAAATTGCAAAATTTTCTCAAATAATATTGAAATCTATTAGACCATACACGAAATTAATGTTTTAAACATGTTTCCTGGATGGATTCACAAATAATTTGTTGAACTCTTTACATGTGCGGCAGGATCTTCTCCATAGCATATTTCTATTTACCCAACGTAGGTTGGCAAGGAGTGTATAATGTTTTTTTTTTTTTTTTAAGTGGTCTTCCAACTTAAGGGGGAATGGGCGAGCAGGACCGGGGGTCTCCAAACTCAAGTGCCTCAATGTTAATCCAATGGGGGAAAAAACTATTTTCTTTGCCACATTTCTCCGGCTGTATTGAATATTTTTACAAGCGGATTTTTTATGTGATAAATGTAGCTGACTTACAGGTCTCTATCTTTCCACTTTTTGAAATTGCTTCGAATATTTTGTGTAAAATAATTTATTGAATATTAAAAAAAATATTCGTACTAATTTCAAAAAGTGGGAAGATAGAGACCTGTAAGTCAGCTACATTTATCACATAAAAAAATCCGCTTGTAAACATATTCAATACAGCCGGAGAAATGTGGCAAAGAAAATAATTTTTTCCCATTGGATTAACATTGAGGCACTTGAGTTTGGAGACCCCCGGTCCTGCACGCCCATTCCCCCTTAAGCCACTTCTGTAATTCAGTTGATGAAAGGAGATCCTATACAATAATAACACACACAATAGTATAATACCAGTAATAATACTAAAAAAAAGAGGAGGGCAAGGCAGGAAGTAGTTGGAATGATAATATACAGGTTAAAATTGCTAGAGCCAAAACACGGGTAGTTCCTTCTTCAGATTTCTACACAGAAAAAGACGTTCAGAAAGCAGTAACTAGATATTTTAGGGGTGGCACCGCACGTAGAAATAATAGTAGTTATTAGGAGAGTTAGTTGGGTTCTGACACCTGCTTAGTTTCTTCTATTTTTCTGTTGTTGTTTGGAGAAATCAATAAGCAAAAGATACTTCAAGTAGATATGGGCCAGGTAGTGATGCAAATGGAATCGAATTACTGATTTTTTGATTTTCTTTTAGGGCAGGTGCATTATTTAACTTGAAGGGAGGGAGGATTTTGAGCTATAGCTGAAAATAAAATTGTTTACCTCCCCCCATTTTCTACTGGCAATGGTATGCCACATTTTAAAAAGTTGTAGATGGAAACTAGTACTGCATGCATTCAGGATATCACCAGTCTAAATTTTCAATTTCCTGGTCTTAAGAACTAATGTTTATAATATCGTGTAAAAGATAGTGGTTCATCAGTTGAACAGACTTTTTGACCAGGGATTTTGAAAGATTTTACTTTACGCATTTGCTGCATAACTATTTAGTTTAATCTAAAAAAAAAACATCAATCTTTTCCACATTTGTGATAAGAATTTTATATGCTAATGGTTATTTATTTTTGCTAATTTCTCGAAACTTAAACATGAAAAAGTAAAAACTATTACAGAATAATATTTAAAAATTAATGTTATATCAAAAAAACATGCGCATTTAAAAAAGGGAATTGTACATTTTTGCATACAAATACTTATCATGTTTCTAAGTCTTATATAGTATTTAATACATTTTAATTACATACTATTTCTAGATCCTCCTCCTTGGAAACAATTTATTATGTCACCGCTTTTAATTCCAAGCAATAGAATTCATCTTCCTAGTCTTATATTTAAGAAGACCCTGACTTATAAACGCACGCAAAAATAAATATCCTTCGATTCAATTAAAATTTTCAAAAGGGTCCTTTGACGTCGCTATTTTTAAAAGTAGCGCTCTCTGTACTTTTTGATTAAGGCCTTCTCAGGACCATTAATCCGGACCAAACTTAAAGCCTTTTGTTGTCACCAAAGAGAGGGGGCGAATTGAGAAATATTCATCCTAGAAAACTCACCACAGAGTAGATGGGGGGTGAGATTGGTGTTCTTTACTGAGAGCTGCTGTTTTCTGTTGTCAAAAAAAATATGATTATCTTCAATAAGTCTTGTTTTATGTAATTTTACCTCTTTTATCGACTGACTTTACTTACACTCTTAAAACAAACGAGTGAATTTAACTCAGTCTGAGTTAATTTTCACTCTTTTCAGGGTCGAAAATGCACTTCTCTTATATGAGTGGATTCACTCTTTTGTTTTAAGAGTGTATAAGTATCTCATATAAAGCCATTGGTTTACTTTTCATTGATCATTTGAAGAAAATGGGGGCAAAGGTGAATGGCTTTTTGATTGAATTGCTCGGTTTTAGCACATTAAAATATATAGGTAAAGGTTATTTATAGGTATTTAATTATATATATAGGTATTTAGTTATTTAAAGGTTATTTATAGGTAAAGTCAATTATTCGGAAAAAATTTGACTGCGGAAATCGAACCCGGATATGGGTCGGCAGTTCAGCCGTTTTAGTCTTTCTTCTGACTTAGCTTATAGTGTTGGTTGGTTGGTAGACATATTTTCAGGCTTGTATGCTTGGTCGCAAGACCCGCTTATAAACCATCGTCAAGTAGGACAACACAAGACACACACATACACAAATGACAGATGCTGGCATCTGTCGCCACCTCCACAATTTAGACATGTCCCTGAAGGGGAGGGAAATAGTCTCCAGGAACCTGTACCCATAGTAAACTGCGCAATGACCGACTACATGACTTTCGGACCAAACAGATTTAACGAGCTCGTACTCCGCATATACTCGGTAGGTCTTTAGTGGCACCGGGATTCGATCTCTCGACCTTCCGATCACGAGACCGATATCTTGACCACAGGGCTCCCTACAGCCCAGCTCATAGTGTTTCTGGAGATATCATAAGATTTTTGAGATTTGATGAAACTCATAAAACAGAGTACAGTTTTAATTAAAAGTAGTTTCAAAATGGAAATTGTCTGTTATTAAAAGAGCATTCATACAATCCTTTCCCTCAAGATAGCCAACTGTACCAAACTTTTTAATCCGAAAGTTAAATGACATTTGAATCGGTGAGTGCAGAAACAACGTCAGTCACAAATTTCAAATTTTTCAGGAGGGAGAAAAAACGTAATAACTTCTCCATTATTTCTGCACTAAACACTCGAAACAAACGTCCTGTATATACGGAACTACTCAACAGACCAACGTAGTTTTTGCCCCCAACACACATCTTGCCTTTCTACGCTTATTTTCATAGAAAACGAGTTTTCGGATTTTTTTTTTTTGACTGAAGTGGTTTCTGCACTCACCGATTCATTTGGAAAACACACTTTTTCACAAAGAAATATTTTTAGTAGTAAGTCATAAACTGATTGCAAACCTGAAAAGTTGGTAAACAATATGTAAGTATTGCGGCATTTGACATCCCACTGCTGAGGAGTGCGAGCCGAGGAAGGCCACAGTTCTATTCATCGCGCCACGTAATTCTGTTTTCGAGTTTCCGGGTCGTTTAGTCAACAATAAATCAAAGAGAACAACAAACAGGGCCGTCCACTTTTGCGCATTGTGTCTGCATTTTTTTTTTCTGGTGATGCCGGATCCATTACGAGGGCCGAGGAATGCGCATTTTTCCCCGACACAGAGGACAGATTCTTTTTCACATCTTTGGCGACGGTTTTGTTCTAAACAACACTCGCCGCCATTGTTGTAGATGATCAGACGACGAGTTCCTTTTACAGAAAAGGGAAAACGACATCAGGCACAATGAGGATTGTTGTAATAATAATCTTTGGACGAGATGAAGGAAGGGTACAACTCAACTTGACTCGAATTCGAGAAGAGTTTTGTTGTAATTATGGAGGCTAATTTGAAATCTAAGCTTGTGCTCGTAGGAAAAGTTATTCTTGTGGTAAAGGGGAATGTTCAGACCTATACTGCTGCTGTAAGGAAGAAGATAGTATCTGCAGTTTTGGCATTTTTACAGATACAAATTCAAAAATTGTCGACCAACAACAGGTCAGAGGCCCAGCAAGGTTGGTCCAAAATATATCTATTACTTTACCAGTTTCCAATGACTATCAAAATTCTTCTTAAAATCGTCTACTCTTCCACACTCATTGGCGACTCTATTGTAAAAATAATGTTTCCTTACCTCCTTTTTAAAGCACGTTTTATTCAATTTCTGATCTCATGTCCTCTGGTCCACCTATTTGAGGCAAAACCTAAGCCCTCCGTGTCTCCCTGTTTGAGTAATTGACATCAATACACACATAAAAAGGTATAATCAATCTTATAATAACTAAAAATACCCCATATAATTTATAGTTAAATCTACATATTCAATCAAGGTTTAAATCTTTGTTATACTTGGCGTCTGATGAAACGAGTTTTCCAAAACTCAGTTTTCGTAAATACATTTTTTTTTACAGCAGCTGTATAGAGTTAATTGATTAGTTTTGAAATAGCAAACTCTACGCTCTACGGAAGTATTTCTTTGACAAGTATTTTTTCACCAGGTATGAGAAGTGTCACAACAGCAAAATAAAACAAATTTAAAGGGAAAACGTCATCTTGTTATTTGTTTATTAATTTTTAAAATCGGAAATCGTACAATAACCAACGAGTGTCTATGGCGTGAAGCACCCTTACTTCTTCATCGGAAGCTTTCCATAAAGGGGTTAACTGGGAATAAATCTGGACAAAGTCCTCGCTGGAAATCTGGATACTGGGTGCCACAAGGGCTCTGCATACACTCTCAGAAATGAATACTCAAAAACGACGAAATTTTCCTTAATTTTGACGATGCCGTTTACTGGCAAATGCTCTAAGTTTTTCTTTCCACAAAGTGAGGAAATTTGATTCGTCCATTTTATGAGGATTCGAATTTCGTCTAATCTAAGGAAATATTTCGTCATTTTTGAGCATTCGAGTACATTAATGAGATTCAGTTTCCTCAAAATCAAGGTACAGAATCGTCAAATCAAGATCGTTAAAGTGAGGATTCGCTTTTACTCAAAAGTCACGTGACAGTTTGACGAAATAATCCTCAAAATTATCGAAATGAGGCTCGAGGATTAATGAACCTTCAAAAATGAAAGTTTTATTTTTGAGAGTGTAGCAGGATCTAATACATCTGAAAAGAAACAAAAGATTAGTAATCATGATAAAAACAATTTAAGAAAAAAAACATAACATAATAAGCAAAATAAGCATGAACAATAATGCAGAAAGCATCGTCAAAATATGTCTGTCCATATTGACACGTGAAGTTGACATGCAAGTCAAAATTGCCAATCTGATTAATTTTTAAGTTTTAATTGCTCCAAAATATACTTAAGGGGTCACAGGAGTTTTAAAAATGTGCAAAGAAGGTACTACAAAGCATAGTTTGATCTTTCATGTAATTTTTTAACTACTCAATATATAAGAATAATTTTTTTATATGTAATTCTACAAGATTTATTGAATATAAAATATATTTTAAAATTAATGAAACCTTAGCCAAAACTTAAATAAATGATATTAAACGTAAAGCTATTTTAACACATTGTGATTAGGATTGCGCGGCAAATTGTGAGGTCAAAATTGAAGGCATGACCAAGAAAATGACTTTATATTGTACAAATATGTACAAACAAAGACTTATACCTAAATTTTCAGCTCAATTTTAATTAGAAATTATTTTTAAAAAAATTTTAAATCAAAATTTTCAAATTTTTATAAATTTTTTTAGAAAAAAGTTCTTAAAATAATTTCTAATTAAAATTGAGCTGAGAATTTAGGTATAAGTCTTTGTTTGTACATTTTTGTACAATATAAAGTCATTTTCTTGGTCATGTCATCAATTTTGACCTCACAATTTGCCGCGCAAGCCTAATCACAATGTGTTCAAATAGCTTTATGTTTAATATCATTTATTTTAGTTTTGGCTAAAGTTTCATTAATTTAAAAAATTGTTTCATATTAAATAAATCTTGTAGAATTACATATAAAAAAATTATACTTGTATATTGAGTCGTTAAAAAATTACATGAAAGATCAAACTATGCTTTGTAGCACCTTCTTTGCACATTTTTAAGACTTCTATGACCCCTTAATAGGACGACATTATTTTAAAACTGTATAATTTTACTGTTAAATAATCATAAATGTAAATTTTCATGTCATTTTTTTTCATTTTTCTGTTTCATTTTTCTCATTTGTTCTCATATTTTTTAAGGGAAGGAGAATAAGTAATGTCTGTCAAATCTTCTATGTTACTTAGGAGTTAGGAAAACAATCTATGAAAATTCTATTTCACATGATTCTTTAGAATCGTTCGCACTAGCTACCTACGACCGCAGAAATCAAGAACAAAACGGTACCTAAATGCAATGCTCAACCTACCCAATTCGAGGCCAATTTTTTTTACTGCGATTATCACCCAACGTATTACAAAAAATAGCGCCAAATAGCCTACGGGTATTTTTCAAATGAATAGGATAAGAACCTTTGAAACTGTCATAAAAAAAAGTCCCGTGAAAGATAAGGCTAAGAGACACAAGACACCAAATAGCACTCTCTCCCGTGAGCAAGAAGTAGAAATACCAGATATCGGGGCTTTCCCCGCCAAACTCTGGTTCGTCGCCAAAATACTTTTTAACGTTATAAAATTGAGCCCTCTTTAGTTTTCCCATTCATCTGTCATGATTATAAAATATGCCTCACTAATTAGATGATCCTGTTCAAACTTTACCTTACAGCTTTCTTCATTAAGTACCACAAAACTACCTAGCCCTCAAATGGATAAGCAAATTGACTGTAAACGTATTTTCACTGCATGTGTTTCAAATTTAAATTTTTTAATTAACATTTTTTTCTTTTGATTTTTAAAAAAATATGTGTTCTTTAGCGATGATTGCAAATTGCACCTTTGAATACTTCAAACTTTCAAATTTAGTGAAATTATAAAATTTATATTTTTTTAAGAATTATGTCTGTTGGTGATAAAACTGACGTAAACGTCTGCATTTCTATCAGCTGCAATGGCTGTGTAGGAAATGTTTCAACATTTATTTAATATTCAATCAAACCCTTTTTGCAGATTTTGAAAATGACGATTTGATATTTTAAATATGTCCATGGATATATATTAAAATTAACACTTGCTGTATATGTATGTGCGAACAAATTAGTATAGAAAAAAAAGTAGGGAAACAAATTCTTATTTGAAGAGTACACGGGAAGATCCGCGTGATTTCTTTAGGGTCTTTAGGTAATTGTGTCTGCTTGGCACACATTGGCGACCGGAAACCAGTTTTTCTTTCGGTTCTTCATTCGCGGTACAAACGTGTGACTCATATCAACTATACTCTTCAATTAAATAACTGATAAATGGCGTCGTTGGACTGTGGCTCTAAATGAGCCCTCGTGTAGCTCTAGGGCGATGATAAATGAAACTAACTAACCTGAGAATGATTCAACCTAATACCAGAATATGGTGAAACTCCTTACCACACAGCCGTTTCAGCTGTATTAGAATAGCCAAATCTGTAACAATGTAACGCTCTGGTTACCTTTTATGAGTTGGTTTATTAGATTAATTGAATTATCGTCGCAACAGAGCTACACTAAGGGGAGACGAGAGTCATGATTTAGAGCCACAGTCAAGTGACGAACTGACATCTGAGTAGGCACCCAACCCAATGCAACCGTTGAGGGCAACATCGTACGCAGCCTTTGCACTTAGAATTATATTTAACGTCCACTCTCTCTCTCTCTCTCCTCTATACGGGGTATTATTTCGATGGACATTTTTGACTCTACTTTCCGTATTTTTGTGATGCTCGAACCCGAACCTGGGACCTTTCGCATGCAAGGTTACCGCCTTAACAGACTGGGCTCCCCAGCCTCTTTTACGATTTGGCGATGAATCGAAAGCTTACAGTTAAAAACCACCCGACAACACTGTTCTTCTCAGTCCATAAAAAAAAACCTTTTGCTATCTGTGGGTAAATGATTGGATATAATCATAAACCATCTTGTCTGCTCAGTCTTATCAGCGGGGACGTGCATTGTTTCTGCATTATCACATCGGAATGCCTTCCCAGGACCATTAACTATAAACACATGTCACAAAATAATATAATAATAAGCGTCATCAGCATCTCGGAGAAAACAACGACGGTTTGGGGCCCGTTGTGTGGTATCTGTGGGTTGAATGATTGTTTTCTTGGTGGTGTGAATTTGGTGGGTTTTTATGACGGGGGTCCAATAAATATTGAAAAATAAATTACTGTATATAACTTGGTTATAGCGTCATTTAACAGACCGCGATGTTTACACTTTTAAAGCAAAAGAGCGAATTCCACTCCAGTTGGAGAAGTGCATTTTCGACACTGGAAAGGAATGAATATTAACTCAGACTGAGTTAAAATCACTCGTTTGGAGTGATCCCGTCGGAGGTTTAACACACAAAGGATACACTCCAAAAGGAGAAGTGCATTTTCCAGACTGGAGGAGTGAAAATCAATCAGACTGAGTTAAAATCACTCGTTTGTTTTAAGAGTGTATAAATAGTGGGGATTTTGTTTTAATTTTGTTTAATAATGCGTTTTGGACGTCTTATAAACTCAGTTCTAGCGTTATAAGTTGATCCAAAGTTGTCGTTATAAGCAAAATAATATAATAAGCGTCATCAGCATCTCGGAGAAAACAGCGTCGGTTTGGGGCCCGTTGCGTGGTATCTGTGGTTTGAATGATTGTTTTCTTGGTGGTGGTGTGGAAGTGGTGGGTTTTAGTATGGAGGGAGAGGGATAAATATTGAAAATTGTATAATAATAATTAAACATAAATAAATCCCAACGCAAGAGAAAAGCGTAAAAATTTTGAACGGATATTGGGTTTTGCATAAAAAATTCTCAAATGGATTTCTGGACAAATTATTTTTAAAAATCAGAAAATCATAAAGATAATTTTAGCACGCGGAAATGTCACGGAATGAATAGTTAATTTTAACGTACATAAAGAAAAAATATGCAATTTCCTTTAAAAAAAAAAGGTGAAGTATTCAGTAGAGTAAGTGAATTCCTAAAAATACAAAAGAGTACATGGACAGTCAGAGAAATTTGAAAACATTTGAAAAACATATATTTTATACTATATATAATCAAAATACCTAAAAACGTAATGAAAATAAGGATTATAAAGACATTAAAAAACAAGCAAAAAATTTCCGGCAAAAAAGACACGTTGAAAAGTCAATGAATTTTAAGAGGTGCAAGAAAAACTGAAAAAAAGTATGACAGTTCATAAAAAAAACATAAATTGGAGAACTCGAGAAAACTTCTAAAAAGACATGGAACATCTAGAAAAGCCTGCAAAATTCCAAAGAAACATGAAAACCTGGAAAGAATAAGTATTTTAATGTATGTTCATGGATACCCTTTGCTCATTATATTTCAATGATAAAATTCTAAATCAAAGTTCATATATTTGTAATATTTGGTTATTTCAAAGATTTTAAAGAAGAATATTATAGTCGGTAAGTATTGACAGATCGCGAAAAACAATGAATGTTGTCTTTTATTTACCAAAAAAATAATTCCAAGATCATTAAAAAAATCTTTTCGCAAGATAATCGCATGTAAAAGTTTCTCTCTTTCAGTTTTTACAAAATATTGTAATATTGTTTGAGCAAAATGTATTAGTTAAAAGAATGATTTTTTTTTTGTACTTTGACGATTTCTTTTTAACAATCGAGCACGTAATCTAAAAAACCATAAAAAAGAATATTTTTGTTTTCATACAAATATTTAGGAAAAACGAATAATTCGATAATCATAAACTGTGATGCTTCATGAAAAAAAAATTATGTTGACTTTTTACTTAATGATTGTAAAATAAACAATTTTTTATTCTAGAAAATGATCAAAACTGTAAAGTTGTGTTCTCCACAAAAGGATAAATTTTTTTATTACTATTGTGTTAAAAAAAAGGTAAATTTGAAGCATTTTTAAGAAAAAGTTATTAAAATAAATTAATTCTTTGTATTTTTGAAGACATGTATTTTAAATTTTCTGCACGAAAACTTGAACGATAAATGAAAAATTTAAAAATTCAAATGATTTGTGTCATTACTTATAAAATCGCCGAATATCTTAGTTATCTATAATAAACTATTTTGCTATTGATACATATACAATAGAAATTCTTCGCAAATAAAATAGCTATTCACTTCAAAACTATCACTTCACAAACTTTTTCTTACAAAAAACAAAACAAAAAAACTCGTTTTCTCACACAGATCCCCGAGAGCCCCAAATATTCCGATATGATATCGAAAACGACTTCTTATAGTGGTATCCGAAACGGGGAATTTTCGCTGGAGGCGTAGGGGAAAAAAGAACGTTCTCTTTTCCCTCTACGCTTGTCTGGCAGACGGTAGCGACAATCAGCCAAGTGCGCACGATATGTGTTCTATTCACGAGACTACGCAATAGAATAATGCAATAGAATAATAATCAGACAAATTGGAAGAAACTGTCACATGCATATCCAATGATATTTAGAGATAATTAGAAGAATACATAAATCAGAATTGGAGCATTTTTGGAGCCAAACGGTAAATATTTTTTTAATTTTCAAACGATAAATATTTTATTCATTTATTTTTATTCTAGTTGCGTAATCAATAATAATTTGTCTGATAAAATGTTTGTTTTTAAAAGCGATAAAAGGCACTTTTATCGTTTTATTGGTTAGAAATTCATTGTTTTATAACTAGATTTTTTTTGTTTTTAAAATAATAATCACAATAATTTTAAATTAGAAATATTTTTAATAATTATTGCGTAATCAAGAATGCTTTGCCTGATTGAATGTTTGTTTTTATAATAAGAAAAAATGTTGCTTAAATAATTTTATTGGTTTGAAGTGTATTGTTTTGTTAAGAAAATGTTTTTTGTTTTAAAATAATTATCACTCAATTTCTTTAAAATTATTATTCCTACTGCGCAATATCTCTTGTTTCCTGCGTTTTCAACTTGTTTTTTAATTTGATTAAGGAACTTAACAGATTTTTTTAAAACAAATAAACATTTATGTTCTTGTCATTAATCTGGTTTGCAGATTTTTTTAGAACCAAAAAGTTCTTTTTTAATATTAAATGTTGTCATTACTTAATGGATTTTTTAAAATTCCAACTGAGTAATCAGTAGTGATTTTTATCTGAAAAGTTTTTTAAGCAAAAATGTTTTTATAAAAAATACTTTCTAAAGATATTCATTTTTATTTTCATCTGGATCTTAACGCTTTAAAAATCAAGCAGTATTTTTTTTAGTTTTGAAAAATATTATTTTTCTTTTACAAGTTATTTCTTTTGAATTCCAATTGCGTACCTAAGTATGTTAAAAGGTTTTTTAGGACCATAGCGGAACAACCAAAAGTCTTTCATATTTGTTTTAAAAATTAAAATTACTCTTGTTTATTTTAATTTCAACTGCGCAATTAAGTGTTTTATTTGGTGTTTATTTAAAAATATATGTTGTATTTTATAAAGATTTTTTTGTTTCTATCGCCAACATCTGATTATTTTTGGAAATAAAAGGTAAAAAAAAATTTTGGTTTTAAAAATAATCCTATTTTATTATTCTTACTCCGACTGCGCAGTAGAGAATGTTGTGCTCGATTGAAAGTTCTGAAATGATATAAGTTAGATTTCTACTTTTTCTTATGTTTTTAAAGAGAAATTTCGAAGAAATAAGTTTTGTTTTATGAAAATGTTAGACATTCAATGACATTTTCACCTTAATTTTTTTTGTACATTGCAAAACGATACTTCATTGACGTGAATTTGTATAAAATTGTTATTTTGTGCATAAAAATATATTCAGCATTTTAAAATAATAATACATTAAGTATTAGAAATATGAAGCGTAGCATTACACTTCATATTTCGAATACTTTTTTTAAGTTTTACTAGTCATATAGTCGAAATAAGTTTTTTTTAAAAAAAATTTAAACTTGAGATTTTGCTAATTATATTTTCTTTTATTATAAAAGCTTGTATAAAAAAACTATTTAATCAACTGTAATTTTTTTTTACTCAACTTTTTCAAAGCATGTAAAAATGCTGCCTAGCTAAAAAAAAATTACGATATAACAATTTTAAGTTAAATTAACTAGCTAAAAGTTAAGTTCTCAAAATTAACTTCGTTTTACAAATAAATGCACATATACTTTTATATATTTCACTTGACATATATAAAATAATCTTTAATAAAAAGATGCAATGTATTTTAGGTTTAACTTAAAAATATATTTTAAACAATTAAATGACAATTACTGAATTATTTAATTATTTTTAAATTCATTCACTTGGATTTTTTAAATATACTATCGATAACACTTATCGCTGATATTTATTGATTAAAAATTATATTTAGTTTCTTAATTTAAGCAGTTATAAGTGATTCTAAACGATATTCCCCCCTCTTTAAAAGAGCAGTAATTTTGTAGTTAATAAATATAAATTTAGTTTACATATTAATGTTAAATAAAAAAATAACATGTTATTAATAAAAAATTAAAAATAATACAAAAAACTTGATTTTTAACAAAATAGTGCGTTTATTGTAAATCCAATTAAACATATGAAATTAAATATTATCCATCGTAATAAATATCCAATAAATCTGAGACGCTTACTATATTAATAAAGAAAATTTACTTAACAAAATGATAATTGTTTAAAAGTTTTATAATTTATATAATTATTATTACTGTTGAAACTTAAATGAGTAATTTGAACTATATTATATAAAAAAATAAGTTTATATATTTTTCGATAGTAATACTTAAAAATATAAATATAATTTTTGCTTAAACTTTGAAAATTCGTGTAAGTATATTAAAATATATTGCAATTCATACAGATAAAACGTCACAGATAATTTGTAAGTATTTAACTAAGATTTTTTTAAAGTATTTTACTTAAGATTCAATGAGTTTCAGTTTCAAAGTTTTCATTTTTGTCACGGGATTGTTAATATTTTTTTCAGGGTTTAAAAAACTATTTTTAATTTAGAAAGTAGTCTTCAGTGTTAATATTTATCTAGAGCGTATCTTTAACCTTCTAATGCATGAATTTTTATTTTCATCCCAAAAAATATATATGTATCTTTAATACTCACACACATTATGGAAAAAATACTAATTTTTTTTAACTGCATTAGAATTTAAATAATTTCATTTCTTAAAAAATTTCCACATAACAAAAACCAACTTCAAAATTCCAATTTTGATAATAATGACTAGTGAAAACTACTAAAAATATTTCAGAATAACCCTTTTTAACTATGATTAATTTTTCAAAATAATTTATTTGTATTTACTACTATTATTATTATTCTTTAAATACTGCCAAAAACGTAATTTCACAAAACTTAATAACCTCACTCTTTAATTTTGAATACACTTTTACTACTGTCATCTATGAGAATAATTAGTAACTATAACTTTAAAATGAAATGTAATAGATGAAAAAAACACAGATTTGTCTTGGAGGAGCTCTAATAGAATAAAGTGGATTATGTTACTTGTTACCAAACGGTAACAGTATGCATTAGAGGGTTAATTTAATTACATACCTATTTTTTTTTTAAATTTAACTTTAGTTTGTTTTAGTGAAAACACATTTTACAATAATTGCAATGCATTTCTCCAAATAAACTTTTGCTATACTACATAATTTGCGTAACTGTTACGAAATTTTCCTTTATATTATTAAATCATTAGTCAGTATTAGATTTTTCTCAAGATTTAATTATGTAATGCTATTTTCGTGAAATGTTAGAATTGCATAATTTTATCAGTTGATAACTATTATTACTTGTGATGAATAGTTATTTTTATTTTTACCAACTTCATATATCTTTAGATTAGACTATCGTGATAAGATATGATGAATAAAACAATTACAATTGTCTTGAATAAACTTTGTTAACGTAACACAACAATAATTTTTTTTTATTAAAAATATCTTTGTTATAGCCACCTATATTACGATAATTCTTCTTCATTAAAACAAGTACACACATTGGACAATATTTTCCATTTAAAGCAGCGAATGTGTTTAACCTCTTTAGGCCCCTAGCAAATTCCTACACGTATATTCTTAATATAAGCATACTTTTCATTCAAATATATTACAAACATATACTAGTATGTTTTGCAAAGAAATATTTAAATTAAAAATGCTTAATACTTACTTATAGGAACACGGCTTAAACTCTAAAAGTACACTTTTCTTGCTATAAATGCAACAAAACAGGCCGTATCACTTATTTGTAGTTAACAGATTAATGTAACATTATAATGCAAATTGTTTTTAATGCAAAATGCCTTTGAAATTAATTACTAAAAGAAATTTTTGAAAAGTTCGAAAAAAAATAATTAAAATAATTTTTTTAAGAACTCTAATACTGTATTGACCCTCGTTCGACTTTATTTTTTTATCGAAATAAATGGCTGATACCTTTAATCAAAGGCTGAAAACTGATATTTAGATCTTCTTCTATTGAACCAGGTCGATTTAGGAACTAATTAAAGCGTTAATTGTTTGTTGTCAGGTTTTGAAAGGATGTCCCCAAATGGAAAACTAATTTTGGATAATATTTACAATTTAAAACAGCGAATGTGCTTGAATAAACAAAATAAATGTTATAGTAGATAAGTTTTATTTTTCCATATAAACTGACCATGGTATTTTGATATTTTATAACTAACAAGTTTAGAAACATTTCATTGAGTGATAAATGATTTTCCTGATATAAATTACCTTTAATTTTATCTTTACAATTTTAATTAAACTTTTTTTAATTAATACGAAAAATTAAAGTTAAAATTTTTATTCCTGAAAGTGTTTATGGTAATAAGGAAAAGGGTCTTTGATAGGTTTAGAAAATTGATAAAAAAAATTAACAATAATTATATTTCGATTGAGCTTGAATAATAGACTTTTTAATAATTCGTTAAACTTTTATTTGTTTTAAAAGATTGTTTCTTTTACCTTGTAAACCTTATTATATATTTAAATAAATTTTTAAGTCAATCAAGCAGAAAATTACACATCATTTAATTTTAAAAATAGATAAATTACAAATATTGTTCAAGGTAATATATATCAAAACCTAACTTAATTTTAATTAGTGATTAACAATCATGGCTTGCAGATTGTTAGTAGTAAGAGACAGTATATCAAGATTGATGCAATTTGGAATGATTTTTTTATGTGTCAAAACCCAATGATGTATAACATAATTGTCCCGAATGTAAACTTTTTACCCTGTATGAAATTTAAATCTAAATAAATATAAAAAAACTTCCTCAATTATTTACATTTTTCGAATTTTTAAGTATTATTTTAACTATTTAATTTTGAAAATTCTGTATGCCTTTCTGGTAAAACTGACAATCGTTTACGTGACCAAAAGATTTATACAAACCTTAAATATGCTTATGAGGATTAAAAATAAATGCGCAAGATAAAGAGAAAAATTGTCCCGCAGAGAACAAAAATTTTGTCAACTGGGTATTACTTCATTTCCTAACTGTGTTAAGATTGGCGAAGTTATTATGAAAAAAATATTTCATATAGGGTAAGGTGGGGTAAGTGGGCCACCTTTTAGGCATAATTCGACTTTAGACCCTCATACCACTGGATATAATCGGCCTAACCACTTATTTTTTTTGTGGTTTATTCTCTCATATGTTCTTACTGTACCCATGACAACCTTAACTCAAATTGGCAAAAAATAAATTTAAAAAATATGTTTTTCTTTTTGGTCATCCGAGTGGCCCACTTGCCCCGCATGGTGGGGTAAGTGGGCCACCCCCTAATATATTTTTACACATAACTGGTAGAGATATGGTAGGGCAAGTGGAATAATTTACATTATTTTTTGAGTGTTTGAAAAAAAAAGTAATGATGTATCTTTAATGGTTCCCCCATAGCAACTTTTTCTGGCATGCAAGCTTACTACAAGAAAAAATACGTTAATTTTCATCTTGTCATTTTTGCATGTAGTGTAAAAAAAATGTTAGGGCTACAGATTTTAAACTGGCCTATGTCAATGAATAGGACTATGAATAGTGAATATGACTAACCCTATGAATCAGTAAATATGATTTTTTTTAAAGTTATTAAGGAGTTGGGGCAAGTGGGCCACCCATGGCCCACTTACCCCGCCATTATGGTGGCCCACTTACCCCAAACGCGGGGCAACTGGGCCACTCCAATTTTCTTTTAACCTTAGCAACATCACAAGTACATGACACTACAAAAATATACTATGTTTTATACACTTTCAAAATATATAACATTTTGTTTTGTATCATGAACCGTTTGGAAATAAATAAAAAAATGGTACGATGGCGTGAATTACGAAAAGATGCAATGTTAAAAATTTTCACAAAAAGGATTGTACCTTGTTACATACTTAAATGAAAACGATGCCATAATGTTTCCTGCATCTATTGGGGTAAATACGTAAACATATTGTAACAGATTTTTTTTACGTCCATAATTCGGGAAATGCCAGGGGGGGTGGCCCACTTGCCCCAATGGCCCACTTACCCCACCTTACCCTACCTAGAATGATATTTACAAAAGTCCTAGTAATTTATTGGATTGGAAATGTTTTAAGGTTACAATAAAAGCTAATCCGATATTGAATCCTAAAAGTAAAACTTATAATCCTCCTAAGACCCAGGAAAAATCCTACAAGTATATTCTTAAAATCTAAACATACTTTTCATACAAATATATGCTAAAAAGTGTGTTTTGCAAAGAAATATTTAAAAAAAATTATGTTTAATAGTTACTTATCGGCACGCCTTAAACTTTAAAAATACACATATTTTGTGCTATAAATGCACCAAAAAGAAAGGCCGTATCACTTATTTGTAGTTAGCATATTATTTTATCATTTTTTTAATTTTAAAATGCCTTTAAATTAACTACTAAAATTACCTTTTGAAAATTTAAAATTTTTTTTAAGATCTCTAATATTGTATTGAAACTCGTTCAACTTAATTTTTTTATAGAAATAAATAACTGATACCTGTAATGAAAGGCTGAAAACTGATATTTGGATCTTCTTCTATCGGAACATTTCAGTTTCGAAACTAATTAACGTGCTAATTGTTTGTGGGGAGGTTTTAAATATGTCCCCAAACGGGAAGGTTTTATGTAGGAGGGTCGCCCTTGGGGGACGCCGGGTCGCAAGAGGTTTTACTTCTGCCTGAAAGTCATGTTTAACTAAAAAAAAATATTAAAAACGTCTATTTAAAAAGTCCTTTAATTTATGTTTTACGATGCTCAATTTGCTATAAAGAAAGAGTTTTAGTCGATATTAACTTAAATTTGCGTAGATTTTGTTTAGCGAACTTGGTTTTGGATGAAAAGTAAATTTTGCAAGACCCGGCAGGACAATAAAAAAAAAACTTTTTTGTCAATATATTTTGCAAAAAAATTATGTCCTATATTTTGACAATAGTATTTATTTCTTAAATAAATAATTTTTTAAAAATCTGTCGTAAATAAAATTGTTTTCGAAAAATGTTTTCGTAAATAAAATTTATTAAAACTTTATTTTGACAGTATTATTTTTTTTGACAATTATTGAAAAAATAGCTTTTAGAAAGATAAAAATGTATTTGGTTACCAATTTCATAGATGTTCTATAAAAATACGCAATTCAAAAATTTCATAACATATTGTTTAATTTCCTCTCAGACTTAACAGGAAGGCGCCACGGCGTTTCGTTAAGACTATTATCTGCACAAATCAAAGCTAGCAATTCAACTACTTTAACTATTTCTTTCGTAATTGACAGCAAGACAAAAGGAGCCACATCTGTTGTAATTTGGTTATGAAAGAAATGCTAAAAAGCAGTTATTCCATTAAAAGAAACGTGGTTTTTTTACACGTTTGCGTATATGATTTATATTCCAATAAAACCATATTACTCAATTATTCTTAAGCATTAAATTTGAGTTTTTAAAATACATAAATGGGCTTATATAAATCAGTATAGTGATTAGTGTCGCATGTTTTGTGGCGTTGTAAAAATTAAAATAAACTCTTACAAGTTATTTTATTTTTTGTTATATTTTTAATTTGATTGCTATCGATATACTATTTTTTGCAAATGATATTTAGTTCCAAGTCAGAAAACAAACTAATGAGTTTTGACTAGTTTTTAATTGGATGGCTTGATTACTTCGGCTATTGATTTAGAAATTTTCAATGGATTATTATCTGTGCATATATATTTTAATAATTTAACCAAATGATTCGATAATGAAAGCAAAGCATCAATAATCGAATTCGTTATTTTCTTATAGCTTATTGTGGATTGATTTAATCATAAATACACTGCTTTTGAGAGGGATACTTTAATTTTGGAATCTTTCCTTTAAGGATTTTGTTAAATTATAAACTAATTTTCTCAGAGAAAACATAGCAAAGTAACGACATCAACAACTTACTTGTAAACAAGGGATATGTCTGCTTGTAAATAAAAGGTCGAGATGCAAAACTCACATTTCTTCAAAGTATAACTAAAGCAGTGTTGGTCAAATTTTAATTACGAGAACAATTAAAGATTAGCAATTAATTAATATGTAAATGTAACCACAACAACTAACAATTCTTCATAAGACTTACAGCTTAATTTTCCTAAATCTTTACTCATTTCAATGCATAAAGTTAATTGTATTAGTTTTAATTGTTTCATAAAACAAGTAAAAAAGTAAATTGCAATTATTTTAATTGTGAGTTACAATTGAAATATGTTAATAAAATTAATTTAATTGCAAGGTGCAATTAAAAGTTTAATTAATTTAATTGTAATTAATTTAGCTGTTATTAATTTAAATGTCATTAATTTAATCGCAATTACTTTTTTAGTCAGTTAACAAGATAATTTAATTGTTATTAATTTAATTGTAATAAATTCAATTGTAAATAATTTAATTGTAATTAGTTTAATTGTAATTAATTTAATTGCAATTACATTTTTAGTCAATTAACATCATAAATTGACAAATTAATTGATAAATGCCCTACACTGAATTATGTTATAGGGTTTAGTCTGTTCATTTCGTCTAATTGAATTTACTATCTTCAAAAGTTGCCAACGAACGAACTAGACCTTATATCTAAGTTATATTTTGGGAAATGTGAGTATGTATTGCAACTAGGCCCTTCGTATGTTTGCAGTTTGAAGCCCTTCGTGACAGATGTAAATAATTTACAAATTTGCACCTGCAAACCTGATATTCCCCTACTTTGCGAAGGATTTATTTACCTGAGCGAATATTAATTCTGAATGTTTCCTTTAAATATCCACTCGCTGTTGTTTAATCTAGGCAAAGTACATTGAAAATACTACCTGTGTAAGAAAAAAATACCTTGTCTACAAAAACTAAGTTTCGAGAAAAATTGAAGAAAATTTATTTCATAAAACGCTAAGGTAAAATGAAAGGTTGAAATTGGCGTATTTTTAATGAATTTACGCTTTCAAAATATGATAGATTGTTTCTTTTTGTGTGGTTTGATGCAAAAAGTTCAAAAACACCAAAATTGCAGAACGTAAGAGTCTTAAGGGAGACCTGGACAATTTTTTTCTGAGAAAAATTGAAGAAAATTTATTTCATAAAACGCTAAGGTAAAATGAAAGGTTGAAATTGGCGTATTTTTAATGAATTTACGCTTTCAAAATATGATAGATTGTTTCTTTTTGTGTGGTTTGATGCAAAAAGTTCAAAAACACCAAAATTGCAGAACGTAAGAGTCTTAAGGGAGACCTGGACAATTTTTTTCAATATGCAAAATAAATTTACTTACGCAAAAAAAGCCCTTAAAAAGTGTCTCTTTGTACCTTTCTCCCATCCGATATCTAGTCCTCCCATACTACTCTATGTACACTCTTAAAAAAAACACTCCTAATTTAACTCAGTCTGAGTGGATTTCACTCCTCCAGACTGGAAAATGCACTTCTCCTTTTGGAGTGGATCCTTTGTGCGTTAAACCTCCGACAGGATCACTCCAAACGAGTGATTTTAACTCAGTCTGAGTAAATATGCATGCCTTTACGGTTTCGAAAATGCACTTCTCCAACTGGAGTGGATTTCACTCTTTTGTTTTAAGAGTGTAAATTATGCTACGAGGCAGTAAACGAACACAGCATTAAAAATTTAAATTGCTAATAAAGTCAGTGATACTGACAGAAGACTTCATTCTTCGCACCAGATCCATATAAAATAAATTAGGAAATTGTATCTTGGTACATTTTCCCCAATTGATATTTAGTCCTTTCCTCAATGTGAACATACAGTATATAAATCTTAAAAGTTTTAAGGGGCTAATTCCACGTAACTGTAAGTCGCAATTTAAGAGGAAATTAGAAGCCTCTTTAATCTAAAAACAAATTAAATAAATCACGTTACATTATCTAGTTTTAATGAATGTATATCATCCATTCCACTATTTTCTTTTCATGTAAGGTTAAAAGTTGTAGTAATAATCACTTTTTACACACGTGGGGGACTACAGAAATGATAACTTTGCATGGAGTTAGCCTAAGGAAGTCCTGAACAGTTTAATTCAATACACAAAATAAATTCTATAACAGTCCCTGAAAACTATCACCTAGTCCCTTTTTCTCAAACCGATATCTAGGCCTCCCCCTCCCTATGTGTACTACTCTCCCGACCTCCCCCAGACAGCATGGACCAGACCTCCCTAGTAAATAAATTGCGCAGAAGACGCATAAAGCGATCTGCGCACCCTGACCTTTGCAGACGATGCGCCCGTTCTTTTTTTTCGTTCCATCGCTCTTTCTTTCGTTCGATCGTTCTATCCTTCTCTCTCCGTGTTCTTTTTGTTGCCGTCTCTTCTTTTTAACCCCTTTTTCTTTAGGGATAATCGATACTCATGGAGGTGGAGAGAATTTTTTTCCCTCCCTTTTATTTTCCCTATCCTACTATCTTTTTGTGAGGGATGTTGAGTATTGGACGGGGTGTCTGGGTTTACTTGTTATTTTCTGTAAAAGTATTTTTTGGGGGTATTTGGTTGAATAAAAGTCTTACTAAAACTAAAAAAGGCAGTTTTTTTCATATTATTATGCAGGGACCACTTTTACCACTCTAGATTTAACATGTTCTTACTAACTTGATTTATTATATGTTTATTAATGCTTTATGAATTCAAAACGTGTTTGAATATAATTAGTGTGGATAACATAAAAAGCAGATATTAAAAAATCTTATGTCTCCCTATCTCTTTGAGTATTTTGTCGATAAATGTTCTTAAAAAAAATAAAATAAAAAATAAAAAAAACGGCTTTATTTTGAGAAATGCACAAATCTTATCAAAATTGTGTTTGAATCTTGATTTTAACGTTTATTCAACAATAACTTAAGCAATTATGAAATATAGTTTGGAGAATGTAATTGTTTAGGCGTATAAATTTGTGGTTAACATTAAACAATCAATTCGAGCATTGTCTTTTTACTTTTCTCTGAAATGCATACAGCCAGCTATTCTTCAGATTTACCTCAACAGCAACTTAAAGTCGCAGTGCTTGGTGATCTTGCCATCCACCAAGAAAGTCATAAGTCATACCTTAGCAGCAAACACTTGAAGATCTTACAAAACATACGTTAAAATAAAGTAATATAATAATAGGCAAAGCTCTACATCGCCTTCTATTTTACAGATAATGGATAATATTGAACCAAATTTATGTATGGTTATGGTATGTCTCTCACATACGCTTATGAGTGTAATAGTCAACTGCACTGACGCAACGTAGCACGGTGGTTTCAAGATACTTTAGCACGTAAAATATATGTCGTGGTTCATAGCCCTTGTGGTCACAGTGGTTGGGTTAGCTTCTAAATCAGGTGTTGGCTATGTCACTTGACTAAGGATGAATAATTACTAGACAATTTGACAATAGCCTTCATGCAACTTAAGTGTGCACCAATTGGCTTTTTTCAGATGACGTGTTCCCTCTAGCTTTCATTCCTACCTTTTCTTTGATCGATGCTCTGATTCTTGCTTGTTCTCACGTGACATTGATTTACTAATCTAGGCTACATGGAAGAATTTAGTTTCACTCAGAACTTCTCTTGCCACTCACGATATGAAACTTGCCTATTTAACCCAAGAAAGTTCCCAGGTTTGAGTCCGGGCATCGCCAAATTAACTGCTGACCTATAAGCGGCCCGTACAACCAAAGATGTCCGAAATACCCTTGTAGAGGGAGTGCAAGTTACATATTCTCAAAAGTCCCAACTCTGATGTCGCCCCACTCTAGTCGCCCTTAATGGTGGCTTCGGGTGCCCACTTAGGTGGTGTCTCTACGCTTGACTGTGGTTCTAAATTACGACACCCGTCGCCAATAGCCCTCTTGCAGCTCTAGTGCGACGATATTTCTAACTAAACAAACCAAACCATTCCAAAAAACATGATAGCTTTTAACTCTTTCAGTCCCAATGACAATTTTTACAATATCATTTTAGAAATTTTTTTTCTGATCGTCTATAGCCATTTATGATATCAAAAAGCACATCATTCGATTCTTCAAACTTTTTTCTACTAGAAAATATTTTTTATAATCCCAATAGATGTCAGCCCTATATATATTTTTAATTATGAGCAGAAACATGATGATGCCAAATGGCATCACTGGGACTGAAAGGGTTAACTAATGATATCGTAAAATGCAAATTCCTCACAACTGTAGAACGTTCTCCGAAAGTAACTGTAATACTCTAGTCCCTCCAGGGACTTGAAAGCGCGTGGCTGTTTGTTTGGGTGAAACGAAGGTGTGAAGGCGGATTTGAAGTGAAGTAAGGATTTTTTTAAGAATAAAAGAGCGTTCGAATATAGGTCCTCTCGTCTGCCAGGTACCTGGAAAGGTGGCTAAATCTCATTGATAGGCACTTTTTTGTACTCGTAGTATAACAGGGGGGAAAATCTTACTTTTCCATAAAAAGGTACTTTTATTTAATCCTCTTATATGTACTGAACATATAGCGAGCTAGTGTTATTGTTGCAAGTGTAGTGTACGTAAATTTCGGAGCTTTGCATCTATTTTTTAGGGTTTATTGGAGCTTTTTTCTTAAAGCCTTTTTTTTTCTAAAAAAGACTTATTGAGGATACTATTTTTTTAAAGGAATTTGCAAGATCTTTACTTTTATTTTTTTACATAAATCTTGTTATATAATTGGAAGGGACTAAATAAATGTTACTTCAATTTGTATTTTGCACTTTGTTATAAAGATTTTGGTTGGTTGGTAGACATAAATATTTAAGCTTGTGTGCTTGGTCAGAGACCCACTTATAAATCTTCGTCAAGTAAGACAAACACAACACACACACGCATACGTGACAGATGTACTTCAAAATGCTATACGTCTGGTTACAATGCGTGTTTCGTAAGTTTAAACCACTTTTTAAAATGTTCTTAATATTTCGTGACATGTTTCTTAAATTATGTGATTCATATGTATGTGATGCTTAGAAATGTATTTTTTAATTATTAAAATTAATAAATTAACAAGTTTTAAAAAATCCTTTCCCATGGTCCCTCTTTTTCAGAGCACTATACATTTCTTAATCGAACCAAAATATTTTTGTTTGAAGTATGCCAAGATTTTTTTCCTATCGAAATAACATTATAATCTCTACTAATATTTCTCTTAAAGATAATAAAAGCGTTTCATTATCTGATTTTCGAAACGCGTTCCTAGAAACCCCCTAATCTTAAACAAAAATATATATAATCTAAGGTTTACGGAAGTGTTGCTATCAATATCCAAACCATAATTGAGGAGCATTTTTAGTGACATTGCTAATTTATTTTTTGTTATTATATAAGATAAGTTTATCGGATTAAGGATAATATAGTAGATAATTGGTTTAAAACCCTTCTTGCTTTTATATAACAAACTAATCATCATTGATAAGATCAGGTTAACAAAAAAACTACTTTTCTTTTGGTGTTGTATCCGTGGATATCCCATTCAAGATGGTTGTCAGAGCCTTCAAAGAGGCTTATTTCTCTATAAAACATTTTTATGTATCAATATGGGAATTAAAATATATATAAAATTTAAATATTTTTAAGTATGCATTCAAATATGTTTTTTTTTGTTTTCAACCAACAATAAATTTTCTTTTCAAATTTCTACAAACTACGAAAGGATATTTCTAACACAGGTTTGAGAAAACATGGTAAGCTAAACTACAAAACTATATATTTTAATATTTATTAATACAATTTTATATGTTGATGAGGCATACAAATGTCAAAAATGTATTTAAAATTCTACTCAGAAATAATTATATAATCGATATCATTACATTAATCATTAACCGTTTATCGAGTATAATTTTGTTATTATCAATATCATTATGCATATTTAGTCTTCAATTAAAAAGTAATCCCTATCAAAAATTACAATTAGAATATTGAGAAATAAGCATACAAAGTGGTTAATTTGCCCATACTAAATTGGATTAAACCTATCTCTAAATTAGAATAATTACAAATTGTTATTCTGACATACAATACAAAGCAAGCGATTCATATGCGTTACGAAACTTTGATGTTCTCTCTAAACTCTAACTACTACAGATTATAGTGGGCGTTTCCTGGAGTTAGCTTTTTGATGCAGCACTTTTTCCTTCAGTGATTAGCCAAGTGAACTGAATATGGCATCATGCGTAGAAAAACGACGAATATAGCATTGAGTTAACATGGTAGATCTGCCACATTTCTACTCGGATAGTTTGATAGGCTAAAGACGTGTGTTCCCTACCTTGGTTCATTTGCTGTGAATCGTTTTTTTTTTTTTTTGGTAAAAGGCGGAAAACACTTGCTGATTTAGAGGAACATTTGTTCTTTTGTAGTGTTCTCTTTAGTTAAAAAGTAGTCCTTAGACAAAATTTACAATTAGATGTATTGAGAGATAAGCATACAAAGTGGTTTAATTGGATTAAATGTATCTCCAAATTAAAATATAAACTAATTGTTGCATTCATGGATTCTTCTTTCAGGGCCACACCAAGACAAATTGGGGCCTTTGGCCCAAGGATATTAAAGGGCCATTTTCCGAACGATATTGTTACTCAATATATATGTGCTGCAAAGTTATGACCTTTTGAAAGTAAGATCCATCATCAAGTGTAATAATATTTTTTAAAAACATTTTGGGTGCTTACAGTTGTAGAAAATTTAAAAATATGATTAATTTATAAATTAAGTTATCTTGAAATCAAATACAATTGTGAGGTGTAAAACAAAATTTATCTGTTTTTAGCCAATTTTCGAGACTCCCTAAAACAATGGGCCCAAGGACCGAGCCTTGTAGGCCTAGGCTATGGCCAGGGCCTGTCTCCGATCTCGAAGCGTGTAGTTGCTCAGCAGACTTAACTAATAAGGCCAGAGAAGCTATCTGTGACGTCACACTATTCATCCATCCTTTTTTTAAAATTAAAATAATTGGGACATATTAACTGAAGGTAATGAAAAAAAGATCTAAAAAGTTTTTGACCGTTTTTTAACAATGAATTTTTCATATCATAGTTATCCTTATTCATTATTCATCGTTAAAAAGATTCTAAAAAATCTGTAATGGACACTAATTATACTGTAAAAATCTTTTTTATGTAATTACACAATTAGACACGTTATGGTTTCATATAAATTAAAAATTACTCGATAACAATTAAAAGCATTAGCAACGGTTATAAATAGATCAAAATTCCTTTTTGAATTTGAATTTAAATGTATAGCTATACTATTTAAACATACAAAAACCGGGCTTCTTAAACAACTAAATGCGAATGCAACGTTATTACTATTTTTTTACTTCAACTAAATGGCTCATTATATCTATAAATTTGCATTGGGTGCAAGCTCAAGTGTCGGTCTCGTCACTTGATCGCGAATCTAAATCATAAAAACCGTCACCAATATCACTAGTGTGACGTTATTTCAACCAAATCAGTCGCATCTACACTCCATGCCAACCTATAACTTGGGTAAAAACAAAGAGTAAAAAGTAAGAGGGAAAAGTTCGTTAGTTCAAAACTCTCCGGTTGGTCCGTTAGTTGGAAACTCTTGTAAGGTAATATTTACATACAAAATGATCGTAATACAATTTAACCAAAATACACTTTTCATTCTGATAAAATTTTCAAATTTTCTCAAAAAATATTCAACTCTGTTAGACCTTAAACGAAATTAATGTTTTAAACATGTTTTCTGGATGGATTCACAAATAATTCATGGAACTCTTTACACGCGCGGAAGGATCTTCTTCATAGCCTATTTCTGTTTACCCAACATAGGTTGGCAAGGAACATACATCAATAACGTTTTAAAAAATACAAGTAAAACAATGATACATTTTCTTTGCCATCCTCAGTATTATAACAAGCCCGACTCCAAACGCTCCGTTTCAGACAGAGCTATCCCTTAATGATGTCGTAATGGTCTTATTTGTCTTGGAAATTCAGGGTCCCGACATCATAATTGTTATTTCATTGATGTTTTTCTCCCGAGCACAATGCACTGCGACGATATATCTGTGCGCGCGGAAATGGTGGTCTTGTCTTGCGAGGGAGGTGGGCGGATAATGGACAATGTTCTTTTCAATTCTAAATATCTATAATTTATAAAGAAAGAAGGACCGAGATTCAAATGGTCTTTTAATTGGATTGTCAATCTGGGTAAGGCAGATGCTATGGCAACTTTGATCTAGAGGTCGGGCTTGTTACTTACTTAGACTACATGTCGTTCTTTTGCAGTGCATTTGTTCCTGAATACAATGTTGTATGATTATTATTCAGTATTCACTGACGGCACCAATAAGTATATAACTCTGTTCAATGTATAGATTTGTTGATTTAGATGAGTATCATTTGATTCTCCGTGCAGTTCTTGTGATTGACTACATAGATAAGTGTCAGTCTGTTGATCGTACAGGTCTTGCCGTGGACTACTGAGTATCATTCAGGGGGGCGTACATAAATCAATTCCCTCTGTTTTTGAAATCTGGAAAAAATGCATATTTACATAATTTGTTTAAAAAGCAACTGTGAAATAAAAAGTAAAATGTATCTTCGTTAAATAACATATTCATAGAAAATAAGTATGTTTCAAGTTGAGCACAATGCACTGCGACGATATATCTGTGCGCGCGGAAATGGTGGTCTTGTCTTGCGAGGGAGGTGGGCGGATAATGGACAATGTTCTTTTCAATTCTAAATATCTATAATTTATAAAGAAAGAAGGACCGAGATTCAAATGGTCTTTTAATTGGATTGTCAATCTGGGTAAGGCAGATGCTATGCTATGGCAACTTTGATCTAGATGTCGGGCTTGTTACTTACTTATCGTTCTTTTGCAGTCCATTTGTTCCTGAATACAATGTTGTATGATTATAATTCAGTATTCACTGACGGCACCAATAAGTATATAATTCTGTTCAATGTATAGATTTGTTGATTTAGATGAGTATCATTTGATTCTCCGCGCAGTTCTTGTGATTGACTACATAGATACACTCTTAAAACAAAAGAGTGAAATCCACTCCAGTAGGAGAAGTGCATTTTCGACACTGGAAAGGAGTGAATATTAACTCAGACTGAGTTAAAATCACTCGTTTGGAGTGATCCTGTCATAGGTTTAACACACAAAGGATCCACTCCAAATGGAGAAGTGCATTTTCCAGACTGGAGGAGTGAAAATCAATCAGACTGAGTTAAAATCGCTCGTTCGTTTTAAGAGTGTAAGTGTCAGTCTGTTGATCGTATAGGTCTTGCCATTGACTACATTGATGAGTATCATTCAGGGGGACGTACATAAATTACATCACGCAAACTTGTGTCTTTTTTTTTATATCCCTTCCACCATCCTTAACAACACGCTAAGTTACGTTTCATTGAAACCTCTTAAAATTAAATTGGGTTTCTGCACTCTCCCCCTTGTTCCAAAGAAAAAGTCAGTTTTAACAATTCCCTCTGTTTTTGAAATCTGGAAAAAATGCATATTTACATAATTTGTTTAAAAAGCAACTGAGAAATAAAAAGTAAAATGTATCTTCGTTAAATAACTTATTCATAGAAAATAAGTATGTTTCAAGTTGAGCACAATGCACTTGCACTGCGACGATATCTGTGCGCGCGGAAATGGTGGTCTTGTCTTGCGAGGGAGGCGGGCGGATAATGGGCAGTGTTCTTTTCAATTCTAAATATCTATAATTTATAAAGAAAGAAGGACCGAGATTCAAATGGTCTTTTAATTGGATTGTCAATCTGGGTAAGGCAGATGCTTTGTGCTATGGCAACTTTGATCTGGAGGTCGGCGGCGCTGGGCTTGTTACTTACTTAGACTACATGTCGTTCTTTTGCAGTGCATTTGTTCCTGAATACAATGTTGTATGAATATAATGAAGTATTCACCAATGTACAATGTATAGATTTGCTGATTTAGATGAGTATCATTTGATTCTCCGTGCAGTTCTTGTGATTGACTACATAGATAAGTGTCAGTCTGTTGATCGTACAGGTCTTGCCGTTGACTACATTGATGAGTATCATTCTGGTAAAGCTCTAGACTAGCGGTCGCCATTCGCCAACTGGCGACTATTACATCGGAAGTGGATACCTAAAAATCGAACCCCAGTCGCCAAAAATGGCGATCTAAATTTCCCCTTTTTTTCAACAAATTATTAATAACGAAGCTGCATTTCTAAAATATTAATAATTAAATGCTCCGATTCAATTATACGTATGTTCAAAAACGAACTAATTTATGTACGTCCCGCAGAATGATTCTGGGGGACGTACTTAAATTAGTTCGTTTTTAAGATCACACTAGGAATGTTACATACTTGGGCTATTGGCGATAAGGGTTTTTAATATTGCACCAAGTTCTAGAGACGTGGCCTGGATGCCTCTAGCGTGAAAGGCTTGAAGGAAAAGTAGAGAACCTGTGTGGGAACAGTTTTTTTTAACCCAACCAGTCTAATCATATAACAGCCATTGTTAAGTGCCACAATGTATAGAAATCTGATTCCATAACACATATTATCGCTCTTAAAGTCTCGGAAGACATCTTTGATGTTTCAGAAAACTGTCATTTCCTTGGGAGCGGAAGTAGACACCAACGTGAAAGAGATATACCAGCATGATTATGATATAAAACACCTATCTATACTAATGATTGAATACATCCCCTTTCCTCAACAATTGTACAACTGAAAAACCTCCTATAGGGATGGTATTTTTCAAGAGGCTATACAGAAATACCAGTTTAAGGATCTGTTATAAAACCGGTTATTTGACTGAACCGGTATTTCAGTCAAAAACTGGGACTTTTTTTAAAAAAAAACTCTTTAGAAAAAAAATTATACTTTATTTTTAATCGTAATATTAATAAGAATTTATATAATTAAAAAAGGAATATTGTTGACAAATAATGAAAAACCGAGGCTTTTTTAAAAAACGTTTAAATAAGGAACACCGAAACCTGCTGTGTTCTTCCCCTAATAATTTTTTTAAAAACTTAAACCGGTGTTTCAAAAAAACAAACTTGTAGTTACTTTATAACCGGTTTTTTCGGAACCACACATCCCTACGTCCCTGCTATCAATGATTGGCACATCCATCGGAGTTTCTGGACATATTCCTCAAACCTTATCTCTATCCAAGTTGATTGAACCTAACTTTCCTGCTGAGCTCCAGAGATATCCGAGAAGGATCCTAACTGCCATTCTTTTACTTTGGCGGAAAAAGGAACAAGGGCTCATTAAAATTTGGCGACCTGCGTCAAGAGATGCGTTCATTAAGAAGAGGGCCGATGTCTCATTATTGTCGCCAACTGAAGCATACATTGCATGGTGCGCTAGACTTTCGACCCGGGCGCGATGCAGCTTTAGCAACAGACAGCCAAATCGACATGCTGGCTTGAAAAAGATCTAACTGACAGATTTGATGTTAAAGTTGAGTTTTATATTCTAGAATAAAAAGGGCTTATATGTTATGATATAACAGTGCATAATGCCCCTTTTGCATGGATATAAATATTGGCATTGGATATATGTATTTAACTGCATCCTTATCTTATCAATGCGAATCTCAGACTTATTACAGATTCCATTTGTTTAGTTTAACTATACTTTTGTATCTGCTTTTGTGGTACTAAGAGTTAATAAAATAAATGTACTGTAATCCGTACCTCTTTAAGTTCAAGCTGTAGAGTGCTTTAGACTGTCTGACAAATGGACGTATATTCAAACAGACTTTATAGAACCTACCCAACGTCTAGAAAACTCGAAATCTAAATCTCGGATTTTCGACCTCATCCACGGTCAATAACAAGGCCAGAGAAGCTCTTCCAAACATGAGCGCAGACAGAAATTTTGACGTCACTGTTCCTAGTGCCGAAGATCAAGAAACTGGTTCGGACGCATTCGGAACCCTAAAAATGTGGTCAGCCGTGAGCGTCTGCTTCCGACGAGGTTTCGAGGCAGGTTCCCTTCTCTATAGCACTGGTTGCGTTGCATAGTAATGGTTGCGTTGCATATAGTAATGGTGCCTATTCATGTGTTGTCTCGTCACCTGACTGGTTCTAAAATACGACGCCCGTCGCCAATAGCCCTCGTGTAGCTCTAGTGCAACGATAATTCAAACCTAGCCTAACCTTCTCTATAGCATATTTCTATTTGTTCAACTTAGGTTGGCAAGAAGTGTAATTGTGTAATCTTATTTTGCGTAAAATCCCTCTAGTCAGGGAAAGAGCGATGTCAAACTAATTCTTCAAAATCCTACACGTCTCACACCCCTTCCCACTTTCATATGGAAAAACATCTCTAAATATCTAATTCCTAAGCGGATCCTAATCATATTGTCAATGCATGGTTGACTATACGACATACTCATAAACATGCAGATTTTTTTTATGCAAGTAAAAATCTACCACGCAACGCTTTCCCTCAGACAACAATTGTTTATCTCACTACATTTTTTTTCTGCTTTCAAAAGCTAGCGTGTTTGTGGGGTGAATATTTTTTATTCCTTTTAATTTGCTTTCTGACTGATGTGGACTGTGGAGGGGGAATTTTATAATGCTGTTTAAACTTCGTCTTTGTGAGTTCAAGGAACGGTTTAATGGTTCTGTAATGCATAAGTGTTGTAGTCTCCTGGGATGAAATAATTTTGGTGAGAATTTTTTTTAAAGAGATTTTTTTTTCATGAAAAGTCTCAGACAGCATTTGAAACAACTACTTTTAGTAAGTAATCTTTTGTTTTAGTTGGAATTAAGTTGTAAAATGTAAGTCTTTTCACCTCTAGAATCTTTTATTTCGCAATCTAGACATATTTTTAAATTCCTTGCGAGAAAGATTTTCTTCTGCAGAAACAACTTCTCAAGAAACATAACAACTTCGGCAGAAATATTGCTTTGCCATGTTTTCCCTTTTTCCCCAGGTATGAGAATCAACATAACATCGAAATGAAAAAATTTGAAACGAAAATGTAATCTAGTTATTTAATTATACAATTTTGAAGATTTAAATTGCCAAACATGCAGGCAGATGACGACACTATTTTAAAACTTATAAATTAGTAATAAAATAAACGGATGTTATTTTTTTTCAATTTGTTTGAAATTGATGTCATGATAATTCTTATACCTGGGAAAAAAGGCTAACATGGTAAAACAATACTTCTGCGGAAATTGTGATTTCAAAATTAATGCATTAGCCCTGGGGGACTGACAGTCCCTCTTAATCCTAAAAAGAAAAAAAACTTTGTTAGCAAGTACAATATCTCCAGATTTACCGTTTAGCAGGAGTGTCTGTCCATTTCTCCCATGGTTTAAAAGATAAATAATACATCCGTATTCCACACATCCTCCCAATCTTTACTTCTATTTTAGTCCACAACTATCTGATATGACTCATAAAAGGCCGTGTAATGCCTACTTCGGGATTTCGGATCGACACTAAATCCCGAAAACTTCATTCCCAGCCACGGGATGCCTTGTTTTTGTCAACATCTTCACGATCATGGAGTTTTTGTTGAGTGTTTCCGAAATTTCTTTCGCTTAGGGAGTCGGGATTCTTCAAAAGGTTCTAAGTGTTAGAACTGAAATATCCGGAAAATAGTGCTTTTTTTATAATTCATAGTAAAATACATATTTTTAAAAAATACTGCGAGCATCGAAATAATCAAACCGATTGGAGCACACGTTAAATATCCCTCTAAGTCCTAACTCTGCGTACGATGTCGCTCTTAACGGTTGCGTTTGGTGCGTATTCTGGCAAATACCACCTAGATTAGAAGGCCGGAGAACTAAATGCGTGACGTCAAATTAGTGGACCGATTCTGTGGTTTTGACATTTGTGACTAGATCTTGTATTTGAATACATTTTTAAGGTAAGATGAATCAAGGTGCGACGTCATTTTAAGATACGACGTTATTGGTCAACAAATTGAAATTGGTCTACTAGTGTGACGTTGTGTTGCTTAGTTCTTCGGCCTTCTAGTCTAGGTGGTATTGATTCAGGTGTCGGCTCGTCACTTGACTGTCGTTCTTAAATATACCGTCGCCAATAGCCCTCGTGTAGCTCTAGTGCGACGATGATTCAAACCTAACCTAACCTACTATTGAGCCGACCCGGCAGCACAACTGTAAATTTTTTGGGCTTCGAAATAACAAGGTTTATACATACAGGGTGGTTATAAAATAACGCGCTCGCTATTCGGAGTGGTCTGTAACTTTAATGAATAATCCAAATGCAAAAAACTTTGAGACACTTACTAATCAAGAAGGGGGAAAAGAATGGAATCATAAAAAACAAACTCGTCACTTGACCAGGGCTCTAGATTACGAGGCGTAATTGGATGTGTTGGCCGTAATTAGCCATAAAAGGTTATGCCTCGTAATTTAGAACCTTGGTCAATAGACGAGTTTCTTTTTAATAATTCTATTCTTTTTCGAAAAAAGAAACTGGTTTCTCGACCAGGGTTCTAAATTACGAGGCGTAATTAGCTGTGTTGGCCGTAATTGGCCATAATTGACGACGCCTCGTAATTTAGAACCCTGATCAAGAGACGAGTTGGTTTTTTAGGATTATTCTTTTTATGATTATTTTTTAGAATTCTATATTTTTATGATTCCATTCTTTTCCCCCCTTCTTGATTAGTAAGTATCTCAATTTTTGATGCATTTGGTTTACTCATTCAAGCTACAGACCACTCCGAATAGCGAGCGTTATTTTATAACCACCCTGCATACAAAAATTATCCACCAACAACATGCCAGAGGCCTGGCAATGTTGGTCCAAAATTGAATGGTTGGTCCACAATTGATTGTTGAATGTAACTAAATTTTTGCTAAATATCTCTTGGTTCCTTTTCGAGAACCATGATCCAGTTACGATCGGTCATTGTAAAAATAAATCCGGGATCCCATATTTTTCTCACGAGAATCGGCGCAATTTTTCAGTTCTTCCTTGAAGCTCATAAATAGTCTATTACTCGACGATGGCTTGTGACATTTTGGAAGACAACGATAGAATGCAGGATGAACTCCAGAGCAGAATGAAAAATATTTTTATGTAGTATTTTTATAAAACAAGGTGATCGTGATTTTTTTGCCACAATATCTTCGCCTTCTACGATAATATTCACATGAAACTTTAGTTCATTGTGATCAGTTGCACTTTTTTTTTTCAATATCGTATTGGAGTAGTAACTTGAATGAGGGATGATCTAACTCTCCTGTTTTTATTTTTGACATTCCAGCGATTTCATTGGTTGTTTCACTTTCAAAATGAGCTTTTCTCGTCGACTCTTTTTCTATTTTAGGGTTCTTCACATTCAACTTCTTTTTATTCATGCTATTTAATAAACTTTAACGGTTTTAATGAATTGAGTTTCAACTGTGCAATCTATTACCAAAACGCCTACGTTGTTGGAAAATTTTCGGTTCAGGTGTTATTTCGGCTTATGTGGAGAAATTAAATGACTTTGGGGGACAGCAGTCAAACATGATTCACAACCAGAGGAAAGCTTTAGTTCTACTGAAAGAACAGTTCATACAAACATTCATTTTAGTAAGGTAAGAAAATATTCTATTTTTCAAAATGAATGGAATTACAGAAGAACCAAAAATTTGAATAATACCTCTGGAACTGTTCAATTTCATAACGCAAAATATTTGCGACCAACCGCCGTGGATTTATAAAAGACTCTACCTAGAACTCCTGAACAAAATCGTGTTTATTTCCCAAACACTAAATTCAATATATACTCCTCCTTTCAAACGTGTTTAAAGAGAATGAATTCAAACGTATATCCTGCAGGGGCGCGAAATCCGCAATAAATCGGCGTTTCCAAACCAATCGGTAAATGTAAAAACGCAGTCAAGTCCTCCGAAAAACTTCCGTACAGGCACCTTTTCACTAAAAAGTTAAAAGAAAGATCTTCAGAGGGAAATTTTCCAACACACTTGGGCGCTTTTGGCTATTCAAACTTCGCCTGCATTCTTTGCGAAACCACTAGGGAGATTCTGACCATTGGAACTCGTATTCTTTCTATGGGGAGATGCCGCTTTTACCTTCAGCATGCGAACTGCGGACTCTGTGGTAGTCTTTTACCACAGAAAGTACACCCACGATTCAGGATGTTAAATAAAATAATATTCAGGGTTTTTTGGTGATGTTATTTAACGTCACACAGAAACGAAGTATAAAAATCTAGTTTTTTTTATCCCATCTTTGGATGCCCGTTATGGAAAAATTCCTTGAAATATTTTTCTAACAAGTTTATAATTATAAAACTTGGATTGTTGATTTAAATAATTTATGTCACGGGCCAACGAAAAAGGTTTTTTTTTAATTAAAAAAAAAAACATAATATTGTCACGAAGATTAGAATAGATACACAGCTCAAACTAACAATCTAATTTATTTAGCAGAGAACAGAATACAGAACTGCCCACTAACTGGTGGGACCTAGGTTTTGTAGTCACATAGAATATTCTAGAATAATCGAAACAGAACATTAAAGAAAGTTCTAGAATCCTCCCGATTCCAGGAAATAATAAATAGCAATTTTAGTTTAAGATTTCTTTAGATTACCAGAACTGGTTGGGAATCGAACCCGGGGCACCCGCGTGGTAGGCGAGTATTCTAACCACTAGACTATCGGCGCATGATGTCAGATATCTTTTATGCGGCATTGCTCCCCTCTAAGAAAGGACAGCGTCCCGCTGTCAGTTTTTCGCCCTGGAACGTGTTATGGGTCCTTTGTAATTATCTCTTAAATTTGTTTTCCGTTTTGGAGAAGTTTTCGCCCTGGAGCGTGTTATGGGTCCTTTGTGGTTCTCTCTTGAATTTGCTTTCCTTTGTGGGGGAACAGCATCCTGGCTTCGTCCGTCTTCTGTTTCCAGCTGTTTCTCCGGATCATGGTATGGTTTCATACGTAATACATGGACAACGTCCTTCGGCTTTCTTCTTCGGGAGTCAGGATCGAAATCGTGCACTTCATAGGTCACGTCTGATAGACGGCGTAACACCTGATAAGGCCCAAAGTATCTTCTCAAGAGTTTCTCTGAAAGGCCTACTTTTCTTACCGGCGTATAGATCCATACGAGATCTCCGGGAGCATAAGATACCATTCTGTGTTTGGAATCGTAACGTTGCCGATCTTTTTCTTGAGCTCTCAAGGTTTTCACTTTTGCTAACTGTCTGGATTCTTCAGCTCTGGCAATAAGTCGTCTGCTGTAATCATCATCCACATCATCAGGACAGAATGGCAACATAGTATCTAGCGTCGTTTCGGCTTCGCGACCATGAAGTAAATAGAATGGGGTGAATCCTGTCGTTTCTTGTTTAGCGGTATTATAGGCAAATGTTACAAATGGCAGGATTTCGTCCCAGTTTTTCTGTTCGGTATCGACATACATGGACAACATGTCGGCTAAGGTTTTGTTGAAGCGCTCTGTTAGTCCATTGGTTTGAGGATGGTACGCTGTTGTCATACGATGGTCTACATTGCATAATTTGACGAGAGCGGACACAAGTCTGGATTGGAAGACGGCACCACGATCTGTGATAACTACCCTTGGAGCTCCATGTCTCAAAACAATTTCTTCCAACAGGAACCTTGCTACTTCTTCGGCTTCGGCGGTCGGCAAGGCTTTCGTGACAGCATATCTTGTTAAGTAGTCTGTGCAGACTATGATCCACTTGTTTCCATGAGTAGATTTTGGGAATCTACCTAGAAGATCGACTCCGATACGATGAAATGGTGCGATGGCTGGAGGAATTGAGATTAGGCGTCCAGGTGGTCGTTGAGGGACGGATTTTCTTCTTTGGCAATCTCGACAATGCATTACATATCTAACAACGTTTCGGTACATCCCCGGCCAATAAAACCGTTTACGAATCCTGTCATACGTTTTCGCGAATCCAAGATGTCCTGCAGTGGGTTCGTCATGGAAATGCCTGAGTATGTCGGCCCTTAGATGTTTGGGAATGACTGGCAACCACATCTTTCCATCCGGGTCAAAATTCTTTCTGCAGAGCACTCCATTAATTACCTTAAATGTGTCATTGGTTGGAGAACAATTTTTCGAAGGACATATTTTAGCGAGCTCGGGGTCCTTCCTCTGTTCGGTCGCAAGATTAATGCTGGTAGCGACGGCTAAACATCTTTCGGGTGTCTCAGTTTCTTCTTCCACCGGATTTCTCGAGAGTGCATCGGCATCCCTATGCTTCTTTCCCGTTTTATATTTTACTGCAAAATTATACTCTTGAAGGCGAAGAGCCCATCTCGCCAATCTTCCAGAAGGATCCTTGAGACTCATGAGCCAGCACAGTGAATGATGGTCAGTAATGATGGTAAAATATTTTCCAAAAATGTAAGGACGAAATTTGTTGATTGCCCATACGATTGCAAGGCATTCCCGCTCTGTAGTGGAGTAATTTCTTTCGGCTTTTGTTAAAGTTCTGGAGGCGTATGCCAAAACTTTCTCTTCGTTGTCTTGAACTTGTACCAGGACTGCACCAATACCATATCCACTGGCATCTGTATGAATTTCGGTTGGAGCATTTTCGTCGTACATTCCCAGTACCGGTTCAGAAGTAAGAGCTTTCTTCAGGTTCTCAAAGGCTTCCCTCTCTTCTGGACCCCAATGAAACAGAGCATCACCTTTCAACTGCATCTGCAAGGGTTCGGCAAGGTAACAAAAACCCTTAATAAATCTTCGAAAGTAGGAACAAAGTCCAAGGAAGCTTCGTATATCATGCATATTCTGTGGAGTAGGGAAATTGCTGACGGCTTTCACTTTGTCTGGATCTGGACGAACGCCAATACTGGATACAAGATGACCCAGTATTTTAACTTCTCGTGCAGCAAAAAGACACTTTTTGTGGTTAAGTAACAAACCAGCATCCTGAAGACATTTCAGAACGAGATTCAGACGAGATAGATGTTCTTCAAACGTTTTTGAGAACACAATTATGTCATCCAGGTAGCAAAGACATGTCGACCATTTAAAATGACGTAGCAAATTATCCATCATCCGTTCAAATGTTGCCGGTGCGTTACAGAGTCCGAACGGCATGACTTTAAACTCGTATAATCCCTCGGGCGTAATAAATGCCGTCTTTTCACGATCTGCTTCGTCTACTTCGATTTGCCATTATCCAGATCGAAGGTCCATGGAAGAAAAGAACTTGGCGCCCTGCAGACAGTCCAGGGTATCGTCGATACGAGGCAATGGATAAACATCTTTTTTCGTTACTTCATTGAGCTTGCGATAGTCGACACAAAAACGCCAGCTTCCATCTTTTTTCTTTACGAGCACAACGGGTGACGACCAGGGACTTTCGGATGGCTGGATGATACCTCCATCAAGCATTTTCTGCACTTCTTCGTGAATGATTCGTCTTTCCATAGGGGAGACACGGTAGGCTCGTTGGTTTATCGGAACATGATCGCCAGTGTTGATCCTGTGCTTCACGTTCGTCTGGGTATCAGTGGTCTTGTCAGTCTTCCTGAAAATTCCAGAAAATGTCCGTAGAAGTTTGGCAAGCTCGTTTTTTTGTCCGGTAGTTAAATCAGGAGACATCATCAGGGCATAATCCATTTCGGCATTCGTCGTCTTTTGTTCTATATCGGGGCTATACGACGTGTCGGAAATCGCACATAAATGCATTTCATCTAGGAGCTCAGCTAGTCCTACGAACATTCCTTTTGGGATAACTTGGTGTGTAGGCTGTAGGTTTGCAACCCAGATCTCACTTTGTTCATGATACGAGGAGATCAAGGATGGTACAGCAATGTTTTTCTCAAGGAGCAAGCGTTTACTACCATCGATTACAACATTGATGTGTCCCTTTGCTTGGAGTCCCGATACTGCTATTTTGGTCAAGGAGCGAGGATTAAGGGTATAGTCCTTCGTAGCATACATCTTCCAGGCTTCCAATGCAGCAAAATCCTGCAAATTTTCGTCGAGGAACAGCTCCCTCTGTCCACAGTCTATCACAGCTTGGGACGCCGATAAAAAGTCCCAACCCAGAATTACGTCATGACTACAATGCGGCAAAACAATGAATTCAAACGGTTGCTCTAGGCTATTTATACGGACACGCAAAACACATTTTCCTATTGGTCGGACAAAACTTGCATCGGCGACTTTCAGCACAATGTCTTTGGCCTCTGAGAACAACACCTTCTTTAAGGATCGGCGGTACTTGTCAGAGATAACGGAAAATGAAGCTCCGGAATCTACTAGAGCACGTATTGGCTTATCGTCTATTATTACGTCCAGTTGGTTACCTGACATCTTTGCGGCCGGCGGAGGATTTTCGTCACATGCGGCCTTACCTCCTTGGAAGGTCGCTTCGATTAGTTTTCCTCATCCCTACTGCTTGGAGATCGACTGGGTCGGCGATACGGAGACGGCGATCTAAAACGGCGAGTCGGGGAGCGACCTCGATTTGGGCTAGGCGTGGAACGGCGGATGATGTTTGGTCGGCGAGTGTCTTCATCAGAGTCCTCTTCATAGTTTTGTCGGCGATTTCGATAATTATCAAACACGGCCTTTCTCTCCCTGCAGTAGCGAACGACATGTCCAGGTCGTCCACAATGGAAACATACTGGTCTATTATCAGCCGTTCGCCATAGATCAGTTTTCTTCGGCTGGATAGGCAGTCTCTGGGCATCGGTAGAAACTCTTGATCTCCTGGTTATGGTTGCGTAGGACGGTCGTCGTTGAGTTCCGACAGGGTTTGCTGAAACCGGTGCTAGGGCTTTCACAACTTCGTCCTGGACCATTTCTACAAGCGATTGAGATTGAGAATAATGGTCTGGATGGGGAATAGGTTCATGTATTTGGTTAATTACTCGACGAACCTCCTCTTGTACAACTCTTCGAATGAGGGTCACTAAATCAGGCTCGTCTTCCACTGATGCAATCGGTACGACGTTTGGAAGCCTCTCAAACTTTCGCCGCCCAACCCTCTTCTGTTTCATTTCCTCGATAAAGTTGCACCACTTAATGAAATCAGCCGTAGTGCTTATTTCCCTCGTCAAAAGGGCCTGATAAATGTCCTCCGCAATGCCTTTCATTAGGTGCGACACTTTTTCATTATCAGCCATGGATGTATTAACTTCTTGACAAAGTCCTAACACCCCTTGTATGTATGACTGCGTGCTTTCTCCCGGGAGCTGTGCTCTGTGCTTTAGCTGCTCTTCCGCCTTTCTGGTATGCTTCTGACAATCACCAAAAAGTGCACATAATCCGGTTTTGAACGCCTCCCATGACTGCAGACTATCCTCGTTGTTTGTATACCACTGCTTGGCAGTTCCTTCAAGGAAGAAATACACATTAGCGAGGCTCATTATATCGTCCCACTGATTGAATTTGGCCACTCGATCGTATTCTTTGAGCCATTTCACGGGATCTTCTTCAGGCGTACCACGGAAGGTCGATGGGCTCCTCTGTTGTTGTAATGTAGGAGTTACAATGACGGGCTTAGACTCTTCCGCCATTTTTCTTCTTCCTCTTTCTGGAGAATAATGTCCAAATTCAGGCGGTATTCCCCTTATACGATTGCTTCTGCGAAGGCCGCTATTATAATCCACGTTTGTAAGGATTGGTACCCAGCGCTTCCACCAAATTTGTCACGAAGATTAGAATAGATACACAGCTCAAACTAACAATCTAATTTATTTAGCAGAGAACAGAATACAGAACTGCCCACTAACTGGTGGGACCTAGGTTTTGTAGTCACATAGAATATTCTAGAATAATCGAAACAGAACATTAAAGAAAGTTCTAGAATCCTCCCGATTCCAGGAAATAATAAATAGCAATTTTAGTTTAAGATTTCTTTAGATTACCAGAACTGGTTGGGAATCGAACCCGGGGCACCCGCGTGGTAGGCGAGTATTCTAACCACTAGACTATCGGCGCATGATGTCAGATATCTTTTATGCGGCAATATGACTGTAAATTCATAGCTATTGATGAGTAAACTGCTGATAAAAGCATGCTTTTGATACGACATTTTTCCTTCAAAATGTTTTTGAAAAGGATTTTGTTAAAAGCATCTGGACAGTATTCTTTCAGTTTTTATTTTGGTCCTACTAGTTATGTAATATCTTTAAATTTAAATGAGAAAGAATTAACTAATTCGATTTTGTGGTGGATACTAGAAAAAAGTATCTTTTTATGAATTATATTACAAGTTTTACATTTTAACTCTAATAAATTCTAATAATGTAGAAAATAAAACTGCAATCTTTTCTTTTGTTTGTCTGTTACCTAACGGCTAAGAGATATATGTAACATTTTAAAAATAATATAAAAAAATATGTTTATTAAAGTGACGAATATTTTAAACTGCATGATTTAAAATAGTATATGTTAGTTTAAGTTTATTATTATACTAAGAGTTTTATCTAATTTTAACTAGAAAAAATAGAGTAAAATGAATTAAATTCAAACAAAAAGCAATTATTGCTCAAAAAGCAATTATTCCTCATATATTTACATTTCCATTTCGCATGCGCAAATCTCGATAGTAGGATTCCTTGGCGACAAGGCACAGTATACACAGTTAAATTAAAGAATTAGTATTTAGGAATACAGTATTCTTCACAGTTAAATGTTACCATTGGAAATATTCAATGTGATGGCGGTTGTACATTTTTGGCGACTTTATCGCTTTTAAAAAGGAAAGTACCATCAACTATTCCCAAGAAATAGCTCGTGTGATGTCGCCTTTAGGATACTATAGGAATTCGTTGAGAAATTGCTTTTCGTGATTGAAAGAGCCCTAGCCCCCCCCCCCCCCCCCCCCCTGAAAAAGTGGACGTGCTAAGACTGGCCAAAAGCCCATCTCCCAAATGGAAAGAGAGAAAAAAAAAGACAAGAGAAAAGTTTTCTTTTGGTTGTGGCTTCCATCTTGAATGTCTGAACGTATAAGCAACTCTTGATAAGGAAAAACGCTGATAATAGCTGAAGATCCTTTGCGGTGTATGTATGGGACACAGAGAAGAATCTAGTCGTGGTATTTTATTCCTTGGAATTTTTTTTTTTTATTTCTTCCTCTTTTATGGTGTTTGTTTTAAGGTGGGAAGTCCGGTACTGTCAAGTCTGGGATTTAGGAGTGTAAAAAGAGGAATTTTCTTATCGCCAAGTGCCAGGGAGTGTCACGAATAGTTGTGGAAAAGAAAGTTTTATTTGAATGAAAATATTAAGGCGACGTTTTTTTCTTTGAATAAAATCGTGATTCTGCTTTTCTAAAGTATTTGATTTTAACTATACGACCTATACGATACGAATACTACTAATATAGCGATAGTATAAATAGCTAAAGTATATTTAACCAATTTTGGACCACATAAGCTTTTTAATAATATTAAAATTTATTCATCGTTCGTGTAATTAAAAACCGACCTGTTTAACCCTCTAATGCATACTGTTGCCATATGGCAACAAGTAACATAATCCACTTTATTCTCAAAAAGTAGAGCTCCCTTTCGAAAAATCTGTGTTTTTTCATCTATTACATTCCATTCTGAAGTTTTGTTTACTAATAACCCTCATAGATGACAGTAGTAAAAGTGTATTCAAAATTAAAGAGTGAAGTTATTAACTGTTGTGAAATTACGTCTTTGGCAGTATTCAAAGTATAATAGTATTAGTACTGTAAATACAAATAAATTGTTTAAAAAAAATAATTATAGTTCAAGAGGGCTATTTAAAAAATATATTTAGTAGTTTTCTAATCATTCTGATCAAAATTGGAATTTTGTTGTTGGTTTTGCCATTTTGCAAAAAAACAATTAAATGAAATTATTTAAAAAAAACAATTAAGTTTTTTTTCAGTATTTTTCCCATAATGTATGAGTATTAAAGATACAAATATATTTTTTCGGGATGAAAAAAAAAATCATGCATTACAGGGTTAACAGTTAAGCCTCTCAAAAATATTACACAGTTGTCAATTGCCAAATCCTAAGAGCTATAAATTTGCAAGAATTTGTAATTAATTGGTTGTAATTGTTATGTAAAATGTTTGTAATTGAATTAGTTTGATTGAAATTCAAATGGTTAGAATTTTGTTACATTACATAATAAGCAAGTTTAAAAGCTGTTTATGGCAGGAATTAAAAACTACTATAAATTTAATGGCATTATTGCGCATTTCTCTCGAAAATATTCTTTTCTAAATATTTAAATTACTTGGTAACTTATAAAACTTTTTCATTATTTTCTTATTTTACTTGAAGATATTTATAATTTAAACAAGTGTTTCCTATGCAAATAAATGCAACTTTCTTTTTATGCTCTATATTTTTTTCCTTGCAAAAAGGCTTTGTCATACATTACAACACAGCACTAATTTCTGCTGAAAAATACCCAGCCAAGCGACCTTTTTTAAAAGTGGCTCCCCACAGCTCTACCACATCATGTTATTCAAATCAGCATCGCCCGCAAAAAAAAACTTGTTTTTAAAAGTTTACGGAAGCGTACGTTTTTATATAAAAATCTAAATACAAAAAGGACTCAAGTGCTTTGGAAAATTTCCCTCCAAGTTTCTTCCTTTCACAATTGTAATAGAAAAAAAGCGTATTTGGAAAACGTACTGTAAACTCTAGATTCTTCCTTTACATTTAACGAGTCATATAACATGTTGCATATTTCCATCCGTAGAAACTGCGGATGATTTTATTTTCACGAAAATAAAAAGAAAATTTTACCCAGAGTAGCGGGAGAAATTCATGGTATAGTCCAGGCACGTATTCCTATTATTATGCAAGCATCTTTTCCAGAGTTGGGTATAACAATAATAAAAACTAGGGTTAGGGGTTGCTGTATGATACGTAGGAGGAGTGAATGTGATGTATGGAAAATATTCTTGGTGCTTTCCAAAGAATTTGACTTTTTTTGTAGGCGGAAGGTGAATATATGGAAAGTTTCTATTCATGGGAACTGTGATGGGAGATGATGCATTTTTATATTGTTGGCGGTACGTAAAAACTGTTTCGGAAAGGGAGGGGGGGCACTACTCGCGTTTTAATCTTATTCATCGATGCTATTCGTTTCTTTATTGTATAGAGATACGTTTCACCCTTTATAAGGCTGTGGGAAGTATACTTCCCAGCAACTTCATCAATTTTGATTAGTGTTGCCATTTCCTGATAACTTCAGAAGACACAAAACGAAATTGCTAATGCAGGATTCCTATGGACGATACGTTTGAATAGCTCCTACGTTTGAATAGCTCCCAGCGGGCGATGGGAAACATACTTCCCACCGAAATAAAATGGCCATAATAATCAAAATTAATTTTAGGTAATGAGCTAAATGAATTTCTTTTTATAAATCAATCTCAATCCCAGAAATACTTTAACGTAACATTACTAGAAAAAAAATTGCCTTATAAAGGGTTAAGGTCATGTTAAGTAGAGATACATTTAATACAGATACATTAGTGTACATGTATTTATTTTTGAAAGTAACAGTTATTGAGCTATTATTACCATTGAGTTTTTCATAAACTTTTTTTATAGAACTTTTAAAATATAAAAATACCATTGAATCTTTAAAGTATAAAATATTTTTACCATTGAATTATTAACCTACATATATTTTTTTTACTATTGAGTTGAACTACAAACTATTTTGAGTCTAGAAATGTTTAACTTTACGTAAATATTTGTTCAATGAGCAATGTCCTGTTCGCTAAACCTTTGCACCACCCGTCATTTTTAATATTTTAGAATTTAGCTCCAAAAAAAGCCGATTTCCTATATGTTATAACAATCACCAATGACCCTTTTCCGAGTTATTACTAATACTACTCACAAACAAACCTCCACCAAAAACCATTCATTCATCTCCTTCTTGGGGTGCAAACGGGTGTTAAATTCTAGTTCCTTCCCACCACTTCCGCTCAACTTTGGCGCCCACGATCGCCAAAAATTTCGCCAACCCACCAGCAAGGCCGGAATCCCAAGGAGCTTCAGCCCCTTCTTCTCAAAAAACAGTCAAAGACAGGAAAAAAAAACACTCATTTTCGCCCACTTGTAATATCTGACTCATTTACTCTGAAAAAGGCACTTAGCCTCGAGCTTTTGACGTCATGTCTGACAACCCAATTTCAGATTTTTTTTCTCTCCTGTTTATTTTTACGGAAGCTAGAAAGTGTTGGCAATTGCTCATTTAGTGACTTGAATATTCATAGCTTGTTGCTTTGTGATTTCTTTCTTTAAGGAAAATCGTTTTTTAAAGTTGTAGGAATTTTCGTTGAGGTGTTTGGTTAATAAAAATCGTGTAATTATTAGTTACTACTAAGTAATAGTTTAATAATTAATCATTACTCAGTTATTTTCGTGTGTTAATTTTTCGTGTAATTATTAGTTGTTGTTGCTGATCCATGTGGTCCAGAAGAGCTAGACGAGGTCTATGATAATTATTAGAAACTATTAAATAATCGTTAAATTATTAATCATTACTCAGATATTTATTAATTTTCAGAAAAAGAAAAAAAATTCTAAACAGAGCTAACTTATTTTTTTAATTAATTACTAATTTTACATGCAAATTAAATATATAGCTGATTTTTAGAATTTGTCTCTTTGTATTTTTGTTGTTTTTAACGATTTTCTTTATTCAAATTTTCGTATACTTGCCTAGAAGTTGAAAAAAAAAGTTCATGATTATTTTGTGTGATTATGATTATCAGATATATTTATTCATCGCTTGTTGTTGTTGAATATTTATTTAAAAATCTTATAATCAAACATATTGAATATCATACAAAAAATCATACTTTGCAAGAAATTTTATTTTTACAAGAAGGTATTTTAAGTTTGTATTTTCTAAACTTCAATTAAAATAAAAGAAAATACCACGAAAAATAAAATTATTTTAAAGTATACTAATTCAAAAAGCAATCCTTTACGAATTAAAATCTTAAAGTTCTTAGCTAAAAAATAGTCAATGCCTAACTCCCTGCTTAAATATACATAGCAGTTGACGCATGTTTTTTTAATAAATATTTTTAGTGAAATGTTGATTAATGAATATCACGTAATCATGACGCACGCATCATTCATGAATACACAAATGACGTATTGAGGAATTATTTTTTGTAATAATAAAAAAGTAAATATATTACCACTGAGTCAGCTTCTCCAAGAATCTTGTTTTTAAAATAGTTCATAGTTTTTTTAGTCAATATTGTCTTTTTGGTAATTACTAACAATTTAAGGTAATTTCTGTTAATTTTTTTTGCTTACAATTTAAGGTTAATTCTTTGAATTGGTTATTTCGGAGAACGCGAGCGATCTGGTGACGGAACGAAATTTTTTACAAATTTTAATTTCCACGTAAGGAAATAGTGGATGGATTTTCTACTGAATATTATCCCGTAAATGACACTATTATATTTTATAGTTAAACTCATTATATGCATATTTACATAACAAAATCTCCATTCTAAAAGAAATTAAAATTAGTGTACTGTGGCATATAATTATGAATATGTGTTGCTTGAAAAACTTGACAGATTTTTTCATATGTATATTTAGTATGCCAGAACTTGCAGAGAAAATGTTTCATTTAATTAATAGCAGTTACAATCTAAAAATTGTATGAATAAACAAAATTTCTCTGTTAATTAAACGGAATATTTTTCGGCGAGAAAATCAGAGTTTAGTTGGAAACGAAAAGAACTCTCTGCGATTTTTCGAATGTTTTTTATATGCAATACTTTTTCAAATTATTGTTTTTTCAGTGCCATTTACATAGTTTTTATTTTTTTTTTATATTTAAGATTTGTGAAAGCAGTAAATTTTTTGGTTCTTTCAACTACTATAAACTATATAAACTATTGTGAAATGTTTCGTCTAGACAGAATATTTATTTTAACTGCATGAAAAGTCCAACTAAAGTAGTTCTGTTAAATATGTTTCTATGTGTTTTGGTGATAGTGTATGCATGAGATTGAAGTTATTTATTTTGTGAAGGAATAATAATAAAGAATATGCAAAATGTAAATATTTAAAATATTTTACGGAAATATAAAATGTTCTGTCTGGAAAACGTCCAATTTTTGTTTTGTTTCCAACATTGTGTTGGGTCTAAGCTTTTTTTTTCAAAATTTAAAACAATAAGAATAAGAATGAAGCATTTTCTTAAAAAAAAAATAGTGGGAAGTATGCAGCTAATTTTTTTTTCTTTGTCAGGCTAATCATTGCAGAAGCAGAGAAATAAATAGCATAGAAAAACGCATGTGTTAAATATTGATTGGCAACAATTCGAAGAATTGAAAATATTTTTTTTTTTTTACAAAGGCCCTCGCCAGATAAGACGGTGAAAAATGCCCCCATTCCAATCGGGCTAATTTTTTTTCTGAAAATACCTCATAGTATGGACAACTTCTCAGCCAAGTTTCAGCTCAAAAATATGACGCATTTTTGAGTAAAAAATTAAAGTTTTTTTTCTTTATAAATTGATTATTCCCTGAATATATTTGATAAATCCAAAAAACTACTCATGAGTTTTTAGATATCATTGAGTAGTATTCTCAGAAAAATCCGCTCATAAATCTGATCGAGCGATCATTCTTAAAAATGCAATTTTATTTTTCAAAAAAAAATTTCATGCCAAAATCGTTTGGTCACAACTTAGGATTTTGTCTCTACATATTCCTCTATTATCAATCTATAATATATATTTTTTTCAGATTTTTAAAATTATTGGACGATAGTTTAAAAAAAATAAAATATTCCTAAAACCTGACTTTTCGCACTACTTACTCGGCAGATGGCACTCCTAACAAAGGCGGGGAAATTCAATCTGGGAGAATTTCTTTCGGACTAAAGAATTTAGCATAGATTTAGAAAGTAGCAGATCTGCCTCTAGGGGGAAAGGTGAAGCCATTTGTTAACCATTATCCCATAAGGCAGTTCGCAAGCTCTTGCACATGGCATGCCATACGCCACCAGATGGCATCATGAGATAATTCGACTAATAAAAGATATATATTCAATATTAACTAATTAAAACTTTTTACAAGTTTCGCTAGCATAATTTTATAGCTGCATGCGTATTGATAATTTCTGTAAGGCATGAGGTATATATTCACAAAAGAAGCAAGTTAAAAATGCAGTTTTTATTGTATGTAACTCTTCGGAAAAACCATTTTTGTGAATCAGTATCCCGTGATGCATTGCGAAAACGACGAAATGTGGATTCATCACGCATCATTGCGTTGTACGGGATTGCGCAATCGGTGGGCATGCTATTTCTAAATCTATGGATTTTAGAGCAAAAAAATCAGGCTTTAAGAATTATTTTTTTAAACTATCGTCCAATAATTTTAAAAATCTGAAAAAAATATATATTATAGATTGATAATAGAGGAATATGTAGAGACAAAATCCTAAGTTGTGACCAAACGATTTTGGCATGAAATTTTTTTTTGAAAAATAAAATTGCATTTTTAAGAATGATCGCTCGATCAGATTTATGAGCGGATTTTTCTGAGAATACTACTCAATGATATCTAAAAACTCATGAGTAGTTTTTTGGATTTATCAAATATATTCAGGGAATAATCAATTTATAAAGAAAAAAACTTTAATTTTTTACTCAAAAATGCGTCATATTTTTGAGCTGAAACTTGGCTGAGAAGTTGTCCATACTATGAGGTATTTTCAGAAAAAAAATTAGCCCGATTGGAATGGGGGCATTTTTCACTGTCTTATCTGGCGAGGGCCTTTCTCGATATTTGGTGCTTGTGTCACGTGAGCACAGAAGTGCTAATCATGGACGAGAAACTTTAAGATCTGAATAATTTAAAAATGGCAAATTAAGTAACACGAAAAATGAATTTAAAAATCTTTAAGTTGGCGTTTTTATTGGTAAATTAAGGATTTAATGGTATTCATAAATAAGTCGTTACTGGATTATGCCTTCATAAAAAAAAATGCAGTCGTATAAATTCGCATTAAAAATATTTATATGTAATTAGATCGTAAATAAAAACCTGTTGAATTTTAGCTAAAAATTTTGATGAGAATGTTTGACTTTAGAATACTGCTTAATTCATCTACATTATTGGATTAAAAAAAATTGTCTTTGAAACCAAATTTTTGTAATTACAAAGTATCTCATTAAAAACCAAACTATACCCACTTCCTTTTGACAGAGCGAAGGTTAAAGTTTCATTTCAAAATTCTCATTTTACACCTAGCCAAAAAAACGCACTAAAAATACAGAATTGTTACATAACCACCTCACATTTACTCTCAAAAAATTGTCCCATTTCCAACGTGATAATAATACTTATAAAATCTCGTTACTCCTCCGATGTTACATCAGACACTCCCACAAACTGTACTACTAAACTAGCATCCCGAAAAATCATATTCCCCCTACTACTACAACAATAAATGTCTCCTACATATTGTCATACGACTGTAGCGGAAACGCCTATTTTTTTTCTCTCTCTCTCTATCTCTATCTGCCGTCATGTGACGGGGAGAGAGAGAAAAAAAATAACGCCAAGAATGAAAGGATAGAAAATAAACTAATAATAATAATAAAAGGGAGAGAGAGAAAGAGAAATGGTGGATAAAGTCGACGTACGGAATGTGATGAGAGTCGTCGACCCCGCCGTCGCGACTGCAGCGCCACGTAGTGGCCGTCTTCGGAAAATCGACGAGACAGTCTGCGGGTTGGGGTTGCTAGGGTTTGGCAGGGAATTACGTGTTTGGCTTGTTAGTAAATGGATTTAATTTTTTTATTTCGATGGTTGTTAGTATCGAATTGGAATTTACTTACTCTGTATTTTTATTTATTATTTCTGGTAGAAGGATTTTCCAGTCTGATTTGAAATGAATGATTTTTTGTTAATCTATTATATGATATGTGCATTTTTTCTTATTATTTGATATTATGTTTGTCTTGTTTGCATTTTATAAATAGTTCGATTATCTTTTGTTTGTTTAAGTGAATACTTAATTTTCTGTTTCATAGATTTTTAATTTTCCCTTTATTTACAGATTAAAAGACATGTCAATGCAATAAAATGGACGTTTCAGTGGATACTAGATATTACAGTAATACAAATAGGAAGGAACCCAAGTGTGGAATATAAGAAATTAAGCATCAATTTCAGGTTTGAAATTTATATTACGTTATTTTCATATAATGCTTTGATTTTTTTAAATACGATAATATCCAGCAATATTTAAAAAATAATAAATAATAAATCTTTTACACGATGTCCTTATAAAACATGTCAGTTTTACGTCTTTCATCAATAAAGGAAATTTATTTAACATAGTAACAAATATTTTTATTTAACGCTTAAAAGAACTTTAAAAATCCACATGCAGACAAAACCCGCGTAGCGACAAAATATTTACTTTGGCGCTTATCCCTGAACCCATTTGGCGAGGCGTTGGCGCGGCTGATTACGGCAAACCCAGCCATCGCACTCAGTTGTTGGGTCCTTGAATCGGAGACAGTCAGTAGCACAAACTCGGCGTTTCCACCACAGCTGATATCAAACGAACTCCCGAACTCATATTTACGGATATTCGAACTCCGAAGGGGGAAAAAATTCGGAATTTTTCCCGTTTTTTTTTTTAAATTCTTAGTGAGTGTTTTTTGAAGAATATTTTCGATGGGCGTATTATATGAGTGTGTGTGGATGTTACTATGGAAAGTTTCTGTGACATTCCAGTGAGCTGGAAATTCCTTGGACAAGTATTTTTTTCTTCTTCGTGTAGTATCATCTTCTTTTACCTTCTTCTAACGACGGGCGGGGCGAGAGATAAGTATTCGATTTTATTTTGTTCTTTTTTTCCTCCAGGTATTGTTTTAAATGATTTTTTTACGCTTTTCTAGTGTTTTTTGAAATGTAATTTTTGTGTTTTGTTATTATTTGTTAATTTTTTCTAATTTCTGTTAAAAATTCATTTACGGGCATGATTTTTTTTTTCAAATTTCAGCACATAAGTTTATTCATTTTAATTCATGTGTAGGAAAAAAAAACTAAAAGATCATTTTGATTTGCTAATTTTAAAATTGCGCATCCTTTAAAGCACTTATATAACAAATATACATATTTTTGCAAATAGTATTTAAATTGTTTAAAAATTAAAATAACTGTAAATAACGTTGAAAAAAAAAATATTTTAAAATGTATTGTTTGATAGTGTTATAGCTCTTTTTATTATTAGCTTTTGTTTAGTTATTTAACCATTGTAAGACGTTTAATAATATATTTATCACTAATATTATCTTTTACATTTTATTTAAAACTATTAAGTGAACAATTGTTTGAATTATTTGATACTATTTTGTTTTGTTACGCGGTTACAACTAAATTTAGTGTATTATTTGTTATCATATTACGTTACTTAACTCAATATAATGATGAATTTAAGTCTGTAGTGATATAGTAAACGTAGAAATGTGCATTTTTTTCCTTTTTTACTTTGTTCTTTTTTATAGACAATCGAAATTATAGCTGTTATAGTTAACCAAAAGAATATAAAGTCTTATTAATAACAAGATTAATTAATTTTAAAAAAGGAAAGAGAATAAGAGTACCAATAATTTTTTTAGTATTGCAATTACTGTTAATTAAACAAGAATGCACACATTTTTTTTTGAAAAAAAAAAAAACTTCTTTAAATCCATGTTAGACAAAATCTAAAAAAAAAGAATACAAACAACATGTAATATATTACCCAAAATACATTAACAATTTTAGGAAGGGATTTTAAAAAAATTCTCTACTGATATATTTCACGTAGAATGGACTAATTTTCTCTAAAAGAATCAAAATCGTTGTTGAAAAATATTGTAACAAATTTAATTAAGTGTAAATTAAACATTTTTTAGGTATAACTTTAACTATTTAAACAGTTTTAGGACAATATTCTGAAACATAATATCTTCACTGCTTTTTTTCTTAGAATAACTAATTTACTTCAAAATAAACAAAAACTTAGTTTAAAAAATGGTGACTAGTAGTAAAGAATAGTATAGTAGGTGACTAGTAGTAAGACTAAAGTATGAATTAATCATGTTTAGGAGAATATTCTGAACCATTTCTCTACGGCTTTATTTCTTCACGTAGAATGTAGCAGTTTACTTAAGAAGAAAAAACAATTATTTTTTAAATGTGACTTTTAATTAAGTATAACTTTACGCATTTTAACATTTTTTGGAGAAAATTCTTTAAAAAAATTGTAAATTCTTTAAAAAAAATTGTTCTCAGCTTTATTTCTTCACGTAGAATTTACTAAAGAAGAAATAAAATCCTTGGTACAAAATTGTGACAAATTTAATCTTTATGAAGTTTAAGTAATTGAACATTTTTAAACGTAAAACCTTTAGAATAAAAATAGTTTTAGGAAAATATTCTTTAAAAAAATCGCGCCTCATTTCGTCGCGCCGAATCACCGCAGCTTCCCCGTCTGCCTAGCAACCAACCCGCCAGCCGAAACACAAACCCGGCCGCGGCCCCGTGTTTTTTAATTTCCTCTTCCCAATCAGAGTGCCTCGACACACGCCCACCCATTTGGACGATTTATTCGAACAGGATTCTTCTATTCAGACGATTTCTGATCCCCCCTTTTGGTTGATTAATAAACGATGTCTGGGAAAATAGAACACGAGAAGAGTTTGAAAAAAAATGTGTGCGAAAGAACGGGAAAAGAAGATTAAAGTAGGATAGGAAATGGTGTTTTTTTTTTAAATGTAGTATTATCGTTTGGTTTTTATTTTGTTGAAAATGTTTGAATACATTATAAATTGATTTAATATCGTAATTGTTTAAATATTAACTTTTTGTAAGGTTAATGTAATTGTAATAGTGTATGGTAATTCTGTCTTTGAAATTTACTGACTAGAATGATGAGTTCATTATTTATTTTATTTGACAAATTTGTAATTTCATTTGTTATTTATAGTTTGATAAATTAATTTGTATTTCTAAATATTAATCTGCTATATTTCTCTTCAATAGAATGAAAATATTTCATATCTTCGTGCTATATTGAAACATTAGAAGCTATAACGATCGAAACGTAACTAAACGAATTTATTTTTAAAAACCATTTAATAGTTTTGAAATAATAAAAATTATTACGTCCTTATTCATTAATAAATGCTTAAAAGTAAATGAAAAATTATTCTGCTTTTTAAAATAAAATTAATTAAACGCCTATGCCTCCTTCTTCTAAAAAACAATAATACAAACCATCAAAAAATTTCATTGTGACGTATATTATGACATAATTCAAAACTGATTTCTATCGCAAAAATAATTTTCCTTTAAATTTTTATTAAACTATTAGATTAAATTATTAATTATTTTTTTTATAGAAATAAAGTTTCTCGTGCTATTGTTGTGAATGGTAATAGTGATTTAGTTCTATTAAGAATTGTCTGCTTATCCTTTTCAATGAGTACCAGTAAATGTGCATTATTTTTAATAATTGAAGCACGGTTCGAATTCTTTATATACTGACATTACTTCTAAATCTTTCTCTCTCTACATTACAATCCCGCTTATAAGCTAAAACCACAGTAGTAGACGTTCCCGGGATGTCCATGAATGGACACGAGAAATTACTATCAGTTGTAATCTGTCATCCCGTGTGTGTGACTCAGCCCATTCATAAATAATTTTCTTAATGATGCAGCACTTAAATGGCTTCCGTTTGTGATAAGACACTTTCGTGTAAGCCGGAAGTATTAGCAGTTGTCCGATTCATCTTTGGAAATTGCCCACGGCCCAATTGGTGGCATTCACAATGGGCCTGATTGGTTATTTATCGACACTTTGTCGGGGCCTAGAAATAGATTGTTAATTTTTCCAACTTGTAAATATTAGATATGAAATATTTTTGTAAGGTTAAATTTGTTTGCTTATATGGGAAGAGGTTTTGGAATGTAACTTTAAAAATCCTATAACTTTTTATTTCATTTTATTACATTATTTCCTGCATTACTACCTTACATTGCTATGCAAAATTTTTCATTATTCATTAAAGTGATTTTTAATTTGTTTATTTGGAAGGAGGTTTTGGATTGTAATTTAACTGGTGTAAAGAGTCGTTTTATATAAAACCATAAAACCTATTATTTAATTTCATTATTTTTATTTCTAATATTGGCTTTAATTTAATAAGTACAGTACATTGTTATTTGTGTATAGACATTTTAATGAAAAAAGCTTTTTTTACTTAAGTACAGATTTTGTTTAATGCTGTAGCTGCATACTATAATATGATATAATTCTTCCGATATCGTTGAGATATTATTATGACATAACGATATCGACAATTTCGATAGTTGACAGTATACATATATTATGTAGCTGGGATAGTAGACATATATTGTGTAACAAGGTATTTTTATTTTCTAATTGCCTGAATAATTTGCATTTAATGTACACTTAAAGTTTGTTTTTTTACATTGTTAATTCTATAGTTGAAAAACACTTTTTACAGAATTAGTTTGCATAATGGAAAACCAACTTCCCACTTCCGCTTTTTTGTCCAAATTAAGTAGATTTAAAGTCAATTAATCTAAAAAATTGTTTATATAAATGTTTTTATCTATGTTTTTTTATTAAAACTCTTTTGGCATCATCATGTTTCTGTTCATGATTTTTTTAAAAAATAGGGCTGATATCTGGGATTGGGATTAATAAAAAATATTTTCTAATAGAAAAAAGTTTGAAGAATCGAATGATGTGCTTTTTGATATCATAAATGGCTATAGACGATCAGAAAAAAATTCTAAAATGATGATGCCAAGTTATCATTGGGACTGAAAGTGTTAATTAAGTTTCAGATTTTTATTTTAAGTTATAATAACTATATCTTGATACGACACCTCCCCAATAGTGTCCATTCCCTCTATACCATGCGTGCCGTTACGTACCAACCCCATACTCTCACACCCGTGATTGTGTCAGCTGTCGTATTTCACCAATGAGCGAAACCATCTGCGTAATATTACCACCCCCTCTGTGTGAAATTGACCCCTCCTTCCCTTACCGCCCACTCCAGTCGTCTTATTACTCATTGACGAGTCATGTGACGTCTGGCTTGTGACGTCACTGATAATATCCCGTCATGCCGTTCGGTCAGAATAGAATCAGTCACAAGGAATTTATAGATTGTAGTTTGACTAATCTTGTGACTTTATTAATGAAACTTTTTAATTAACCCCTTCTTCCCTTACTCCAGCCGTCTTGTTACTCATTTACGAGTCATGTGACGTCTGGCTTGTGACGTCACTGATACTATCCCGTCATGCCGTTCGGTCAGAATAGAATCTGTCACTAAAAGAATTTATCGATGGTAGTTTGACTAATATTGTGATTTAATAAATAACTTTTTAATTAACCCCTTTCTTCCCTTACTGCAACCGTCTTGTTACTCATTGACGAGTCATATGACGTCTGGCTTCTGACGTCACTGAGAAAATTCCATGATATGGTTGCTAAAGAATTTTTAGATACAGGGTGTCCAGCCGTCGGGAAAGTCGGGAATTGTACTTGAATTTTTTAGAGTCGGGAAAATCGGGAATTATGCTTGAAATTGTCGAAAATTCCGGTCTACGTCGGGAAGTTTCGCTACGTTCTGCAAATTTTCGAATTTTATAAATTTATAAAAATATGCCTTTTGTACAGTGTATTTCGAGGTTTACGAATCAGCCGATTTAAAAGAAATTTCCTCTTCTCTAAATTTCAGATTTGCTGATTTTAAAGAGTTCTTGATTTTTTCGTGGATGTCTACTTCCTTCAAAGTTACGAAATTTGTCTCAAGTTGGCTATTCAGAATTTCGCCCGATTTCAAAGTTATTTGTTCTGTAGGTTTTTAAGGTTCGCGATTCGTTTATTACTGAGGCTCTACATTTTAGAAGTTATTTACAAATTTACCGTTCGTGTTGAAATTTCCCGTGTGCGCCATAAAGTCATGCCACATGCTGCGATCTTCGGAATTCTAAAGATTTCCTAAGATAAGCTTTTTGTATGAATTATTTTTGAAATTTTCTTTCCATTTACAAATTTCAGATTTTCAGAGATTCTCGATTTTCCTTTGTTTTGCAGGTAGCCTAGATTTATGAATTGGTCGGAATTGACGGTTTTGTGTAATGCAATTTTTTTCTGGTTCGTTTATTTTCAGGAGTCTTCAATTTTCCTACTTTTGAAGTTGCACGATTTACACATTTTCAGTTTCGCGATTTAAATATATCAATTTAGTCTTTTTCGTCGAATTTTTTGATTCGCCGATACTCAAAAGGTTTCATGATTAAGCGATCTTCGAATTTTGTTGTAATTTGTCGATTTATGAGGATCAGTGATTGTCGACTTCTAAGTTTTGAAATACAGTAGAAAACAGCAAGTTTAAATAATACATTTTAATAAGGTGTCGAATATCTGTTACTGGGCCGGTGAAATCTAATAATGCTACCTGATCCGATTTACTTATTTTGCCGCCTAGTAATTTTTACGGAAACCACCGGCGCCGATGAACCTTGCCTGATAATGATAGACTTTTTTTTTGCCTCTGTGTGATCGGAATAGCAATTCGTTACTTTTGTAGCTCCGGTTCAGGCCAATCGGCCCAACCAGAATATTTTCTTTTAATCAAGTATTCGTGAGTATTGTGACCTAGTTATCACAAGATCAGCTTGATTTTTGTTTGCGTTTGATTTTGTTGTTGTTGGTTGCCTTTTTACTGCTTCGGTCTATACTGGGGTTTTTGTTAAAAAACGGGAATTCGCCGAATTGATAGTGTCTGGATTAGTGGTTCGTATTAGCAAATTTCCGAAAATGCGGGATTTTACTGATGTTTAATTTTGAGTTTTATAAATTTGGAAATTAGGGATTTTCAATGTCGTTAGTTGCAATTTCTGATGAAAGATCTTCGAGGTTTTATAGATTTTTTCGTGTTATGGTTCGCGAAACGCCGTTTTTCGAAGTTCATGATTTGACGACTTTTAGATTTAGGTTTAGTTTGAAATATCGTCGCACTAGAGCTACACGAGGCGACTTTTAGCTTATTGTAAATTTACCGATTTCAGAAGGATCGCGATTCAACGATTTTTCTGAGAATTTGAAATTTTCCAGACTTCATGAATTTCTTGTTTTACTAATCTTTGAGATATTTTGTGAATCATTAATTTTCAAAACTTTTGGATTTACCGATTTTGAAAGGTTCTTGATTCGCCGATTTTTGAAGGTTTTCCATAAATCGAAATGGTTCAATTCAATCTTTTCCAGGTTAAAATTTAAAGAAATAACTCATTGAGGTATCAAATGTAAAATATTACATTTAATTTAGCATTATTAAAATTTATAATGAAAGAAATATTTTTAAAATAACCTTTATTTTTTAAAATTTTAAAGAGTATCTCATATAAAAGAGAACCCAATTTATGTGGTGTTTTTTCACTAAAATTGAAGATTTTTACTTTAAATATCACTAAATTAACCCTACAAATAACTCATCCCACTTTTCTTTTTTTTAAGCCATTAATTTTAATGACCAGCCTATTTAAAGTATTAAAGAGGTTGTTTTAATTAAATTGTTTGTTTTTTTAAGTTTTGTTTAATTTTTCAAGTGCAAATTGCC